>CM040911.1:21920359-22035359 GCA_023029165.1 Gobiocypris rarus
GAGAGAGAGAGAGAGAGAGAGAGAGTAAAAATATGCCACTTATAAGAGGAAAACTGCAAATACACGTTTTTTATTTATTTATTTATTTTAATTAGTCTAATCATCACTAGAGACGCAATCTCTACAAAAAGTACAAAATAAAAAACAATTAATTAGAAAATATATTGAAATAATGAATAATATTTACTTTATTTAAATTACGCCGGGGGTCTTCTTTTAAAGTTTAAAATAAATAAAGGCCACACACACACACACACACACACACACACACACACACACACACACACACACACACACACACACACACACACACACACACACACACACACACACACACACACTCATCCTGTGTGATTTATAAGCCTTTTGAAAGGTGGGGTGATCTCAGGTTCTACTATCCTTATGGGGACATTTGGTCCCCACAGTGTAATATAAACAAGGGCGCACACACACACACACACACACACACACACACACACTAATTAATTAATTAATAAATTTTTCCCTTTAATGTATTGTTGAATTTGCTGTTTATGTAATGTTTCCAATGCTTTTTTTATGTAAACACTTTGAATCGAACACAAATATCCCCTTTGGGTACAATTAAGTGTATTTCATCATCATCAACATCACAAATTTACAAAATCATAATCTACATCACACCTTTACAGGTAATAAATCAACTAATCAAAGTACTGGCTGATATTTCAAAACACACCATAAAAGTTAACCATGAAATACAAAAAAAGCATGTATTGGCTGACTGAAAATGTTCTTAAAAGAATGAATCAATTATAAATAAAAGCGTCAGGGGCCAGACATGAAAATCAAAGGCGACTTTATGTTTTGGATTCTAGCAGGTAGCGGCTTGTCTCAAAGCTCAGAAAACCAGATCAAAGAATGTTTGAGGTAGTGTGAGTCCTGTCATCGGACCGCACCAACACAGTCAAGGACATGCCATTACACACAGGTTCATATGCAGGTGAAAACAACTCATCCAATCAATACAAAAAGTGTTACAAAGAGTTACAACAGATTGCCAATAGGGAATTAGGGAATATCATCTAAATCTACAATCTCTTTGACCATGGTTATATTTTCCTTGAGTCTGTGGCTTTGGCTGGTAGAGTCATTAAATTACATCATTGCTCAACAGATTGAGAATAGGAACCAGAACATGTTCACCATGGTTGGAAATAGTTCCTCATGGCAGTGAACAAAAAAGTACAAGCGCTACAGAAAAATCTGACCAATCAGGAGAGAGCACAGTAAAGCGTGACTCTTTAAAGCCAAGGACTAAAATAAGTGTGACTGGATTATTTTGGGAGGTACATCCACAAACGCTGCCGTACGGAAGAGCAGAGGTCTGCAAGAGCCGACTTATAGAAGGGCTGGGATTATTTATGAGGTACAGTAAAAACAGCACTTAATTACAGTGTTTTGGGCTTTATAAATGACAGCCTGGCGGACTGGAGTGCTATAATTAAGGCAGAAGAAGCAGAGGCTGATGGAAGGAGGGAAGGACAGAGAGAGAGAGAGAGAGAGAGAGAGAGAGAGAGAGAGAGAGAGAGAGAGAGCAGGTCTGTGGAGATCTGAGCTCTGATGTGGGATCTTGATGTGGTGGGGGACCCAGAATACACCCGCTGTAGGATGACATAGTGCTGCGTGGGCGCGTGTGTGTCGAGCGAGAGACAGAGTACAGAGTATATAAGCACTTTTAGCCCCTCCAATTTTCATAAAAAAAACAATAACCTGACAATAAATATATATATATGTATATGTACGTATATGCATATATGTATATATGTATATATATACAACCCCAAATCAGAAAAAGTTGGGACAGTATGGAAAATGCAAATAAAAAAAGAAAGTGATGATTTCTAAATTTACTTTGACTTGTATTTCATTGCAGACAATATGAACACAAAATATTTCATGTTTTGTCTGGTCAACTTCATGTCATTTGTAAATATGCTAGTTAAAACTGTACTGTTTCAAAAGGAAGCCCTATGTTAACAGTGTCCAGAAGCGCCGTCGACTTCTCTGGGCTCGGAGGCATCTGGGATGGACCATCACACAGTGGAAACGTGTACTGTGGTCAGATAATCAGTATTTCAGGTATTTTTTGGGAGGAATGGACGGGTCGTGCTCCAGACCAAAGAAGAAAAGGATCATCCAGACTGTTACCAGCAACAAGTCCAAAAGCCAGGGTCTGTCATGGTATGGGGTTGTGCCAGTGCCCTTGGCAAAGGTAACTTGCACTTCTGTGAAGACACCATTAATGCTGAAAAGTACATTTTGGAGCATAATATGCTGCCTTCAAGAAGACATTTTTTCCAGGGGCGTCCATGCATATTTCAACAAGACAATGCAAAAGCACATTCTGCACACATTACAAAGTCCTGGCTGGAGGAAGAGGGTAATGGTACTTGACTGGCCTGCCTGCAGTCCCGACCTGTCTCCAATAGAGAATGTGTGCATTTTGAAGAGCATAATGGGACAACGAAGACCCGACTGTTGCCCACCTTAAGACTTGTTTGCAGGAAGAATGGGACAAAATTACACCTGAAACACTTCATCACTTGGTGTCTTCAGTCCCTAAACGTCTTTTAAGTGTTGTGAAAAGGAATGGCAACATTACAAAGTGGTAAATGCTTTACTGTCCCAACTTTTTTTGAAATGTGTTGCAGGTCTGAATGACAGGAAAGGATACATATTTACAAATGACATGAAGTTGACCAGACAAAACATGAAATATGTTTTGTTCATATTGTCTGCAATGAAATACAACAGTAAATTTAGAAATCACTTCTTTTTTTTATTATTTGTGTTTTTCATACTGTCCCAACTTTTTCTGATTTGGGGTTGTATATATATACAGGTCCTTCTCAAAAAAATAGCATATTGTGATAAAGTTCATTATTTTCCATAATGTAATGATACAAATTAAACTTTTATATATTTTAGATTCATTGCACACCAACTGAAATATTTCAGGTCTTTTATTGTTTTAATTCTGATGATTTTGGCATACAGCTCATGAAAACCCAAAATTCCTATCTCAAAACATTAGCATATCATGAAAAGGTTCTCTAAACGAGCTATTAACCTAATCATCTGAATCAACTAATTAACTCTAAACACCTGCAAAAGATTCCTGAGGCTTTTAAAAACTCCCAGCCTGGTTCATTACTCAAAACCGCAATCATGGGTAAGACTGCCGACCTGACTGCTGTCCAGAAGGCCATCATTGACACCCTGCGAGAGGGTAAGACACAGAAAGACATTTCTGAACGAATAGGCTGTTCCCAGAGTGCTGTATCAAGGCACCTCAGTAGGAAGTCTGTGGGAAGGAAAAAGTGTGGCAAAAAACGCTGCACAATGAGAAGAGGTGACCGGACACTGAGGAAGATTGTGGAGAAGGACCGATTCCAGACCTTGGGGGACCTGCGGAAGCAGTGGACTGAGTCTGGAGTAGAAACATCCAGAGCCACCGTGCACAGGCGTGTGCAGGAAATGGGCTACAGGTGCCGCATTCACCAGGTCAAGCCACTTTTGAACCAGAAACAGCGGCAGAAGCGCCTGACCTGGGCTACAGAGAAGCAGCACTGGACTGTCGCTCCAAATTTTGCATGTCATTCGAAATCAAGGTGCCAGAGTCTGGAGGAAGACTGGGGAGAAGGAAATGCCAAAATGCCTGAAGTCCAGTGTCAAGTACCCACAGTCAGTGATGGTCTGGGCTGCCATGTCAGTTGCTGGTGTTGGTCCACTGTGTTTTATCAAGGGAAGGGTCAATGCAGCTAGCTATCAGGAGATTTTGGAGCACTTCATTTTTCCATCTGCTGAAAAGCTTTATGGAGCAGGGTCAATGCAGCTTGCTATCAGGAGATTTTGGAGCACTTCATGCTTCCATCTGCTGAAAAGCTTTATGCCGCTATCGAAGCATCCTGGGCCTCCATAACACCTCAGCAGTGCCACAGGCTGATTGCCTCCATGCCACGCCGCATTGAAGCTGTCATTTCTGCAAAAGGATTCTACCAAGTATTGAGTGCATAACTGAACATAATTATTTGAAGGTGGACTTTTTTGTATTAAAAACACTTTTCTTTTATTGGTCAGATGAAATATGCTAATTTTTTTTGAGATATGAATTTGGGTTCATGAACTGTATGCTAAAATCATCAGTATTAAAACAATAAAAACCTGAAATATTTCAGTTGGTGTGCAATGAATCTAAAATATATGAAAGTTTAATTTTTCATTACATTATGGAAAATAATGAACTTGTATCACAATATGCAATTTTTTTATAAGGACTTGTATATATATATATATATATATATATATATATATATATATATATATATATATATATATATATATATATATATATGTATATATATATATATATATATATATATATATATATATATATATATATATATATATATATATACGCTGCCGTTGAAAAGTTTTTGATTTATGTTTTTAGAAGTCTCTTATGCTCACCAAGGCTGCATTTATTTGATAAAAATATATTTTTAAATGTAAAAACTTTTTTCTATTTGAATATATTTTAAAAATGTAATTCATTTCTGTGATGCAAAGCTGAATTTTCAGCATCACAACTCCAGGGCTGCATTCAGCCCTGACAAAATGGAAACGTGCTGCGTTGGCCCTGTTCTGATAACTCAAAAGTTGCAGCTATGGCAGCTGAGAAGTCCATTCTTTGGGTTCTTTTTGAAGAATTTTCAGAGCCTGATGAAATCTGTATAAAAACGTGTTTAATACTGCAAAATATGTTAATATGTTACAGTCACTGCCCTTGCCGTCCAGAATAAAAGAGAACATCCCAATCGAGTAAAGGGTTTGTGGAAACTGTGGTTCCTTATTATTGTGATCCAACATTTGCCTCGCATTTCAGGATGCAATCCACTTCTTACCTCCGAGACTGTGCTTTGATCTATATGACCTTATCATCTTTATTGTGAGTATATTATAATTATTGCTGATCACTGCTGTTGTGCTATGATATTGTAAGATTTACCATTATATAATCAGAGGAGTATAGAAAAGTTTATGAAAGTGTCACTCTACAGTACAATAGCAACATATATAAATATGTTTAATATGTATATAATTCAACCCGGAAACCATAGAAAAACGCACCGGTTCGAGCTTGAACGTGCCCCAGTCTTCAGAGTCACATGATCCTTCAGAAATCACTCTAATATGATGATTTGATGCTCAATAAACATTTCTGATTATTATCAATGTTGAAAACAGTCGTGTAAAACATTTTCTTTGATGAATAGAAAGCATTTATCTGAATTAGAAAGCTTTTGCAAAACATTGTACTACTGTTAAAAAGTTTTGGGTCAGTAAGAAGTTTTTTTGGGGTAATTTATTCAGCAAGAATGCATTAAGTTGATTAGAAGTGACAGTAAAGACATCTATAATATTACAAAAGATTATTTTTTATAATAATTGCTGTTCTTTTAAACTTTCTATTTATCAAATAATCCTGCACAAAATGTTTTACACAACTGCTTTCAACATTGATAATAATCATAAAAGCATCACATCAGCACATTAGAATGATTTCTGAAGGATCATGTGACTCTAAAGACTGAAAATTCAGCTTTGCATCACAGAAATAAATTACACTTTTAAATATAATCAAATAGAAATTATTTAGAAATTAATTATTTTCCGTTTATTTTAATAATATTTCACAATATCACTGTTTTCTTGTATTTTAAAAAAAATAATTGCAGCCTTGGTGAGCATAAGAGACTTCTTCTAAAAACATAAAACATCGGCAGTGTATATATATAGCACTGGCATGGTGACATAGAGGCATCACACAAACGCTTAAAGAAAGGTCAGACATCTGACCTTGAAAATGCAGTGGACAGCAAACACATTCATACACGCACCCTCGCATCATGGGTGGCATCCCATTCTAAAAACAATATAAATCTGACCATTCCCCTTCACTAATGCATATAATGATAGAAAGTGCATTTAGGCAGGTTAGTAGCTTGACCTCTGACCTTAGGGACACAGCCCCGGAGCAAATGGGGCCATCAGCGGGACCCCTCTGTCCGAGCACACTGCAGTTTGCAAGTCCTTTAGGACACTGATAGATCTACTAATGATGCTCCATATTGAGCAGCCTTAACCTCCCCTCAGCACGCTAAGACAGAGTTTAACTCAATGGACAGCACTCATGCTGGAATCAATACTGCTGTCTGCTAGAAGAGCTGCCAATCTAGAGCTTTTACAAGAGCTTTCATTCAGAGCACAGGGTGCACCTATCCTCACGAGGCTGAGAGTGCAATTGTTCTTCTAAACTCAAAAGATGTCCTCGGAAATATAGTACAACTCGCAAGGATGGTTTTCAGCAGATTCTTTGAGGGCAAAATGGTGGGGACTTTCACATATAAAGCCTTTAGCAGAAATTTAACAGCATTTTAATTAATTTAATTTCATTTAATTAATTTGAAAGGTAACAAGTGATCACTAACTGTAGCTGGAATGTCCTCACAAAGCTAAACTATAGGTAAATAAAAGGAATTCAATGAAGTCGCACTGCCAAATACTGGCCTGGCTGCAGAGTACAGCGTTTTAGTCGTTTTTGAGGATCCATGTGAACGAGCATCGTTTTCACAATGTTGAAAACGATGTATGGAAAGGTTTGTATGGACTTTTTAGTACACTATTGTTGTGCAAACGTACACTAAAATCCTAAATGCCATTTTGGCAGTGTGATGTAAACACCCTGCTAAAAACTTCCCTATACGCTGATTTTCATAAAACCGAGAAAATCAATGAATAACAGACGTGGGTATATATCAGACACAGTAATCGAGCAATTTCACAGCAATTGTAAAGTGGTTAAATCTAATTTCATATCTAAAAATTAAATCTATAATTAGCTTAATTTACTCACAATAGAAATCAATGGGAGGCCCTTGTCAGAACATTTATACTAGTGTGGCTGTGCATTCAAGGCAGGAAGAGATGTGTATACGCACTTCACTCATTTCACCCTGTCCTAAAAACCAAGCCCTCTTTTGTCTACAATGTGCCGGTCTGACTCCTGCGAGAGTCGACCGGTCAACAGGGATGCCATTACCGCTCATCTAAGACTCCAATACTTCTTCACACCCCGAGCTGTCTCACAGACACATACAGAAAGACAGAAAAACCCCTACAGCTAAACACAAAGCAATTACTCACATACACAGAGAGGGAGCCTGAGAAGGAAAACACACGGAGGACCTCAACAAGCCTAGTATCAGCTCCACTGTACCATATTTAAAGACAAAGTGCGTGAATTGTGGACCACTGATGTCCCCAAACAGAATTGCAAAAAATATATATTATAATGATGATACTTAAAAAAATATATTTTTGTTTCCCAAAAACTACCCCATTTGCCATTGGTCAGACAAATGTTTAGTCCCGCCCCAAACTCACACCACACTGAAAAAAAAAAACCTTCCTCAGTAATATTGTCTTGTTTTTTGTTTTTTCAGTATACACAACTAAACATTTGTTTATCGACTTAAATCGTGATATTTATAATTGAGAAGCAAAATTACTTTTCTAAAAAATGCACCAAAATTAAGTGAATTTATGCTTAAAACATGAAAATATATCAGCCAATGGGGTCATCAAATATTCTTATTTCAAACTAGTTTTTTGTTCTGACCCCATTGGCCCTGGTTTTAGAAGATTTAATATCTAGTAATTTTGCTTCTCAAGTAAATGCGTCTTCATTTAAAGGTGCACTGTGCAAATATTATCAGCGTCTACATATTAGCTCACCCCTCCCTTTCGAAGCACATAGAGAAGCTACGGTGGCCGACACAGGACAAAGATGTCGCCGGAGACAGCAGAGAGTAGCTAGCGCTCTGTAGAGCAGTTTGTCCGTTTAGGGCTACTGTAGAAACATGGCGGAGCAAAATGGCTCATTCTAAGGTAATACAATTCTAAGGTCTTTATACTCCACTGAAAACATAGTAATGTATATTATATTGCATTTCTGTCAATAGATCTTCTAAATCCTTAAATATAACACACTGCACCTTTAATAAAAACTATTTTTAATACAATTATTTTACAATTAGTGTTACTATGTCTGGCTGGCTGGGATGTTTTGAACATGTTTTGATAGTCAGTTTTTACATTTTTATGGGAATCAACCTAGAAATGGCTTTGCATATTCAGCTGAGAACCATCCAAAAATGACTTCCTTCACCCATAAATCCATTCCACAAAATTCTGTAAATTTTTTCTCCTGACAATCAGTGCTGAAAATATGCATTATAAGAATACTGCATCTAAAACAGGTGCTATAAAATAAACTGCCTGGAATGCGTGTTTATTTAAATTCAGCCTTCAGGAGACAAGCAGACAGGGGGTGTGTGATCATTATGGGGTGTGTGGTGGCATGCGGGCGACAGGATTGTGCCGTTAGCCTTGTGTGTGTGTGTGTGTGTGTGTGTGTGCAGGGATAGACAGATGCCAGCCTGGGGATCACGTAGGACGCAACCCCTTTGCCTCTGGGCTAAACACACACACACACACACACACACACACACACACACACACACACACACACACACACACACACACACACACACACACACACACACTCATTAGGTGGGCTGACAGCACCCGTTCCATACTCATCATTAAAGCATGTAAATGTCCCTGTCACTCTCACATAGACACACACGCACGCGTCCCGCAGGGCCTGCACACATATGCTCTCCTGGAGATGTCTTGGGTGAGAATTTGTCCCTAATTAACCCACCTTGTGTGGGTGGAACGGGGCAGGATGGGCTCTCCTAACAAACAGCGTGCGGTCGGTTCGAGCTGACAGAATTATCTACAGCGGCTCATGGCTGTGAAACGAGAGACAGGCGATCATCCGCCGCAGCGCTCGTGTTTGCAAACGCTATGGAAGCTGCCGGGCGACCTGTGTGTGTGTATGTGTGGAAACCACAAGGAAAAACAGCTGAATTTGAGAGCGCACTTCTCGAGGGCAAAGTTCTGCTTGATTCGATAAAGTCTGCCAGTTTAATTGAGAGTAAAAACGATTCTGCTTTCTCTTTTTCCTCCTTTCTTCCAGGTGCAAGAGAAAATAAAACTAGTTTTGAAATAGCTGTGCTTGCAAGGCAGCACAATAAAAGTGTTGAAGTTTTACATAAATCACTGACAGAGATACAGAAAGAAGAACAAAAGGGAAAAGATTTTGATAGCTATGCAATATACAAAGGCCCAAATACTACTGGGATACCTGACTGCATTATACAACAAAATCTCACACGCACAAGCAAAAAAACATCACGAATGCCTGATTTTATAAGGAAAATTATTATTAAATTATAAATTAGTAAATTATACAACACAGATATATAGATCAAATAAATAAAAATAATAATACAATTTAATTAAATTAAATAAAACTACTCACCTGTAGCAGCCATTTTACAAAGAGGTGAACAGCAACGGCATGCGGAAGGAAAAAGAGAAAAAGAAAACAAATTAGAGATTGGACAACAAAAAAACTCACAGATAAAATGAAACGTAATTCAAGGTCTTTCAATCGCATTTCAGCCACGTGTGTAAAAACGGCGGTGAATTCTGGGATAGAGTGCGAGCTTAATGGAGCTGAGGGAAGGTCAGTGAACACAGTCAGATATGGTTTACTCAGCAGAGCTTAATCTCATCTTGATCAGAGGACTAATCGCAGACAAACTCTCCAACACTCTGTGGTTACAGACTCAGAGAAAGAGAGACATTGATGTAGCTACACATGTCAGGAGCTGTTCAGTGCTGAATCAAGCAGGTGTTCTTGTGTCGCTATTATTGTGTATATTTGTGATGTCTTATATCCCTAACTGCCTTGTTATTATTGCCCACAGAAAAAAAGCACACTGAAAATTGTCTTCTAGGAGCAAATGTTCCTCGGAAATCCCTTAATGCTCAGCACCGGAGCCCAAACACCACCATTGATCCCATACGCGACAGGTCTGCTGAAACTCCACCATGACAAAGCATGCAGTGTTAGCCTAGCGTCAACTATGTGTCAAGAAGTTTTTCATCACAGGCTTAGCTGTGTTATCACTTCAGAGCGTGTTCATGTGTATTTATGGAAGAATGGCCTATTAATGGCAACACACACATACATAGACATGGCTCAGAGAGGGTGCTGAAAGCCTAACGGACTTATGCTGGGGCTCTACACGGACTCCGGACAAGAGCTGTCAGCACGCCGACTCAAGCTAACAGCCTCCGACAGGAACTCGATGGGCCCCGGAGAGCAGCGGCACTGTGCTAATGACATTATCTGCATATTAGCCCGAGCTCTCCACAACAGCCCGAGCTCTCTCTCTCTCCCTCTCTTTCTCTGAAGTAACCCTTTCCTCTCCATTCAATCAATATCCGGTGCATCAGAAGAGAGAGAGAGAGAGAGAGAGAGAGAGAGAGAGAGAGAGAGAGAGAGAGAGAGAGAGAGAGAGAGAGAGAGAGATGCATTGACCTTTTTCCATCCCCTGTGTGACCTACTTCAAATGAGAGGATATGAAAAGAAAAGACCGGTACGGATGGATGGATGACTGGAACGAATGAATAAATGAAAAGCCGAGCTCCTCTTTATGGCAACAGGGGATTCCCGGAACAATCCCATTCTTAAAACCAAAGACACGGTCTAAAATACAATCGAAATGAGAGCCTCTCAGATGGCGGTGGACAAACATATGCGCCGTTCGTAATAATTACGGGGTTGGCCGCCATTATCGGTATTATCTGCTTTAATCAAGCTAAGCCCAAGGAATTCCCAAGTCTTTAAGAGGGATTTAAAAGTTGTTCGCCGCTTGAACAGAAAAGCTCAGGCTGATATATCATGCTAAATCCAAGCAGATTAGCACGAGGGGGAGTCAGGTAGAAAGTAAACATCGAAACGTCTGGAGTGGGATTCGTTTGAGAGAATGATATTCAACTCTATGCAATTTCTCCCGCTGTGAATTATTAAGGAACTTTTTCGACAAAAAAAAATAAAAAAAAAAAAAACCCTTGATGTTTTCAGTGAATGTGTAATTCTTTCCTTCTCGCTCTCCTCCTCTTATGACCTTGAATAACTCCTCTCTTAGGCTTTTTGCTGTAGGAATGTCAGCGAGGCAGAAAATATCTGTCTGAAGTTGAATGAAGGGGAAGAGATGGGAGACGAGAATGAAAGAGAGAGGGAGAGAGATTGCATATTCAAGCATGACCCGCCATTAAAGCCCTAGCACAGGAAACCATATTCCAGCCTGAAGGACTTCTTTATAGTTTCTTTCTATACCTATGCGCTATAGTTTCTTTCTACACCTACACATCTTAGAAATGACACTGGATTCATAATGATTCTGAAATGGTAAAGCATCTCTGTATTCAGAATAAATGCAATATGGGTCTGTAAAGCGTTCATAATACACACAAGGTCAACCCGGTACGGCAACTTTGATGAGCGTTGCTCAAACTGCACATGGAAGTGCACTCACAAACAATTCCATTTTCGCATGCACCAGGGATCAGCGCTGTCGTACGGTTCGGCTGATCGCTCTTCGACACCAATCACGGGAGCGGTTTGTTGATGTAAATGGATTTGCGTGGGTGTAATGACTTTGCATTTATTTATTTATTTCCGCATTGCTCAATAACATTGATTTTAAATATATGCACGGCAAAAGGCAGGCTAGTTAGTCAGCAAAGCAGCGAGTCGTTGATCTTCGGTCTGGAAGCCTTGAAGCCGCTTATGACTTCTGCAGAGTTTGCACTTTCATGCGAAACAACTGGAAAGCATGTCAAATATATTTCTGGGCCAGATGCAATTAGGGCGTAGTCGGTTAGTCTGCAGTCTGTACATTTGGAAAGCAAGTAAATGAAGAGGTTGTGTTTGCTTTTCATTATTGAAGAAAGATTAAATAATGGATGTGGAGAATCACAGAGAGACAAGAAAAAGGGATACATCAAGACAAAGAGGTTGTCTACAGCTCTACAGAATTATGCCTAATTGTGAAAGCTATAATATTAACATAAAACATAAAATAATATTCATTATAATTATTACTATTAACAAATTATATATATATATATATATATATATATATATATATATATATATATATATATATATATATATATATATATATATATATATATTAGTGCCGTCAAAATTAGTTCAGTTTAACGATTTAAAAATATTCAACGCAATAAACACAATCCTTTGGCTAGCATTACATTATATGATCATGCTCTTATTCATGCGAATGCTTTTAAACCATTTATGCACGACAAGACAAAGGAGAAAGCTGAATGAGAACATGAATGTCCTGATACACACACACACACACACACACACACACACACACACACACACACACACACACACACACACGACGCACAGCCAGTATCACGCACACAGACAGCGCACAAGAATCGAGTTCTCTTTCGCGCTTGAACGAACAATCACACAGAATCATGGCAAAATGCCCGTTTTCAAGTATTCTCATAAGAGCAGTCTTAAATTAGTTAAATAACATCTTGAACTTCTTGAAGAGCTGTGAGAAAATGAGATGCATCACAGCACACCAGATCCATGTTATGTTCGACAGGTCTTAAAGTGACAGCAGCCTAATAAACCAGTTGCTGTCTGTCATTAACGTTAATCAAATAAGAAATGTAACAGAGAAAATGTTGCTTTAATAAGGATTAATCTATATTTAAATGATAATGTATGCAGTAAAGAAAGGTGTTTGATAACTTTATTGCATTTCTGTATATGTCTAGCAGGCAGGCCACAGGTAAATATGACATTTATTATAATGGGTTCATGTGAAGGTTGATTTAAGTTCACTTAAATTAAAAGTTGTTGTTATTTTTTTAAAGGCTAATAAATGTTGTAATGGATGTAGCTTTCAATAATACTATAATGTTGAATGTCTATCATTAATGTTTAATACAAAAAATAAAAAAATAAAAAAAATTCATACATCAGTAGCAGAATTAGTATCAGTGATACTGGCCTTCATTCATAAAAAGATGACATTACAAAAAATATTTAAAATATTTTGAGAGTAACTGAAATAATTACAATATAAAAATATGAAAAACTCCAATTGGGATTAATTACAGAAAAATTTTGATTAATTAGTTAATTTTTTTGTAATCGATCGACAGCACTAATATACATACATACACGATGACAACTAAAATATGAAGCTAACAGCAATGTTTTAAAGTTTAGAAATAATTAATATTACATTTTAAATTAAGAAAAATAGCTGTAGGCTCTATGATTATTATAATGAAATGCAGGATGTGACAGCTGTACATCACTCGTCTTGTTTGATAAGCAGGAAATCATGAAGAACCACTTATTTCGACAGAGTGAATCACTGCTTACAGATGGACAGGGAAAAAAACAATGAGAAAAAAATAACTTCTTATAATGTTAAATGCATTGTTAAATTCTCTTTCTGTCAAAGCCAGTGAATCGGTAATTAACATTCCCTCCAAGCCATCCTTCCATTAACTGCACGGTAATGAAAGTTGAAGATAAAGACTGGGAACTGTCTTCTTTTTGTTCTTTTGATTTGTTCCTTATTTCCTTTTTTTTTTACTTGAAGGTCTCCATTAATATTGTTTCTGAAATGCCAGAGCATTTTATCTCTCACAATTATAATATTAACATGAAATCCAGCAGGGACTGGAATGTGTTTTTATGGCTTCATTCTAGGAGACACTGAAGAGGAACGGTTCTGGCTTATTGAAAAATAGAATAATAAAAATTCAGTTCCAGAGGTCAGTTGCTTTTCTCCCATAGACCATAACCAATTGGTTATCTCCTAAAAAAAAAAAAAGCAGATAGGTGTGCGAGGGGATGTGGATGGTTGAGCAGCGATGCAGGAGACAGCCGGGCAACTGTGGTCTGTCAACTCCAGGTGAAGGCTGCATCTCAAACCTTTCAACCTCCTCCCTCGGAAAACGACCTTTTCGATTGCATTGGGCAGTGGATTGCAAAAATGCGTAATTGCTTCAGGAATAAGATGCAATAGGTAGTTGTCGGGTTCAAACTGGATGCCTTCGGTGCTCCGGTTCCCTCCCCCTACCTCTCTAGAGACCAAAGTCCTTAAAGGTAATCCTCAAACACTAAGAGCGTGTGTTTCCATTAGCACAGTGTGTCTTCGAACCAAACCAGAGACGTGCTCATAAACCAAACCCTGCCTTTCTCTCTCTGGAGATGGGGAGGTTAATATTACATTTGCGAGACACATTCTCCATTTTTTATTTATTGAAAGGCAGTGGTGCGTGAGACACTGCTGGCATGCTGGGCTGCTGGATTAGCTGACCCACAACCCTTCGACACATCATATCAATCGCCCGTCTTCACACCGCCCCCCGAAACTGTGTGTCTCACGGGGTGACAAACAGGGGTGAGAGGTTGAACTGTTTTAAACTCATCCCTGATATCGTTTGTCCTGTCTGTCAGAGCAGATAGCCCTCTGTCCAACGGACAGCTTGGAAAAAGCCATTAAAAAGAACTTGAGGAATACTAAGGCCTGGAAATCGTGCAATGCCATAGCTTCAGCATCCACCCCCACTCTTATTCTCTGCCCTTTGTTGACATTGCCCGAGAAAATTAAAGTAACAACCTCTTCTCTCTATCCTGTGGCTATTCCGAGGGCCATCAAGCTCCCCGGAGAGCCGGCGACAACAGCCACAAGCGGCGAAAACATAGGGTCGGCTACTCAAAGGGAAAAGAATAGCACAATAACAAAGGAGGCACAGAAATGGACAGCTAGAATACTCCAAACATGAAGAAGCAGAGCAAGCTTACCGCTGACCTTGGGAGAACCACGTCTTAATTTCAAAATGATGAGGGAAAAAAAGTGGGATAGAAGGTTATTGGAGATGAAAAAGCCTGTCTGAGAGTCTGAGCCATCCTTCAACGGGATTTATGACGAGGAATAAAGCATGACAAGCCTTGGAGGACCACAGGAACCCAAGGTCTCTTAGACCACAAGCACACTTAATCAGGTACCATGACCTGCCCGTCTCCTGCAGGACAAATAAAGGACACTGTTTTGACAAAAGCAAACAACCAACCAGGTTAAATGTTCAGTTTAAATAAAGAAAAAGCACATTTTCTTAAGTGCTAGTCGACTTGAAACAGAACAATTCATATTTTGAGCACAAAACTGTCATCACATTCTTGCGTACTCCATTTTTTTCCGAAACACGTTTACCAGATTTTCCAGGATCAGTGCTGAGATCAAATGCTTGGGGTTCAAATGCCAAATAAGTCCTGTTTTTTCTTCTTCTTCAGTTACCATTAGCATGTGAATCAAATGGAATCAAGGGAGAGTGGGATCGGTTCAGTCATCCCAGTCCAGCTGCACTTTAATCCACATGCAGGAATTGCACCGAGATGCTGGTGTGACCCAGGGTTTTATCCACTTACTGTTATTAATTTGGCTGCTCTCAGGGGGGCTGCAGGGGACGTGTGCTTGCATGTTCGTCAGTAGGCGGTAAGTTTTGCATGCAGCTTGGCAGATCCGCACACGGCCTCTAATTGATTTATGGCGAGAGAATGCGCTTCTGATAAGGCATTGTTTTATAATCAGGCAGTGCAGGGACAGCCGTCTGGGCCAGGCCGGGTTTAATGGATGGAAGAATGGAGGGGCAGAGACAGAGGAGGAGGGTAAACGACAATGTCCTTCATTCTTTTACTCCTCATTTATTCAGTACATCAGTGGCGCAGGCTAAAACATGAGGCTCCAAATGTTTCTTCAATTTATTCTTCAATTTGACATAAATCTAGAAACAAATTGTGCATGCAAATTATGGCTGCAACAACAAATCAGTCAAACTGATAATAATCAGTAATGAAAACAATCCACAATTTCATTATTGATTAGTCTTTATGCTGTGCATGGAGAACAACTTATCAGTTAATACTTTTTAACCCATATTTGAATATAATATTATTTGGAATTCCCAATTAATAGAGTAACCAATGAAATAATCAAAGTGATTGCCTATCAAAATAGTTGTTCATTGCAGCCGTATTGCAGACATACCAAACCAGAATATTTACGAGGAAAAAAGCAAACCAGACAAAACATCAGTGTGCAAAACACTTTGTTTGGATGCTTTCTGATTCCATGACTTTGCTTTTTGTAGTTGTTTAAAAATAAAAATAAATAAAATTCAGAACAATGTTGTGAAACTCTACGCAAAAAGCTGTGTCTGAATAAATAAGATAAAGTAAAGGATTGTAATAGAGTCACAGTGTGGCGTCTCTCTGCGGAGACTGAGCTTTGGAGCCCATAGGCTGCTACATCAGTGCAAACAGGGGAAAAGAGCCTTTTCCCAATTAGGCCTTTGTGCTCAGTGTGGCGGCATGATTATCATGTATTTTTCATGCTTTCCTCTGTCTCCACGCTTGGCCTGCAGCTCCTGACTGACAACAACATGACACGAGGCGGCCCGACGACCCGAGAGAAAACGCACACAGAGGGGAACCCACAACACAAAAACTGCACACAGAAATAAACACTACAGACAGACAGAGAAATACACCACACGCACACTTAAGAAACCTACACAAAGACAGCTTCACCACGCAGAACCCCTATTAGCAATGAGGGGAAACAATTCCAAGCACCTTTCAAACAATGCAGCTTGATTTCTATTCATCTGTCAAAGGCAGGCAGAGTGCTCACATTCCAGATGCGAGCGAGCAAAGGTATTCTGACAGGGCGGATGAGGGAGAGGCCTCCGTTAAGGCTCCTGAATGTAAAACAGATGACAAACGGCTGATATGCAGGCAATATTCCAGATGTCTGACTCTTAATGGGGGGTAAATGGAAATCAATCTTTACTTTTCATCCACGTCGACATCCAATCATAGGTAATTGTTTCTATCAAGATACTTTTGAGTGAAAGACGCCTGAACCCCATATCACCTTCCCTACGTCTTTAACATAACTATACAAATGCATAAAGATTAAACACAAATTGCGAGTGCTTGCATTCAAGGAATTAAACGTGGGACATTTGTTCGCGGAAATAGGATGCAGCTAATCTTATTAAACACAGGCGCAATTATCTTTATGATACTCATCGTAGTGAAAAGTGTCAGTCATTGCTTTCAGCACGGTAAGAAACCCGCAGACAGTCAATTAATGAAATGGTGAGATTTGCTGATGAGAAACATGGGCTTTTTGTGGTCTGGGATCAAAGAGACGGCAGTCTGGTAAAGAAGGCAAAGAAAGCGACTGGAAAAATTGGCAGTCGAAATCCAAATTTTTTAATAAATATAACATGAACATGATGAACAGAACAAAAAAGCTTTTTAATTACTTCCTGCCATTTAGCATACTGATAATATACTTAATATTGCAAACATCATGGTGTCTTCTTAAAAGGTCAATCACAGCATGCACTATTCGCTGTTCAGCCAAAAGGAAATATCACATGAAAAAAAGTGACAGAGCTTCTTCTAATAGAAACTGACACGACATGCAACTTCCTGCCACCAGAGACAT
Organism: Gobiocypris rarus; assembly: GCA_023029165.1. Classification (NCBI taxonomy): domain Eukaryota; kingdom Metazoa; phylum Chordata; class Actinopteri; order Cypriniformes; family Gobionidae; genus Gobiocypris; species Gobiocypris rarus. The sequence goes on from CM040911.1 coordinate 21,937,972, forward strand.
CAGTGCAAATTAGCAGCTAATTTAATTTTTTTCTTCCATTAGGGAAACAGTGAAGTAATAAAGCAACACCTCCCCTTAATGTCTTCATCTTGCCGGAGACCACAGAACCCACCAGCTACCGTGACCGTTGCCTCTGCCAGCAAATGAAAAGATGGGATCAACCATTATATGGTAATAACTCCAGATAATATGTCCCTAGTTAGTTGCATAGTTACATCTCTGGTTTTCCAGAGAATATTGAGATTCTACAGATTCTGAATTGGAAAATGTGTAAATAGGTCTCAGAAATGGGAACGGTGCAAATTGCTGCTAATCAAAACCCCTCTATCTGCATTCATTTTCAGGAAAACATCTTGACCTCTCCACCTGGAGCTGTGCTTTCAGCCAATGCTTCAACGACAGTCAAGCAATTCATGTGCAGGCCTCTAATTAGAGTTCCCTGCTCTGTCTATTGAGCGTGCACCTGCAAATGCACCAAAGGATCATGGGAGTTAGAGTCCAGGGGCCGGTGTGTGCTGCGTGTTGGCAGGTGAGTGAGTCCAGGCTGGCTGGACTACAGGATTGTGATTACACAGCTGTTGATAGGAGTATTAGCTCCCCAGCTGCCGGCCACGACCTACTACTGACAGGAGAGCATGGCCCCACCTTCATGCTCAGTGATCCGAGTAATTACACCGTCTAGCTGACCCACACACACACGTGCACACAAACAGACACATTCCATTTCAAAAAACACCTGCACTGCGAGTCCATTCCTGCATTGCTGCTGGACGTGTCGACAGATCCACAAGGTTCAGTTTTGCTTTGTTTTGACTTACCACAGAACATTACTTTCGCTTGTTAAAAAGGATCAAATGCAATTTCAACATTGCTTTAAGCATTACAGAGGTTCATTTAAACCACTAATTAGTAATGTTTCTTTCAGAAAATGTCTTAATTTAGGTACAAGGAAACTGCATTTCGAAGAAGACTGAAGCAACAGTTAACAGTGCTAAATACAGTCTGTCCCCTGCAGGGCAGAGGAAACCTTCCATCTGTCCTGGAAGCTGGGCAATTAGAAGGGGCTACTCTTGATCAAGAGATACTGTTGAGTAGCAGACAGGCCCTGGGGGATAAAAATCATCCACTCCTCTCTTTGTTTTCTGCTCACACCTCTCTGGAATTTCTCTCTCTGGAACCTCTCCACCTCCTATAGTGGGCAGAGACATGAAGGCCCTGGTGATCAGCAATTACTCAGCTGATAGACTTTCCTTTGCTTTATTTGATATCATGTGTGAATGCAAGCATTAGAGATGGATAAGAAAGAGAAAGAGAGGGAAAGAGAGGGATAGGGAGAGAGAAAATGTGGCGGGGTCTTCAAATAAATTTACACTGTTTTGCAAACAAATTTGCATTCCTTAAAAGTAGTATTCTATAATTTAACACAATACGTGTTACGGGTGTCAAGGGTGACCTTCACATTCTGGTGACATCTGGTAAAGCTCCAAAAGCTTTTCCATCCACAAACCCAGCTTTATAGAACATAACCCTGCTGACGTTTGCTTCTACTGTCGGAAAACTCAAATTTGTGTACGGATGGGAGATCTGTACTTTACAACATCTGCTGCACTCCTGTATCTTCCGGCTGCTGCTGACACACTGCCAGGGGCTTGATCGCCATCGTCTTTCCTCGATAACCAATGACATAGGCCACCCCCACCCTTCCTCGAGGGGCTGCGTCAGCTGCAGGGATAGAAACTGTGGGATCAATGACACTGGAAAAAGCCTTATAATGGCCTGGATTAATGATGAGAAATTTGGCTTCACCCAACAAGTTCCTGGACATTCATCACCATGGAGGGCGTTGCCAAGTGGTCAGATCTTAGACCCCTCCTGACCCCAGAGGCCAGAACATGAGGAAGCCAGTCCAAATGCTGCCGTTTCCGCTGTTTTACCCTGTCCAGCTGTGCCGCCGGGAGTGGCACGTAAGCCTAGGCCAAGTGCCTAAAATAGCAGGGATATGGTTACACTCTGCGGACGCGGATGCCGTGGTCACTCACTGCGTGCCATGCTTAATGTTCTCAGTTGTGCCTGGTTGGACCCTGGAAGTAGCTTTCATTGAAGACCTACCATCTGATCTTGTTCTCTTTTCCCCCATTCTTACTTCATATAGTAATATTCTTTGAAAAAACATGAGTGCACTTGGAGAGTGCATTTGTGAGAGAAAGGTAAGAGAAAAAAAATTTGAGACCAGCCCTGACAAACAGGCATTCCTGAAAGCCCACAGTACTCTTGCTCTCCCATCTAGCCAGAGTGGAAACAATCATTGTCCCCATGTCTCATCCTAAAGTGAGGAAGTGCTTTTCAATGTACACAAGGGATGAGCACTACCAACCCTCTACAATGCGAGTAAGTCACTCGCATATTTGACTAAATCTTAATTTTGGGGGACTGAACAATATCTATCATTAGTCATTGGCTAATAAATTATTGACTCTTACTCGTCAGTGTGTGTTTCAATTCAGCTCAATGGATGCGCAGCATGCCTGTATTTGACATACAGTAAACTCTAGTGTGAAAGTGCACGACTCACCGTCGCTTTGCTGAGAGCGTGTTTCTCACATACACGCAGAGAGAGAGAGAGAGAGAGAGAGAGAGAGAGAGACTAACGTACCAAGCAGAATTGACGCGCTATATGTAAAACATATTCTTTGTTGTATTTTCCTGAGTTAATTTGGAATTATTCAGCTTTTAAGAACAAGCAAAAGATACGCCGGTTTCTCCAGTAGTGGGCGGAGATTATGCGCAAACCGCAATCTAATTGGCTGGCGCTCATTTATAACAGTCCTGTTTTGATTTTAGCAAATCAGTTCGAGCGAATGCTGACAACATGATTAATATTCATGAACCCAGCAGCTCATCAATCCTTAGTTAGTGTGTTGTATATTGTTATTAATAGTAGAATTAGTAGTAGTAGAAGTAATAGTAGTAGTAGTATATTTTAATAATTATTACTATTATGTATTTTATTACTGAAACACTGAATGACCAACAATATCTTAAGCACCACCACCAGTCATAAGTTCAGTTAAAATGACAAAGGTGCATTCATACATGGTTACCAATGTATAGTTCTAATTATTAAAGTTCTATCATTAAATAGTGCTTGATTATAATAATGCTTGATTGACTGATGTTAAGAGTGTACACTCAGATATTTAAAAAAACTGTGACATTTGACAAAGGTAAGCTGATTTGGTGATATCAGTTTGGAGACTAAACTAAAAAAAGTACTAGCCAATGGCGATTCGGTTGCCAAGGTGTGCGGAGAGGGTTGCCTACACATTACAGAAGCGACCCACAGACCTCCAGACAGAGACAGGACTATTATGACACATTCAGACCAGAGAAAGATCTTGGGAATTATCCATCTTTAGACCCCATAGTGTTTTCAAATTACCTCTCAATGACTAGCCTGATGCAAGGTGCTATGGGACCAATAATGGGTTTTGCTTCAGTTTGGAAGGAAAACATCACAAAGATGTCATTATGACTGGGCAGATGTTGCATGTTCTGAGGGCAACTTTAAAAAGCATTGATTTCCCAAAAATATTCTGCATTAACCTTGTATGAAGAGGGTTGTTTGTGTGTACTGTAAATGTACAAAAAGACCAGGCTAGACGATCTCTGTGTGGATGTTTAGTACTTGCTTTAGGATGTTTAGTAAATGCATGAGAGCTTACATCTTGTAGTCATCTCACCTGCCTATCTACCCCTCTTCCTACCGTTTATTTGCAGGTCCACCTCACTGTTTCACTTAGTAAGAAAGAGACTGTTTTACATTTTGCAGCGTTGGTTTGTGGAGCCTCTAGCTTTCACCTATAAGTGAATCTTTTCACTCTCTTTCCTGCAGGTTAAGGACTCCCATAAACCATTTCTCTGGCCTGTGAGTTGTTGATACACTGGTATACAAAAAATGTTTTCCCAAAGCCGTACACTAAAAGATAACTGTCCGTCCGTTTTCCATATTAGGGTAGCAACAACATGGCAGCTACAGAAGGGGCACGGCAAATTCTTAATACCCTCTCCGGCAAGCCACATGGCAAGACCCATAAATCCATGTCTTCAGCTGCATTAATAGACAAGAGAGGCAGTTATCCAGGAACTTGAGGCATGGGCAGATATTGGGAGCAGGCCTTGCGGAGTGAGGTTGAGGGAAGAAAGCAATTAGGAGCACTGCACCATAAGGACTGCAGGTGTGCGGCACAGTGATAAGGACGGTGGAGGAACCATTTCTCAACCCGATTCTCCCTCCTACCCCCCGCACCCACCCCTCTTCCGCCTGGACCACAATGGCAAACAGCCTCCCCACCAACAGCCAAAGCTGTTTGGCAGCTTACGAAAGGTTTTCTTGGTCCTCCATGTGGCGGAATTGCTAGGATAAGAAGCAGACTGATAGAAGGCTAAAGGGGAGGGTTTGCATTTCATCACGTCAAGCAGGGAGAACAGAACTTGTGTGTGCAATTTTGCTGGGAGAAGTCATTTAGAGTAATGACGTGGACTCCGCAGGCTGTTCCGACTGGCAGGCAATTAAGATTAATTAAGTGTTCGCTGTGACCATTTGCAATATGGATTGCACCTTTTATTATGGTTAAAGGCCCATGTTAATGGGTTATATGGCATCATTATTTAGGTGCTGTTTATTTACAAAACATGACGAATACTAGGGGTGGGCGATATGACCAAAAGCTTATATCACAATATGACTATTTTAATGTCACACTAACAATATATATATCAACAAAATGAGCAAAAATGAAATATTGAGGCGAAGGACAAACTACTCTAGAAATAGTATACACCTGAACAGAAATATATATGTAAGGTGAGCCATATGTTGTAGAAGCTAAACTGCACAGGAGGAGAGGTTGGTTAGCAGGTATCACACTGGGCATCACTGATCACACAGTGATCCTGAAATCACATCCTACTCTGTCAGCACTTCTCCGCTCCGGGTCTCTAAGCTCCAGAAGCCCTCCTCCACCTGCTTGCATATCTGTATGTGTGCACAAAGGTGTGAACATGCATATAGATGTGCAGGTCCCAGCACTTGACACCATATTGAGACCTGAGCGTGCTGGAGGGGTCGTAGGGGGACGTCGCGGAAAAGGGCATCTCTCTGGCACGACACACACATTGTCATGAGTGACATTTATCCCTGTCGCTGTCAAACATAAGGGTGTGTGCAGGCACTGCCATTTACCCTCTATTTAACACATTCTGCTGAAAGTGGCACACACATACGGTTTATAGATTTAGGAATAATACTAAAAATGCAGAGGGTGTGAAACCTGAAGGAGAGAGAGCGGATGAAGGAAGAAAAACACATGGGGGCCATTTCCAATTTTGACAAAAATAAATCTATAAGCAATTTCTGCACAGCTCTCTCCTTTCCCTTCACTTATAGTGACTCTGTGCTGCTGATCTCAGCAGTCTCTTTCTCTCTTTCCCCGGCTCACTGAAAATGTGAGCTAAGCCTGAGCCGGTAACAGTCCCATAGAAACGCACCATTTCCAGTCGTAAGCTCCCCAACAGCAGCTTGAACTAAAACACCCTGATCTGCAGTTTATTAAATCTGCAAGTTCTGTTAATGGTACACCTGCTCCAACAAAACACTGCAGTACATGAGAAGTCTTTTCACTGTCTCATATGCTAAAATTGATTATTAAAAGGAACATGTCCCTGTTCCCAGATGAAGATGGTCAAGGTGTTTTGGAACAGAGTAGTCAAGTTAGTCTACCTATGCAAGCCAAGCTGATAGGCTTTGTTGGCTTGGATAAGCAAAAATTACAAGCTGAACACAATATGTAACCTGCTACCATCCATTTCCAGCAGGGTTTGCAGGGAAGGCTTGACTAAAAGATGAGAAAATCCATGAGCAATTCAATGAATCATGTTCCTAGAAGAGGCTGATGAGACACAACCACTATTATCTACTGTTCTAGACAGAAATACAACTACAGTCACAATAGCAGCTGACCGAGTCATGTTAGCCCATCCACAATAAGTTCTAAGGGTAGATTTGAGAGAGAAAAAATAATGCATTTTCAATCACTTCACTGCTGCCGCTCTTTCCATCACCTACTTGGCTCTGTAGTCACTTTAATTAGCAGAGAGTAATCTAATGTTTGGAGATTAGTGAGAGCAGAGACACTGTAGCACAGATAACCAAACACAACACACTAGAGAGATGCTAAAGCCTGCCATCCTTACAAACAAATGAGCGCATTTGCATTTAACGAGTTGATGAGTGAGAGAAGAGGACAGAGAGAGAGGCAAAGAATGCTGGCTAATCTACAATTCCCTAAAAAACAGAGGGTCCAGTCCAGAGAGAGAGACAGAGGGATGTCTTCATTGACTGGAACAGACATTGCAGTGCAGTAATTAGCGACTAAGCCTCTCTTATCAGCCCTGTGCCGCTGTCAATAGTGATTTCACTCACAACGACAGTCAGAGTCTCACATGCACGATAAACTACAGTATTTAACCCTTACGAATCCCTGATGTGTGTCTACATTTGGCATAATGTATACACTTGCACACCATTACTCACAGAGATAGGATATTAACTAATATGACAGGTACTGCACATAGGTGACACTTTATGTCCATCACCAGAGCTTAATGAGAACTACATTTCTTATATTTCTGCTGAAGAAACACAAAATGAATTAAATTAAAGTATGACTGCCAAGTGAGCATGAATACATCTCCAAACCATCTGAAAGACTGTGCATAATCTGGAAAGCATTGCTTTTTTACCTTTAAGAACCATAAATGTGCAGCAAAATTCAGATGAACTATCAAATATACGTCTCGGTGACTTAGGTGTGCATTAAAGGTGAATTATGTGCTAAAGTAAGCAAGCGTGTGAGGTGGTTCCAGCTTCTGACAGGAAGGCCAGGTCAGTCGCATAGCTGTCCTCCCTCGGGGGAGTTACTGGTGTCAGGACAGCACATGGTCCAGAGCCCTGGGGCTTTCAATAGAGGACACCGCCAATCCATACTGGAACCTTTTCAGCAGAGACAGCAGTCATTAACCAACAGAAGATATAATGAGCAACCATCGTCTCACACTTAGGAAAGAAGAAAAGAAAATGGGATTGGAAAGAATTAAACCTGGCTCAATGTGCAGGTAACCAACTAATATATCATTGTCAAAGATACATCAGAATACCCTATACACAAACAAGAGGGGAATGTTTTTTGGGGATTTTGTGCTGATGCTTTGGTCTGAAATGGGGCAAGTTGCGAGTGCACACACAATTTAATGTGTGTATTTCAGTGAGAAGCAAATCGCTAAGGTGCTGTGGTGCAACCTTGACCTTTTTCTTGAAGGCATGGCTGCTAGGTGAGGAGAAGATGAGAGAGGGAGAGAGACGTGGTCTTGCATTTTAGGACTCTGTCTCTAGCCAATACCAAAATTGCGCTACACAGAGGTCAAACATTTACAGATGGAGAGGAACAAAACACATTTCCCCATCTTTCATCAAACCCATCTTGTTTGTCCAACTTTCTAGATTTACATCGGACATTTCCCTGGACAGATATTTTACCTAGCCCTGGACTCACTCAACTGCACATACAAAATCTTTTTGGCTTTTCCTAACCCTAGAACAGGGGTGTCCAACCCTGCTCTTGTAGGGCCACTATCCTCCAGACTTTACCAAATCATTCACATCTAAACCAGCTAATTAAGGTCTTCAGGATTACTAGAACCTTGTGTTAGGGAAAGGTTTTGGGTTTAGGGGCAGTTGGAGCAGGTCGGAGCTAAACTCTGCAAGACAGTGGCATGATTGGACACTCCTACCCTGAGTTAAGGTTCAGACACATACTCCGAGACACAATGTAGTTAACTACCAATGAGAGTGTAAAGTGCTCATGATTCACCTCATTATTCAGTTTTTCTGGCCTTCATACCCTTTGTGTCTTCCTGTCTTCCTGTCTTTCTTCTTGACAATTTTAGGAAGAATTAACAAGTTAGCAATACCACTGCAAGAATCCAAATGGAATGAGCATGGCTTATGCCAAGTATAGGTGACTAATGGCGGCTTTGTTTTAGTTAAGACTTGGCGTGCAGGAAGACGCTCTGTTGCTTATGGCTTCATCCTTTGATGAGGCTAATTATGCTGTGTACAGAGCCTGTGGACTAGAGCATTCATTATGCATCCACTAGCCTTCTATGAGTCCCACAGCACCACACAGAGACAGGGCCTGCAGCCTAACACTGTCCCCACAGACAGAGCCCTGCTACAGGGCTACAGCACCACCGTCTACCCCTACTGCCCCGGAGCTCCGCATCACACTAAATAATGGCATTATACTAACACTAATGCATGCACATACACAAACAAACGGACTTCTGAGCAACTATTTAAAAATTCAACGCTCAAATCAGACAAATAACTCCTTAGGCTGACTGACTTCTACAATGCATGAAATGGCTATTAGAAAATAAGAAATAAAACATTTAATGAGGGTTATATATATATATATATATATATATATATATATATATATATATATATATATATATATATATATATATATATATATATATATATATATATTACGAAAAAACAAGACATAAATACTGGTTAAGAATAGAAAAATAATTCAAAAGATAACTATGTTAAAGAAGAACATTAATTCAAATAAAACAAAGCCAATTAAATACATAGCCTAGATGTAAGCTTTATACAGGAGGAAAAAAAATACACTAAAATCAATTTCAGGTGGTGAAATTGATGAACTTTGGGATCATTATTTTGGTGCATCAATGACTGGAATCAATTTTCTATCAAAGCCATTGATTATCTATAGTGTCCTTTCACTAAAAGTTTTCACAGACTAAGTTGAAATTGAAGAAAGAGTCTCTTAGGAGCCGATGCAGACCTTTGCATTGGCTGGAAGAATTTTCCTTAATTAATTCTAGAATAAACAGAACATCAACCCGAGTTCTACAGGTCAACAGACTCGAGGACAGTGAGGACAACTGGACCATCTGTAAAGGCGTAGGAGACCTTGGTGCTTTGCAGTGGACTGCATCAGCGCATCTACTGTATGAAAGAAGCCAAAACGGAGTATGTGAGAAAAACACGCATGCTCAGTGATGGAGCGCAACGCCCTTTTGCTACAATCACCCCTCTCGCCCCCTCTTCCTCCCAGCTTCTCATCCAGTATTAATGGCTGTTGTTTTTTTAATGAGGGAGAGTAGGTCCCTTTGCTTCTGAAGGTTTTTTAGGGGGTGGTAAGGGGGAAGAGAGTTCATCTCTTCTGCGGGCTCTGTAGCTGTTGTGTGGACGCAGCAGGGTGGGCGTTTGGTGGGGCATGATGGGGGTTTCTGCTGTAATGGTTATGGTCTCTTAGTAAATACACAGATACTCCGATCTGCTTCAAAGACCACATGCGGCTTCATATCTACTCTCTTTTTCTCATCATGTTCAACGGGGCTTGACAGTGGCACTGTTATACTGATAGATGGAAAATAGCCTTCCTCTTTGCCTACGGCTGAAAAAAATGAAGCATTTGGGGGTCCTCGAACGTAAGATAAGTTTCATTTTCCAACTTACTAATGCGGGCGACCACAGCACACCAGTTTGAGCAACCACACGTATTTACAATTTAATCAGAAACTGCCGAGCTGTGACCAGGAAGAAAGCGCTTGCTTTTATTTAATTTCTATGTCCGTCCTGCTCGCTCTTTTTAGTCCTGCTTGTTTTGTGAGATCTAATAATGGAGGAACGATTCGCCAGCTGTCATGGTCGCGGTCACTTCATAAAAATCAAATTGGAGGGAAAAAAGGGGGAAGATGGTGAATGATGAGGGAATGGGAGGGGAGGAGGAAGAGAAAAAAAGAGGCAGAGATAGTTGGGGGAGGGAGACGGCATGATAGCCATCGTGAGGAACTTGATTTAGTAGTCATTTGCCATCTTGCCTGGTGAAGACAGTGTTTTGTAGTTATAATGGCTTAAAATGGAGCATGAATGTAGATGATGGAGATCTGAGTGATGCCCACAGGGTGATTTAGATCGCTGTTATTTGTTCTGTTTATTCAGACGCTGTGTAAAGACACTTGGAAAAATGCAATTTTCCACCTGATAGACTACTGTTGCTTGGACAGACAGAAAGAGAAAGCGAAAATGTGCAATTTAATAGAGGCACAGGAAGGTGAGAAAGAAAAACATTAATCATACATATTACGCCTCAGATAATTGCTTCCTCCTTGTTTCCGTCAAAGTGAAACAGACAGCGACAGAATTTGGACAAAGAATATTCCAAAGAGTGATATTAGGGAAGAGTAGATAAATAATTACTATGGAAGTCAATGGGGCCCGTCAAATGTTTGGTTACCGACATTCTTCAAAATATCTTCTTTTGTGTTCAGCAGAAGAAACAAAATCATACAGGTTTGAAACAACTTGAGGGTGAATAAATGATGGCAAAATTTTCATTTCAAGGTAAACTATTCGTTTAAAGCACATAGAGAGAACAAATCAAGAGCAGGATAAGTTAAAGAAAGAACAAAAATCCAGCAAAGGAGCAGACTAAATCAAAAAGCAACAGCTTGCCATCAAGATGAGCATCATCTCAAGCTGAGACGTCCAGTGAAGGCCTTGTGCTGAGCTGCGTACTTGTGTATGTTTGCTGTCCGAATGTTTAAGTGCCCAAGGAAAAAAGTGGATCGTCGTGCAACAAAGCAACAATTTATTACAAGAGAAGCAACACACTCACACATGCACACAAATAACACCTCTGGCACCATGGCTGGACAAACATCTGGGCTCTCAAAACAACCTCTCCACTGTGATTACATTGGCCTTCACCATCCTCATAAAAGCCCAGATGTCAAACACAGAGACCCTAACATCTGCTCCATAAACATCCCCATAATGTCCCCATAACGTCCTCTTGAAAGTCCTTCCACCCTGCTGCACATCAAACCCATCTTCGTGCTTCCCAGTTGCAGTGGCATCTGCATTCAGAAGAGGTGTCATCCAGCTTGGCCCACAATGCCGCCTGTCCGTCTGTGCGGCCCATCTGTAAACGGGGGTCGCCCCTCCTTCCAGTTTCACACATAGACACACACTCTATTGCTTGGGGAGGAGGGGTTTCCATTGGCATGAAGGGTGTAGTGGCAGTGCCAGACACGACAATGAGACGATATTCCCAAAAACCAGCACGTGCCCATCTAACACCTTTCCAAACACTCTAACTGCTCCCTAAACCAACCCATACGAGACGTATTAATATGCACACACTAATTCATGAATATGTAGGGTTAATAGGCGGGGCTCCATGCTAATTCATTAATATGTAGGAGTTAATAGGCAGAGCACTGTGTTAATTGTATGCTGGATTAGATTTGCCTTCGTGTATTAGGAACATTAGTTGGGTTTGGCATCTCAGACGGACAGTGAATTAAGATGATCTATGATTCCCATCAGCAACTGGAAAGCGAATAACAAACGAAAACAGTACACATCTGGAAGCGCCCACTAATAACCAGAAACTGGATCTTTTCATTTACGTAATAGATATGTCCTCATCTTTGATGTGTGCAGGTACGATGACAGCATTCTTGTGTGTCAAGTATACTGCAAAACCCTGCTGAGAATAGAGAGCACTTCAGAGATTATCAACTGAGGAGATTTGAGATTAGCTAGAATCTTTTTGTGTACGGTTTTCCTCTGCCTTCTGCAACCGCGAGAGAAAATCTGGAGACGAACGAGGAGATAAAACAAGAACAAAGAGGAATCAGTCCAGCGCAAACATTTACACAACAGAGGGGGGAAACTACACAAGCTATTGAAACCATAACTGTATGTGATGAATATAAGATGACAATAACAAAAGGAATTAGTATAATTGTGTTTCAGTTTTGTTCTGGATTTGTGATATTTACATGCACACATTTCATTTCACACAGAAAAGATGGAAAACTAGAAAGACTGGATAATGAGGATGTGTACAGAGAAGGGATAGGAGAGGTGTGTCATATTTAGAGGGCAGAAAGAGAGAATTCTGACACAGTGACACTAGGGACAGAAAAAAAGGAGGTATTCGGTTGGACACTGTCATTCTCAATCATGTACAATTCCTGTCAGCATTTGTCTCTCTGGAATAGGCACACATCTGTCTTGAACCTGCTTTCTTCTGATATATATATATATATATATATATATATATATATATATATATATATATATATATATATATATATATATATATATATATATATATATATATATATATATATATATATATATATATGATATATATATACATACACATTCATACAACTGTTTTCAACATAGATAATAATCAGAAATGTTTCTTGAGCAGCAAATTATCATATTACAATGTTTTCTGAAGTATCATGTGACACTGACGACTGGAGTAATGATGCTATACCATATTATTAAAAAAGAAAACAGCTATCTTAAATTGTAATAATATTTCACATTTTTGGTCAAATAAATGACTCAGCCTTGGTGAGCATGGTGAGACTCTCTCTCTATATATATACACTCACCTAAAGGATTATTAGGAACACCTGTTCAATTTCTCATTAATGCAATTATCTAATCAACCAATCACATGGCAGTTGCTTCAATGCATTTAGGGGTGTGGTCCTGGTCAAGACAATCTCCTGAACTCCAAACTGAATGTCAGAATGGGAAAGAAAGGTGATATAAGCAATTTTGAGCGTGGCATGGTGGTTGGTGCCAGACGGGCCGGTCTGAGTATTTCACAATCTGCTCAGTTACTGGGATTTTCACACACAACCATTTTGGGTTTACAAAGAATGGTGTGAAAAGGGAAAAACATCCAGTATGCGGCAGTCCTGTGGGCGAAAATACCTTGTTGATGCTAGAGGTCAGAGGAGAATGGGTAAACTTTGACTGATATAACCACTCGTTACAACCGAGGTATGCAGCAAAGCATTTGTGAAGCCACAACACGCACAACCTTGAGGCGGATGGGCTACAACAGCAGAAAACCCCACCGGTTACCACTCATCTCCACTACAAATAGGAAAAAGAGGCTACAATTTGCACAGCTCACCAAAATTGGACAGTTGAAGACTGAAAAATGTTGCCTGGTCTGATGAGTCTCGATTTCTGTTGAGACATTCAGATGGTAGAGTCAGAATTTGGCGTAAACAGAATGAGAACTTGGATCCATCATGCCTTGTTACCACTGTGCAGGCTGGTGGTGGTGGTGTAATGGTGTGGGGGATGTTTTCTTGGCACACTTTAGGCCCCTTAGTGCCAATTGGGCATCGTTTAAATGCCACGGCCTACCTGAGCATTGTTTCTGACCATGTCCATCCCTTTATGACCACCATGTACCCATCCTCTGATGGCTACTTCCAGCAGGATAATGCACCATGTCACAAAGTTTGAATCATTTAAATTGGTTTCTTGAACATGACAATGAGTTCACTGTACTAAAATGGCCCCCACAGTCACCAGATCTCAACCCAATCTTTGGGATGTGGTGGAATGGGAGCTTCGTGTCCTGGATGTGCATCCCACAAATCTCCTTCAACTGCAAGATGCTATCCTATCAATATTGGCCAACATTTCTAAAAAATGCTTTCAGCACCTTGTTGAATCAATGCCATGCAGAATTAAGGTAGTTCTGAAGGTGAAAGGGGGTCAAACACAGTATTAGTATGGTGTTCCTTATAATCCTTTAGGTGACTGTATATATATATAAGTGCTGGGCAATCGATTAATCACATCCAAAATAAAAGTTTGTGTTTACATAATATACTGCGTATAATTATCATGTATATATAAATACACACTCCTTCATGTATAATAAATATTTGCATGTATATACTTTTAAAATACAATAAATACAACATATTTTTCTTAAATATATACATGCACGTGTGTATTTATATATACATAATAATTATACACAGTATATTATCTAAACACAAACTTTTATTTTAGATGTGATTAAATCATGATTAATCGATTGCCCAGCACTAATATATTCCCCCATAGGCCTCCCTTAAAAATAAATGGAAAACCTTTTTTTTTTTTATATCTTTTTATCCATCTACTGTATATTCCTTATTTGCTTGTCACTATCAATTTTCTCTCTCGATTTACCTAAAACTTTCTACCCTACTTCATACTTCCTAACTAGTTTACACATGATTTTCATACTTGGATATTTCCTTCAGGATATACAAATATAATTTCAACTGTTTTCTCATTTCTATAACTTTCATAAGAATCAAATTATCCCACACAGAGCAAAACACATTTGCTAGAAGCTAAAAGACTGCTTTCTCCTAGCTGACAGAGAAACAGGGCTAAGACTTTGAGGAAATACATTTTTAAGAGTTCCCATGCTAAAAAAAATTAATGAGAGTTGTCATCGTGTGACGGGCTGGCGCTAAATTCCCTTATAAACAAGTAAATAAATCGGTGTTCTTATCGATTGTGCCGTTATTTATCCTCTCTCAATCACCAGAGTGACGTGAAGCGAGGGAAAGGCAAGAGAATGATGAGAAAGAAAAGAAATATCCCTGCAAACCTCCAGTCCTCCCTCCCTCCCTCTTCCAGTATGTCCCTAATGAGCATGTCACCAGCAGAACACATTTCATATTGTTTAATTGATCCTCTCATCCATCATGAGGAGATCCAATATGTGGCGCTTTTAATCTCCGTGGGCCTCTAATCATAACCGTTGCTCACAGACACTCGCTCTGCACGTACAGTTCTCATCAAAGAACGGAGAACGTGAAGGTCGAGCGGATTTGAAACTCAAAATGATGAGATACAGCACAAATGTGATGCGTTTCAGAGTTTTTAGATTTAACTGCAAATACAAGTGTCAAAGTTTGACTGGTCCAACCATCCGTTCAAACATATGAATTTGTATAAGTGAAACGTGTTCTGGTTCGAAAACCTTCGTAGTTTCCGGAAGTAAAACACACACGAACACACTGCTTGGAACTAAAACGCTATGAACATACAGAGCCACAATTCTAGGTGTGTGTGTGTTATCACCCTGTGTAATCAAGCATCTCGTCCTGGACACGTAGTCTGTCCTCTCCCTGTCAGGTTCACATAACTGATGGCCTCGCTAATGAAGGTTTACTAATTGATTGCGGAGAAAACAGCATATTACTCATGGAACAGTGGCGGGATCCAGGGACTAGCGGGACAGTTTGTCAATGCCCGCTGTTTTTTCACTGGCCATTCAGCCATAAATGTCGTTGTGGTCGAATGGCATGTAAACAAGGCAAGAAACTTGGATCAAACTTTAAAACGCCGTCGCCTGCAACCAATCCTGATGTGAAAACACATTAAACGAATTGATGAAAATTATCCAGAGTTAAACAAACAAAGAGGCATTTTACACATAATTAACAGAGAGATTGAAAGCAATTCATTCGGAAAACTCTTCGAAAGGGAACAGCGAATGGCTTTCTATTGTCTGTCATGAAGAGTCGTTCACTGACCTGCTTTCCGCACAAAGCCGCTAATGTAAAAGAAGCTAACACGCGTGGGTAGGCGCTGCCTTTGATTAACTAATTATCAGACATTATCAAGACTAAACAGAATCCATTAACTGCTGGTCTGTTGTAGACATCCTCTCATTTCCCTCAGGAGCGACGAATAGCCCTCCCTGCTGCTAGATCGGTAACGTTACACACATACCTCTCCTATCAAATCTATAACAACTAATTCCTTTCTTTAATGAGCCTCTAATTGACTTTTGCTGGTCGAGGACAATTGGCAGCGTAAGGTCCCTTTTTAAATCATAACATAAACACACATTTACTTAGCCATATATGACAACATCCCATTGACTTCCTTTGCTATCACATTAAGCTAATTGCAATCATTACAGACTAAACTGAATACAAGTCTCACCTTTTCTACTAAAATACAACATTTGACTTTTTTAACGGTAAATAAATTCATCCCAGTGCTATTTAAGTATCACTGACATACTGAAAAATATTTTTTTGTTGTTGTTAAAGGATTAGTTCACTTCAAAATGAACATTTCCTGATAATTTTACTCACCCCCATATCATCCGAGATGTTCATGTCTGTCTTTCTTCAGTCGAAAAGAAATGACGTTTTTTTGAGGAAAACATTCCAGGATTTTTCTCCATATAATGGACTTCAATGGCAAGCAACGAGTAGAAGGACCAAATCAATGCAGTTTCAAAGGGCTTCAGAGGGCTCTGCACGACCCCAGTCGAGGGTCTTATCTTGCAAAACAAAAAATAAACAAAACAAAACAAAAAAATATATATTTTAATATTTTTTTTAAATAAACATTTATATACTTTTAACCCCAAATACTTGACTTCGGTGTTATGCTTCTTCATGACGTATGACGCCATCACGAAATGTCCATAATATACGTTGAAGTACCGAAAAATAAAGGTAACAACAATGTCCAACATTTTAAAAATGGAGAAGAACATGAGGTGGCACTGGTTCGGTACTACGTCACGGACGAGACCTTTTCTCGACGTGATGATGTCATATGTTGTGAAGCACAACACCGAAGTCAAGCATTTGTGGTTAAATTTTTTTTTTTTTTTTTAAAGGTCCAATAGTTTTGCTAGATAAGACCCTATTCCTCACTGGGATCGTGCAGAGCCTATGAATCCCTTCAAAGCCCTTTGAAACTGCATTGATTTGGACCTTCAACCTGTTGGTTGCCATTGAAGTCCATTACGTGGAGAAAAATCCTGGAATGATTTCCTCAAAAAACTAAATTTCATTTTGACTGAAGATAGAAAGACATCTTGGATGAGATGGGGGTGAGTAAATCAGTGAACTAATCCTTTAATATTTAGAATTTTTATATTTTCTGCTTTTTTCAGCAAAGTTTTTTATGGTTTTATTTAATGATAATAACCCTCATTCCTCCTTAAAATTGTTTGATTTAGCTAAAATGTTTAACAATACTGTCTCCGATATGTGAAAGTACAAAATAGAAATACTTCACAAAAGGCTCTGTAACACAATAACTCAACTAACTACATTAGAAACAAATGTTAACATTCAATTTTGCAATTTAAATCCAATAAATTCAAGGTTGCTGGCTGTTAACCTTGAACTCTCCACTAGTCCAAATCAGTTTTAACAGTCATTTTCGAACCAAATTGAAATTAAGAGCTCATGCATGCTGTTCACATGAATATTTATACGCAATATATGAGATTAAACATCTGACGCTGTCGATTCAGTCGAATCATGACAGCCATTTCCTGCCAATGCGTCACAGAAATGATTGTCCCCAGGCACGCTGGCAGGGTGGAACTGAAGTCAGGGACGGATGATAATTTCATCAAATCATGACTTCAGGGGAGAAGGATGAGTCTATGCACTTTATTTTAGCACTTGAAAATAGATCTGCTTTTGTTATATCACTGATATTTTTGTATTCATTAACTTAAAAGTGCAGGTTTTTGAGTCTTGGCCAACTAGAGGCCTACATATTAGCATATTCCGGACCACCCCCCCAAAAAAAAGACCTTCACAGTAGGACAGCACAAATTCACAAACACACACTATTTGCAAGTCTGTCTATAAGGTTAACAGACTCCCAGGGATATTTATTGGTTGGCGTGTTTGCGAGACCATGCGCTGCTTTCCAGACCCCAGCTGTGGTGCTACGGCACAGCAGGTAGAGCAGGAGGGAAGAGAGAACGCAAAAAAGAAAAGAAAAGGTAGAAAGATCAGGCCTGTTGTACCTCTAATTGAGTCCTTTGGGCCGTGCCTCCTCAGATCAGAGGCCTTGTTACAGGAATCCGGTTTCATGCTTTCTTAACAATGGGATTTGGGAGAAAGGGATTTATTGTCCTGGGGGACGCTCTTCTAACATCACTTCGATACCCCCCCTTCACACTCTTCTTATGTTTGTTATTCCTTTTTTGGCCTCCCCAACGTCGTTCCTACGATTTAAATCCAATCATTTCAACAGGATAAACACCGGTGGTTAGCCTGTTAATGGCACAGGGACAAGATAGAGAAACAAGGGCTTAGAGAAACGCAGGGCTTACGAACAAAGAGAAAAGAATCAAGGCGATTTGGTAAACAAGCACCGATATTGCAAAGTCGACATCCTGACATTTAAAGTGATAGCTCACCTTAAATTTTAATTCTGTCATAATTTACTCATCCTCATGTTGTTCCATACCTGTATGCCTTATTTTCTATCAGATCCCAGAATTTCATATAATTTCCAAAGAAGTAAGCCATTGGCAGGGGATAAAAAAAAAAACACCTATAAAAGGTGTTTCCAAGCAGAATACAAAGGGAGAAAACTATAATAGAACCTAATTATTTGCTTTACTTGTACAATGTTGGTATATTCCACCCATTCGTTTCCTAGGAAGTACATTAATTGTGGATATTCCATAAACGCACATGCATGGATATCAACATTGAGACCGGAGAGGAATTTAAGTGGGTTTGAAGAGCTGGAGGAAAAACAGTTTTCAGTGCCTCGCAGTCTGGTGATGAAAGCATTCATTTTGTAATCAGCCTCACTGAGACTTTTAGGAGTCTGTATGCATGTGTGTTTGTGAGGAAGCTTTGTTGAGCAGAGGGGAAATGGCCCTGTGTTTTTAAAGAGCGGAGCTGAGTGACAGACACACACACAGAGTCGTCTCTCAGGCCTCTAGCGACATTAAGACACGCAAACAAAAGTCCACGGTAAACACAGGGATTTAAAGCAGGCCGTGAGCGCTCAAGTGTAGCAGTTCGTATATTAAAGGACACAGGACTGTGATAACACTGCCACTAAACACATACACACAACAAGGCCTAATCACAGAAACTATTGTGTACAGAAGGCCGGGAGACACTGAGAAAGACGATGTGGAAGAAAAAAACAGAGATGGAGACAGACAGTCCCGTGTGTCTCCACAAACCAGGACGTTTCAAATTGCTGTTATACACTTTTCAAATAACACAGACACACACACACACACACACACACAGTTGGAGACTACTTAGTCACAGACGGGGTCTATCCACCTGATGCCAGATGAGAGAAGACAAAAAAGAACAAAAAGCTCACTGCAGGAGAACTTTAGACACACACACACACATAGAGAGGCCAGTGCTGGACAAAGCTTTAGCTGCTGACATCTTGTTTTAAAGGGACAGTACCCTCAATAATAAATCATCATCTGTCATCTAGTCCCATATTTTTACTTCTGTGTCTGAAGTGCCACAGGACATGTTCTTGTTTTTTTTGTTTTTTTAAAGAGCTAGCAATATCTTACGTAGTATGTTACATAAACAACAGTTGAAGAAACGATTAAGTGAACAACTATACAAATATTTTTTTTATAAAGGAAAAGGGGATGTCAACTCCCCCAAAAAAGACAAAGCATCATAAAAATATCATAAGTATGTTACGTTAATTGAATGGAAGAACACATTTGAGAGCAATGGCAAAGGTGAAGATTTCCAGCTAACAATGTTTTTCAGAAGCTATTTAAAATACTTGAAATATAGTGCAAAAATCATATCAATATCTTTTTCTGTCAATTTGTGGGCTTGGCAGTCCCAGTCCCTATTCACTATCATTGTACGAAAAACAAACAAAGCTTAGATATTATGATGATAGGTGCTTTTTCTTTTTTTGGGAGCCCAAAAATATTTACTCACCCCTCATTCCTAAGGGGTGAGTAAATATTGTATAAATATTCAAAATATACAATAAGCATGTTAAGTTGGAACTGAATGCAAGTGCAAATTATGTCAGAGGGGACGATTTTCAGCAAATAATGACTTTAATTTCAATTTAAAAGTTATTCAATGGCTTAAGAAGACTCAAAATGTAGCACACATTATTTGGAACATTTTTATGCGAGGGCTCCATCATAAGCGTTAAAGAAATAAGAATTAAGAGCTATCGCAGATTTTAGTCAATAAGGACTTCAATTTCAATTCAAACTCTATTAAATGAATTCAGATGACTTGAAATGTAGTGCACAAATTATGTGGAACATTTTATGTCAATTTGTGAGCTTAACAGTCCCAGTCCTCATTCACTGTAATAATGATTTTTTGGGTGATCCGGCCCTTTAAATCTATGCAGTTCATCCTCACAATAAGAGTTTCAGCGATTAACAGCACCTGTCCAAGTCACTGACTATTCAACTGCTGTACAAGCAATATCTGGCTTCCCCAGAGCCTAATCAAACAAGATTTGTTTTGGGACAATGTGTGCGAGTGTGTGTTTGTGTGTTTAACCTCACAGCACACATCAAACAAATTAACTCAACTGAATATTGCTGTAAAAGTATGTAGGTCAGAAGGAAGAAAGATGCCACTTTTGGGAACCGGCACAGCGTTCAACAGACGCACACACATGCATACAGTTGCCTGGCAGCCACCTCTGGGGCCTAATAAAACAAACTGCAGTGATGGAGTGGTAATGAGAGCGGAGAGAGAGAGAGAGAGAGCGATGTGACAGCCTGCAAAAAGATACGGAAGTGTTTCTACATGGCACAACGCAATAATGAGACTTCAGTTGACAAATCTGCACATAATGTCTCCGAAGCATTTCAGAGCACTTTGAGATATTAAACGGACAGGTAAAGCACATTCACGCAGAAAAAGCCATTCCATACTAAGCCCTTGTGTTCCACAAATATCTTACAGCACTATTTCAATACCATGATGTATTCGTATGCCAATCATTCAGTATGATGGTCCCAAGTATTAACATCTGCTCATTGCTGAGATATTTTTGCTGAGAATATGAAGTAAGTGTGTGTGTGTGTGTGTGTGTGTGTGTGTGTGTGTGTGTGGGCATGTTTTTGTGAAATATCAGGACACAAATGTGTATAATGACATGGGTATGACATAGGTATTACAAAAGAGGGTGAAATATGAGGACGCTCCCATGTCCTCACTTTTCAAAATGCTTATAAATCACACAGGATAAGGTTTTTCACAGAAAGTAAACTGTGCAGTCTCCTGTGATGGGTAGGTTTAGGGGCAGGGGCAGTGTAGGGGGATAGAAAATACGGTTTGTACAGTATAAAATGCATTACGCCTATGGAATGTCCCCACATTTCACAAAAACAAACATGTGTGTGTGTGTGTGTGTGTGTGTGTGTGTGTGTGTTCATTTGGCTGGTCGGGAAGCATTTGCTTAAGTAGACACAAAATAAATATGCAGGTATTAGTTCTGGCTTCGTAGCCAATCAGAATAAGCTTCTTTAGTTCAAGCAGCCAAACAAACCCATTTGACACTGTTCACCACACACACACACACGGCACAGCCATGGACATGCATACAAATGCAACGTAATGGAAGTGCTAATGTGGAAATGCACACTGTATCAAAATACACAGAAGTAAACACACAGCCTCAAGATTCACATAAACGCATGCAGGCTTACATTACAAAACAGACACAAACCTCAGAGTAAAATAATCTAAGATCTCAATATATTAGTAGAGCTCCAAATGTGTGTTCAAAAGCAATGAGAGTTGAGCTGATATGACCTTTATTATCCGTCCCTTCTGAGGGGAACTGACCCCTAAACGACCCCTGGATCAATCAATGCAATCATCCTCACATCACTGACACAACGAACACATAAATATTCTATCATTCTACCGATCTATTGCTTTTCATCTCTGTCTCTTGTCACTGTGTAAACTCCATCTCTATTTCTTTCGGTTCATTTTCCTGACCCCTGATGTACAGTACAGTTTGGGGTCATTTCATTATTACTTTAGTTTAGCAAGGACACATTGTTGACACATGGTTGAGTTTCATTTCTGGGTGAACTGTCCTTTTAAACAATTGATAAGCTTTTAAAACAAAGAGAAGTGTAGGCAGCCATATTTTGAGAGACTGAGAGAGCGAGAGAAAGAGAGAGCGAAACGGCCAGCAGAACAGGGTGAGCGTAACCCTTCATGCCTCTAGGGCTTTGACCCGCCCCAATTAAACATAAAGTGACAGTGTGCCTGTATGCCCCTGACACAACCGGACCAGACTGAATGCTAACGGTTCCAGGACCCCTGCATCCCACGTCCCTCCTTGCTTCTCCCCCTCATTCTCCCGCAATAACCCATTGTGTAAAGGGGGGCCGTTTGACTCTGACAGCACTGTCATGGCCGGCCAATTCTCTGACATTTGAGCCTGTCAAGAGTTGCCACGGTGACCTGGCAAATCCATTGACCCCTTGTGGCCCCATGTGGATCTGAGACTTTAGTGTAGTGGGGTATGATGTGTGTGTGGGGTTCTTGTCCCAGACCCCAGAGAGGGGGTCACAGTGGGGCACAAGTTCATTTCCAGTTGTCATAAGCGCTTAGGTCTGTTTATGTGGGGCTAGACAAACATGTGGGGGGTGAATAATAAAGAAAAGTAAAGTGAAAGATAGAGAGCAGGTAGGGGAAGTGTGAGGCAAGTTGGTGGGCAGCAAGATGCCAACTGTCAGGACGCGAGGCTGCTGCATCCATTAGAAAGCCAAAGACACTCACAGGCATCAAACACACACACACACACACACACACACACACACACACACACACACACACACACACACACACACACACACACACACACACACACACACACACACACACACACACACACACACACACACACACACATGTATGGTTCCATGTTTATGGGGACATTCCAAGGCGTAATGCATTTTATACTGTACAAACCGTATATTCTATCCCCTACACTGCCCCTGCCCCTAAACCTACCCATCACAGGAGACATTCTGTATTTTTACTTTTTTCAAAAACATCACTTAGTGTGATTTATAAGATATAAATTTCAAAAAAAAATGTCCCCACAAGGACAAACATTTGATATTTTGTCTTTGTGGGGACATTTTGTCCCCATACCGTATGGATTACCAGTCCACACACACATACACACACACACACACACACACACACACACACACACACACACACACACACACACACACACACACACACACACACACACACACACACACACACTTACACACACACTTACACACACACTTACACACACACACACACACACACACACACACACACACACACACACACACAACACACACACACTTACACACACACACACACACACACACACACACACACACACACACACACACACACACACACACACACACACACACACACACACACACACACACACACACACACACACACACACACACACACACACACACACACACACACACACACACACACACACACACACACACACACACACACACACACACACACACACACACACACAATCCATTACATAGAGATGCACTTATAAATATGCAAAAATAAATAAATAAAAAAATAATAATTTTAAAACCTTTACAATCACATACATTTTCAATAATAAATCCAAAAGACTACATTCATTTGTTATCTTTGTGGGGACATTTTGTCCCCATACCGTAGGGATTACCAGTCCACACACACACACACACACACACACACACACACACACACACACACACACACACACACACACACATTCAAGATATACACTACACACACAAGTCACATCTTATCACACACACACACACACTTACACACTTACACACATTTAACACACACACACACACACACCTTGAAATTAGATTTGTATCTTGTAATAAGCATATTATCTTTGCTGTATAGTTAAAACAAAACAATGCATAAATTCACACAATATTAGGCATAAACCTTGACAAACAAGACAAAAATGCTAATGAAGACAATTTCTCAGTCAACTTATACAGACTATAAAGGAAAAACACCAGTCTCTCTTACTACTCCCCTCTTTCTCTCTCTCTTCCTCTCTCTCTCCTGTTTGTGGCACTGCTCGGGACCTGGGAACAGCCGGCTGGAAACAGGCACCACCGCTGTCAGGTTCAGAAACATCAGACCACACTTATCTATCCTGACAGATTACTCTCAGCTGAATGGCTGCATGTCATAAATCCCCGCCTCTGAGCCTCAGTCTGATTTGTGCCCTCACCTGTCAATCATATGTTCCTCATTATCCCAGCTTAATGTATAGAGACAATGGAAACGCCATTTGTTAGGTGACTTCCTTGAAGCTTGTAAGCACTGTAATGCGATTGACATTCTTTGTTAGAGTGACCTGAAATCGGGTAGGTCTATATCTGTTTGTCCAAATAATGGAAAACAGGGGCATGTTTGCAAGTCATTACTTTTCCAATTTCATTTGATGCTCCTATTGGTGCAGAAATTACACACTGCACATTCAATTCAAACATTACATTTAAATAAATTAAAGTTCCAGGAGATAACAAATGGAAGAAATAGTCATGATAATTCAAGACTCAGCAATCCGTCCGTGATGTTGAGTTATTTGCGGATTGCTTACACTTATCCAGCACTTTCTGCCCAGCGTGAGGTTTCTGCGGAGAAGCAGCATGGGATCGGGTTCCGCACCGGGCCAACGTCTGCCACTCCGGGCTGGCCGGCTCCACTTCCCTGATCCAAAAAGATTCACCCAAGCAGCGGGTGGTTGGAGTATCATCTCTCCGAGCAGCTGAGACCCAAAGAATCGCTGCCACTTTGGGATGGAGTGATGACAGGAGAGAATGATGGAGAGAAAGGAGGTGGAGACTGCTGCACAGCAGGGGGGCGGGGCTCAGCCAGCCTGACGGCTGCCAGTCAAAGAAAGTTAATGACAGTACAATGCTGGCACCGCCCCCTCCTCACGTTTCCCCCAAACTGCCTGCCAGGCTGCAGAAAGAGGCGTCTGGTCCTGGAAAGAGGGGTGTTGAGAGGAAAAGGGGGATGTAGGAGTGTGGATTTTGCCTGAGGTGTGTGGACTGGGAATATTTATGATAATCAACACCCGGGTTGGCACCGTTGGGCGGGCTGGAGATTCACTATATCCATCCGACATCCCCCACTATCGCATCCTTAATCGAGTCAAGTGACTTATTAAAGCGTATGGGCAACGTGGGGCTAATTTCATTAGCTGCCTGCTGAGGCACCCATATCTGATTTGTGCGAGCCTTGAGGGGGAGGGTTCAGGTTCAGAGATTGAGGAGAAACGGTTATCATCTGTGGACCGTTAGAGACACGGCAATCAGAGGAGAAGGAGCAGAGGAGGGATGACAGAAAAGGAGGGTGTACAGGAAAAAAAACGAGAGGAGGGTTCTGATGATCAGAACAGACAGCCAAATACATCTAGGGATGAATAGCGAAATATCGGCCAATGTAAGCTTTTACATTTATGCATGTGGCAAATGCTTTTATCCACACTGTGCGTAAGATCGTGCTCTTCCTGGAAACTGAACCCGTGACCTTGGAGTTGCAAGCACTATGCAAGATTATCATCAACATTATGCATCGGCCAATACATTTGCATGAAAAAAAAATTTCAGGGTGGCACTGGCTCAGTGGTTCATGTAGATTGCCTACAAACCGGAAGGTTGGTGATTTGATCCCCGGTTCCACCTGACCAAGTGTCGAGGTGTCCATGAGCAAGACACCTAACCCCAGCTGCTCCTGACGAGCTGGATGGTGCCTTACATGACTGACACCGCCGTCGGTGAATGAATGAATGAGTGAATGGGTGAATATGAGGCAAGATGTAAAGCGCTTTGGATGGCCATGGGTCTGTTAAAAGCACCATATAAATGCAGTCCATTTATTAACATTGTGAAATATACACCGATCAGGCATACCATTATGGTGAAGTCAATAACACTGATTATCTCTTCATCACGGCACCTGTTATTGGTTGGGATATATTAGGCAGCAAGTGAACATCTTGTCCTCAAAGTTGATGTGTTAGAAGCAGGAAAAATGGGCGAGTTTAAGGATGCACTATGCAAAGAAGGCATAGCCGGTCGAGGAATGGTTCAGGAATGGTTTCAGGAGCACAACAACGAGTTTGAGGTGTTGACTTGGCCTCCAAGTTCCCCAGATCTCAATCCAATCGAGCATCTGCGGGATGTGCTGAACAAACAAGTCAGATCCATGGAGGACCCACCTCGCAACTTACAGGACGTAAAGGATCTGCTGCTAACATCTTGGTGCCAGATACCACAGCACACCTTTAGGGGTCAAGTGGAGTCCATGCCTTGACGGGTCAGGGCTGTTTTGGCAGCAAAAGGGAGGTCCAACACAATCATAATGGTCATAATGTTATGCTTGATCGGTGTATAGTAAATAACAATATGTGATAATGAGATGGTATATGATTATAGCACCAATCATTTGTTATGGTTATGAATTGGCCTGAGAAAATGTTTACCTTAGATGCAATGTAAGTTACTTTGGATAAAAGCATCTGCCAAATATATAAATGAAGGTATTTTACAAAGAAGTAAGTGCTAATAAAATGATCTGCTATCTGTATTAGATCAAATCTATGAGCTTGTTCCTCGATTTCCTTTTTCCACTAACACGAAAGCTGCTTGATGTTTACAAAACCTGAATTTCCACTGTATCGCCCACAACCAGACCTGCACTGTCCCTCCAGTCCATCAGCAAAGGTTCAATACCAGGTCAATCAATGGTCCATCGGAGGTCATTTCCAGCGAATGACCTCCTATCTGCTACTGCGTTGGAGAAGCCCCTGCTATCACCTCACCACACCAGCCTCTCCAAGACTCCTCAATGACTGTCCATTCAGAGAGGGGCCAATCTGAAACCCGGCTTACCACACAACACATGCTTTACACCACAGAGATAAGCATTGTGTTTGGGATTAGAGGCTCGGCTACAGGAAATCATTATCGGACTGTTCTCATTTCTCTCGTTGGTTGAGAGAGTCCAAATGCTACAGGGCCGTTCAATGTGATGTTATACAGTACCGAAGCCGAGTTTAAGAACGGAGACATTATCCACCTGCTGTGTGCTGTGAGAAGGAAAGGGTTTTAAATCACAGAATGCAACATGCTGCAAATGTCATTTTGCATAACGTTTGCAATTTGCTTTGCATGGATTCTAAAGCTGAATTATAGTGTGTACATCTGTGTGGTTGTCTATAACTAACCCAACATCTAAATGCAGAATTATAGGGTCCAAAAGTGTTCTTTGTGCACGTCACTGCCTAAATTACGGATTCTTTATGTTGGCTCTCCAGTTGAATTACATGCTTTCCTGCAGTGCTTGTTCAGTTTAATTTCCTAAGGTTATAAAGAACCAAATCAATATTCATAATGTTTCAGAAAAGTTTTTGTGCCACAGTAGGACAAAAAATCTGCTAGGATCTCAAAATAAAAATGGCAATGAGTTTTCAGTTACATGTGAAAGTAATGCATCAGACTGGCCTATATGGAGCACTGCAACTACTCTCACAGTGGTGCATTGTGGGGGTTATGTTTTGCCTGAGTTTCATTGAGGTCACCTGCATGTTTAGACGTCAGCACGACTGTACAACCTCTAGAAACACAAATCTAAATAAATGGGCCTGTATTCACTATGTAAACATGCAGCTAGTGTCTAAATACAATGAAAATGTATGTAGATGAGAATCTGAAAGTGTTCATTTTTCATAGTCTGCTAGAAATGCATAATTCATCCTCTCCTTACACACACACGCACACATACCAGATATATGGAGCCGAGAGCAAGAGACTATTAATGTTCCTTAAAGATCGAGAGAGTCAAACGCATCGGCTTGTCAATCACACACACACACACACAACATACACTCACAAGGTGATCACTCACTGTCATCTGCTTTCATTTCCTGTGCAGGACAGTAATCTGATATTAAACCATCCTCACACACACACACACACACACACACACACACACACACACACACACACACACACACACACACACACACACACACACACACACACACACACACACACACACACACACACACACACACACACACACACACACACACACACACACACACACACACACACACACACACACACACACACACACACATTACACCAGGATGAAACACTACGGATCTCAACAACAACAAACGCCACAACTGAGCATTAAATAAATGCATTTAAGTCTTGATAACAATGTGGCAGACAAATTAAAGTGATTGATCAGGACAATTTAGCAGATTCATTTTAAAAAGCATCTCTAGGACCGCCAGCCGCTTTACAGTATGACATAACGGATGAAATGTGGGTCCCTCCTCTAGGAGCTAAAGGCTGAATATTGGATGCTTTGATCAGGTTAAAGCCATGAAAAATGTGACTGATTATTCTCATAAAGGTTCAGAGGTGTGTTTCAATACTTAGACACTATAAGAAAACAGACCAAGTAAAAATCATGAGGAAAATCCCCAACGGAAAAGCACGAGAACAGACCTAGTAAACATCGTGAGGAAAGACCTCAGTGAAAAACCATAAGGGAAACTTCCAGTGAAAATCCATGAGGGAAAAAAAACTAGTAAAAAGCATGAGGAAAACCTTCAATGAAAACCTCCTGTGAAGAAACATCTAGTTAAAAATCCTGAAGAAAACCTCCAGTGGAAAAACCATGAAGACCCCAGAGAAACCCGGACGGACCTTCATATTGAAATTCACATTCATGCATACTTCAGATGCAAACACACACACAAGCTTATATAGGCACCAGTGCACACACACACAAACATGCGAACGCCGCCAAATAATAGTTTTGCCCTGAACGGTGTAGAGCACAGGAGAGCAGCGAAGAACAGTCTGTAGATAAGACTCTACTTTGCATTTGAATGGAGCTGTTCTGATTTCTATGCACTTGGCCTTTAGCCACATTACTATGTGTGTCGGTGTGTGCACCCACCCAGCCATTCCATGTGTCCCTCTGCCTCTCGTTTTCAAGTTTATGTGTGTGTGTGAATGCATGTCTATCAGTCCATCTGTTTGTCTCGCTGCCTTGCTAGTAAGAGTGGCTTTACCAGCCCAGACAGATGAACTAGAGATCACTGTCAAAATAAACTCAATATTCACACATGCATGGCAAGACAATTAGCATATTTGGGGAAAATAACAAGTGGTTAAAAACTAAATTCAGGCCATTGGTGAAGTTTAAAAGGCAAATAATTAGATACAAGTCTTACTATTTTGAAATAAAAGTGTTTAATTTACTGTACGCACATACGTTAAAGTTTAAAACATGCCATTAAAATGAAGTCCTTATGATAATGACATCACACCCATATGACCCATATTAACATATGACCGCCCACATACACATCTCAATTAATATCAGTATTCAGCAACTTGGCCTGCCCCGATGAATTATAATGTGGCTTATTTCAGTTTAGTAAGGTTATCCAATAACAACAGATGCTAGATTCATTTAAAAATGTCTTAAAGGAACACTAGCGAAAAAAATGCTCAATTCTAGGGGTCAGAGAAAAGGTCAAAAATAGCCATGAATAACAAACTCATGATAGTGCAAGAAGCCTTGAAAAACATGGGCCCTGTCCCAAATGTGCACTTAATGTGAACATACAGTCCCGTGGCCTTCATCCGTGAAGTCCATGAGATCATGGGGTGTCCCATTCATCATTTTAGGTTTCAGAAGGGTGCTCACAAGCCCTCAACAACACTCGGTTGAGGACCTGAAGGTCTGAAAGTGCCCTTTTGGAACAAGTCTATGTAAAAAAAATATTAGATATAGATATGTAAAAAAATATTATAGATAGATAGATAGATAGATAGATAGATAGATAGATAGATAGATAGATAGATAGATAGATAGATAGATAGATAGATAGATAGATAGATAGATAGATAGATAGATAGATAGATAGATAGATAGATAGATAGACAGACAGGCAGAGACAGAAAGACAGACAGATAGACAGACAGATAGACAGACAGACAGACAGACAGACAGACAGACAGACATACCGAGACAGACAGACAGACAGACAGACAGACAGACAGACAGATAGACAGACACAGACAGATAGATAGACAGACAGATAGACAGACAGACATACCGAGACAGACAGACAGACAGACAGACAGACAGACAGACAGACAGACAGACAGACAGATAAGATAGATGGATGGATGGATGGATGGATGGATGGATGGATGGATGGATGGATGGATGGATGGATGGATGGATGGATGGATGGATGGATGGATGGATGGATGGATGGATGGATGGATGGATGGATAGATAGATAGATAGATAGATAGATAGATAGATAGATAGATAGATAGACAGACAGACAGACAGACAGACAGACAGACAGACAGACAGACAGACAGACAGACAGACAGACAGACAGACAGATAGATAGATAGATAGATAGATAGATAGATAGATAGATAGATAGATAGATAGATAGATAGATGATAGATAGATAGATAGATAGATAGAGATAGATAGATAGATAGATAGATAGATAGATAGATAGATAGATAGATAGATAGATAGATAGATAGATAGATAGATAGATAGATAGATAGATAGATAGATAGATAGATAGATAGATAGATAATACTGCATGTCGATGTCTTCAACAAAAGCATATACCATTGTTAATAAACTACCAAGGTTACCATGGTTTCTAAGTTACTGAAAATAATTTCGCTTATGGAGAAAATAAATTGTATTTTTACTTCCAGAAAACGACTGTTGTACCCTATAATGTCCATTAAAGGCAAGTAAACATGCAATTAGCACGAAGCACATATGATAAAGAAATAAACATAAGGGCAGAGGTCTTCACTACTGACAAATTTTCTCATTGACACCATCCCTGGGCCGCATCGCAGACTGAGCGGCCAGTGGTCAACTCCAGCTGTTCTTTAGATCACACTCATAAACTCCCAAGCCTTGTGAAGGACCCCACACCGCCTATCAATTTCAAACACCAGCAGGAAGGAGACAAGGGACAGGAGGGGGCTCAGATTTCATCCCCCCAACATACGTTGCGGTACAGGAAGCTTAAGTTACCCTCCCTCCTCCCCATTCGCAGCTGTCCGGGGCGGCAGTAAGAACTCGCGCTCCCACCTCACTCCCAGAGTAACAGGAGTCAAACTCAATAACTGCACAGATAACACCACACGGTCACAACAGCATCGCACACACTATTAGTCCTGCGCAGGAAGTGGAGTTTAAGAGTGATAAAGAGAGACAACAAAACAAGGATGCAAACTTGCCGCAACCTAAATGCCAGTTCTGAGACAGCTGATGTCATAGTTCTGGCAGATTCCTTCAAGTGGCCAGGTTGATTGAGTTGCGTTGTAGGTGAACTGAGTGCAAGGTTCAAAAACACACCATCCATCAGAGCGACGGGAAGCAATCTCTGATGATGACACTCCACTGAAACGGCACTACGGTTTGTGCACGATGTGTGTGTTCAAGCAAGAGAGTTTGCACCATCAGCACTCGGCACCAGCACTTTTTTCTTTGAGAAAATAACAGATTGTTCGCTTCAACAGAGAGCTGAATCAATTTCCTCTGTCCTCGGTTAAGGGCGGAGCTGAATTTGAGCTTGCACATGCACACACACACACACACACACACACATATATGATGGATTACAGGCCTTGGTCCTGGGGTCCCAGGAGGCTTTGCTTCAGGGGTTACGGGTAGACAGCGGTGGTGCATTCGTAGGGTGAGGGGTATCTGCTTTGCGTAGAGAGCCGAACGCTAAAGAATTAAGGACATAGGGGTCCGACAGGTCTTTAGGGGTCATCAGATCCAATCCCAGGCAGAGCACTGTCAGAATACAGCAATCTCATGGAAATCAACTGCATGGTTAGATGTTTGTGCTCCACCTGAAGAGGAACCACAAAGGAACTTCTAATAGGTGAGCAACTGGCAGAGTACAGGGACACAAACATGTCTGCTGTGGTTTGGAAATGAAAATGAAAAGACTAAAGTCAATAGTCTGGACTTTGATTGGATTTAAATGACCGTTCGGAATGATTCGCCATAGCTTCTGGCTTTTTTGATGGCAGGCAATCATGTAATGGAGTTTTAAGTAGTTTAGGGTCATAGAGACCAAACCGAATCAATGTAACACACGATACACACAGAGATCAGCAAAGGCGCATGTTCAAAAACATGGAAATAGCTCATAGATGCAAACTACAGTGCTTGGACTTAAGAAAACAAGATATATATTTGTATTTATGTACTGTATATCTCTCCTGTGCCATTCAGATACAGAATCTGGCAGGATACAGACACAACAAACTGAACAAAGCAGAAACATTTGTTTACTTAAAAAAAGAAAAGAGGCTAAATCCTTTCTGCTAATCCATGATGACCATCTGATCATAATGGATGCTGTCCTATGTAAAGCTGTTGTTGCTGTACATATCTGAAAGCGCACAGAGCTGCCTGGCCCACTCTAATATTTAAACAGATTATTATTACTATTTTTTAAATGATTCTCTTTTAAATGTGTATTATTAAATGTGTAAGTAGCAGTGGAGTAAAAATGCATTGCAATAAAATAAAATAAAACAAACCAGTGACTACAATTGAATAATCGATTGTAACTACACACTAATCATTTTGTGAAGACTCAAATGTCAAATATTTACATCCTACTGACTAGTTGTGCTCACTTTTGTTAAAACTCAAAACCGGTCAGATACCCGGTCTGGCAGGTCATGCACACACTCCAACATAACAATTAAAAAAGCAGTAGCTCGAATCCAGTTCAGGCCATTTGCCAACCCTTGTTCTTTTCCCCATAATTTCTCTACTTTCCTGTCAAAAATAGAGGCAAAATCCCATAAAAATAAAATGTAAAAACTTTATTACTGACAAGGGAACAAGAGTGAGCTAACAAAAGACAGTAAGAGAGAGTAAGAATGAGAAAGGTCAGTGTGTGCGTGTACCGGTATATACTGTACTGTGTGTATGTGTGTGTATTTCTAGGGTTCCAAGGGACCAATGATTAATCTCCTTTCCAGAGGGCTTCCTCCACATATACATACAATGAAGAATCATTTAATATCATCTACCCAGCTGACCGATTAGTCTCACACACACACTAAGATGTGACCATAAGATAAGCCCCAAAATCTGCATGGCTCCATCTCACCGCAGCCGGTGCGTATGTGTGTGTAACGTAACATGCTGCTGATAAGGAGGTTGGTCTTTATGGTGTGGGCGCTGACTCCAGCACTGCAGATATACTACGGTGACACATTCAATCAGGGATTTTATTTCTTTCTCCTTTATCACAGACTAGAGATCCGTTCTTCCTCCACCTCTCCGCCGGCACCTCACCCTCCCTCCCTCTTATCAGAAACCAACATTCCCTGTGGGCCGCGGATGCATCCTGACATCCGTCTGCTTTCAACTTAATCACCAACCCCTAGAACCTGCAGAATCCGGATCCCAGGATAACGCGAAGGGAACGCGAATGCGGGTCAGAGGACCCAGACAGACACTGACATTTACAATCAGGTAAATGAGGACGCATGTGAGTGTGTTTGATTAATTCACTCACACACACACACACACACACACACACTCAATTGTCCCCAAGATGAGATGTTAAAAGCCAGGCAGACGTTTGTAGTCTGGATGGACGGGATGATGGAAAACACCATACTACGGCAGAACTGCAAAAATACAGAGTGTACAGAATTATAGAATACCGATGACAGGTTTGCATATATCGGCAACTTTACGACTGCAAATGTGGCTCTTCCAGTCTAAATTTAATGTAGTAGCATTTTATTAAAACATAATATTAGAATATTCATATTATTATATATAAAATATAAAATTACAATTATTTTGCTACATAATGCAACTATGTTCTGCACTGCGGCCAGACTAATTAATTTCTAATGAATACTCAAATTTTAATGGTTGAATTTATGGGAAAAAATAATATATGGAGATATATACAAACAGTTTGGGGACAGTAATTATTACAATTTAAAATAACTGTTTTCTATTTGAATATATTTTAAAATGTAATTTATTCCTGTGATCAAAGCTGAATTTTCAGCATCATTACTCCAGTCTTCAGTGTCACATGATCCTTCAGAAATCATTCTAATATGATGATTTGATGCTCAAAAAAAAAACATTTCTTATTATTGTCAATGTTGAAAAAAGTGCTGCCTAATATTTATTAGGGCCCGAGCACCGATGGTGTGAGGACCCTATGGGAATTGCTCAGCCTAATATTACTCTTCTCCCAAATGAATCACATTTTTGAGGGCCTAAGCACGCTCGAAAACTCACGAAACTTTGCACAGAAGTGGTAAAAATGTACGTCTGATATGGGTTTCAGAATTAGGCTTGGCAAAATTTCAATTAAGCGAGCTATGTTTCACGTACAGGTATGAAATCCGGTAGACACATGTAACAGCCCAATTCCTATAAAAAAGACTCTGGATGCGAAATACGAAAACTTCCTTAACAGGAAGTGAGATATTTTGAATTTTCTCTGCAAAAAGTTTGAGTTTTTGCCATTTCCAGAAACCGTACTTTAACAAACTCCTCCTAGAGATTTTATCAGATCAACATCATATTTGGTCAGTCTAATCTAAAGGCCTTGATGATGTTATATTGTGAAGATCTTGAGTTTTCGCTGTAGGGCGTGTCCGTGGCGGCCTCACAAAATCTGATGTTTCGCCATGAAACAGGAAGTTGTTATAACTCAGGCATACAATGTCCGAACTGCCCCAAACTTCACGTTTGATAAGAGTCCTGGCTTGAAGACATCTACATACCAATATTCAGTTATAGTCAAAGCGCCACTTTCAGACAGCAGGAAGTGTGGCACATTGAAGTGACTTTGCCATTTTTCTTCGATATTTAGCCGCTTAAATGCATGTCGCCCACTATTCGCTGTTTCCTGAGGACACCGGGTGGCGGTGCTCCCGTGTGCGAGGGCCCTTTCATCGCTGCTTGCAGCTTTAATATGGATATAACTTTCTTTCAGGATTCTTTGATAATTAGAAAATTCAAAAGAACAGCAATTATTTAAAAAATACAATTTGTGTAATACTGTAAAAGGTTTTACTGACAGAATTTGATGCAATTAAAAGTAAAAGTATTAATTATTTTTAAAAAAAATGTTATATTATTCATAACGTGATATCAGATTTTGATCATACCACCCACTCCTACTAGCTGAGTGTGACCAATTAATTTCAACCTCTTTTATTAGATTTGACTGATGCCGGACACACAGTCAAACAGCTTGAGACGCGACAGAAAAGCTGAACACAAGAAAGCGTCATTTTTCCACTAATTACTTCATCTTACCAGTTCCAAATGCTGACTAGCGATACTCTTAATTGCTTAAGTGCCATGCTGAAGCGTATCAAAAGAACCTTTTCAAACAGGCCAGCCAATCCCACGCTGGTGGCCTTTTAACAAACCAGCAATGACATCTGTTTCACCCTTCCTTCATTTACATACTTTTTAAAGGTTACAAGTGAACGAAACAACACTTTTTGTCGCCAAGACTCAAACTACATGCACGCTTTCACGCTGTTATTAGCGCAGACCATTAGCAGACAGACACATACACATTCACACCTTATATGCTTAATTAATGCCCCCATGTTCAACAAGCTTGTTGCCCTCAGATTTATTATACACACACCTCTCTACCTGAGAAGAGATACAGGGGGCTAATTAACATTTTCCTGGATGACTGTGCGCCCCAGGTGTGACTTGTCCCATAGCGCCTGTACACAAGCTACGACCAGAGATTTCACCACTTTGGCAAATTTATTCAAAGCAGGGCTTGCCTCAGTCTGACATAGTCTTCACAATGATTTATGAACCTGCTCATTGACCCAGTTTATCCCGAGAAAGGAAAGAGAAAGACCATGAGAGAGAGAGAGAGTGGAGAGAGAAATAAAGACACAGAGAAAGAAAAAAATAGCAACAAAAGAACAAAATATCTTTCCCAGAAGCAAGGAGTGCCACAGGGTGCGGCCTAGACCCAAATGTATCCATGATATATGCTATACAGTCAAACCAAAATTTATTTAGACACCTCCAGCATTTTCTCACATTATCACAGTTTATTTGCAATCGTTTAGAAAATGGTAATAAAATATGACAAGACCTCAAGAGTTATAATGTGTCAGAACAAATTAATCTTGATAACGTCAGAACTTTGATAGAAAATGGATTACAATCCACCAATCAGCTGTCAGCTGTTCAATTTAAGTACACAATATAATACCAATTCAGGTCAAACAATTAATTTTGAGGTAACACTTTACAATACGGGTGCAATAATATGCATTTATTCATTCACTTTAAGGCACATGACTATTAACTATTTGTTAAGTAATATGTCATTGTGGTTGGCTTTTGAATTAATTTTGAATTAGTTAATAGTCATGTGCCTCAACAAGTAAAGTCATAACATAAGGATAACTTTGCGAATCATTAGCTATTATCACGCAACACATGCACAACATACGCCGGTATGTTGACGGAAGTTTGGGAATTTCATGTGCTGCGTGATATCTCTGCGCCCAAGTAGCAGTGCTTCGCCTGTGCTTCCCCATAATATAGTCCCAAGTTAATATCTGCCTAGGAAATCTTAATCTGCATCGCTATTTGTACTCGTTGTGAATATGCAGGCCACAAGAAGGTGTTTTTTTCACGGAACATGCTCGCTGGCAACATAGAATTCCATTCATTATGCTAAGCTAAGCTAGCGGCGACCCTGCCGAACTAAAACAATGCATGCACTGAGACAAAAATGCATTTGCCCACATATCTAAATGTAGGAAAGATGTTGAATAAGCCCTATTTCTAAAAACGATGGAGTGTTCCTTTAAATATATATATTTTTAGCCTCTAAATGCTAAAAAATATGTGTACTTTTATGTTAAAATGCCCCACCTTTACAGAGAAAATTATACTTAAGCCATTCATGTTGATTTCGCAAAAAAAAAAGCTGTATATGTACTTTATATATTTCAAGTATGTCTGTATCACCAGTGAAGTATGGGCCTTTAGGTTACAGTAGATGTATGCGCATTGGGATTCAGCACCTTTTCCACTCTCTTCTTCTTCCGCTCTAATTAAGACCTTATAAATGACAGGAAAGGGATTAATTTATGTTGAGGTAAGCAGAAAGACGTGTTCTGTACCTTTAAATAGAGAAATTGATCATTAGAAGAGGCGAAAACATTAAACTCCACAGAGATAAGTTCACAAGAAACAAAGAATTGTGTCGAAGCGGCTGAGCAATAAATCTAATAGCGAACCCTGTTGCACCTTCGCTTTAAACTCTCTAGGACACAAACATCCGTAACTAGATCTGTGTATCTTCTTTGTTGCATTACTAATGTTCAATTGTTAAAGACTAGCGTTTGAGATAATCCTGCTTTAGCGGACACCTCCTTGCAATCTGCTTCATTATTAATAATGCAGCGAGCTCCTTTCACAGGCCTCTCTCTGCTTCCTGCAACCCAGCTTGGGGTCTCTCTGATCGGGCGGCTCCAGTGGTCCACGGCGAACGCCTGCCTGCAATCTGTTTCAACAGAGCCATTCACTCAGCCCGCGGGGGTGCAGACTGACCCCATACGAGAAGAAGAGAGAGACAGAACCATATATCGCAACAGGAGACGACTTGTGACGCGAAGATGAAAAAGTACTGGGCTTGTAACCAGGTTCAGAACCCCTAAAACGAACGTCGCAAAACAGTCTGGAACATTCGCCACATTTTTCAGTTTGTCACTGAAGGCCAGCTGTTTGTTTTGGAGGTGAAGGTTTTATACGTATGTGGGTCTGGGAGTATTTCATATAGATCAGATATACACAGCTGGCTATAAAATCAACATTTACTTCTTGAGAAAACAGCAGAATATTTCTA
Source organism: Gobiocypris rarus (assembly GCA_023029165.1). Classification (NCBI taxonomy): domain Eukaryota; kingdom Metazoa; phylum Chordata; class Actinopteri; order Cypriniformes; family Gobionidae; genus Gobiocypris; species Gobiocypris rarus. Next base: position 21,975,794 of record CM040911.1, read on the forward strand.
CGATGTGACAGATGAAACATATTTAGCTTGGAACGATACATGAGATGTATCGGTTTAGATTGGCTTCACTTCTGTGATCACTCACCAGTAAAGAGAAGTTTTATTAGTGGAAATTGTGTAACGTAACACAGCTGAGGGGTTTCGCTAAAGTACAGTTCCTGGTCTTTCCTGCTGGAGGATTAGTATCCGCTGTCCCAATAACCTTACGACCCTTCACCTCTCACCTGAAAGTCATAAAACATCCTACAGCTTATTTAAACCCGTTCAGTCAATTATGGCTGTGTCTGAAACCTGAAAAATGCTGCCTTAGCAGGATGTATATGGAGGTAAAAAAATTTTCAAAGTTTGGTTGAAAGAACAAAAATAGAGTCTGATGTTAATTTAATTATAATATCCAACTGTTGACTTGACTTTACTCAATGCTAGACTACATTTCTACCAAGATATAAGCACGGTTGTCACCAAATATTTTCTTGGTTTCTTACAAGGTACCTTCATTCACAAAATAGTGCCCTTTTAGATTAGGTTTCAGACAACCTCTGACATAGCACCATGCTGGAAATGTAGAGAGCCCGTGAGAACAGAGAGGAGGAAGTGAGAGAGATACAAGAGCAAGTGGAGGGGAAAAAAAGGAATAATCGGGGACTTCATCAATTTTTCATGAATTTTCATTTAGGCGAGGAGACCCCTCTTAGTGCAATCGATAGATCAAGCTCAAGCTGCTGTCACACAGTTAGCACCTGGGGGCAGCCACCACCGCCTCGGAAGAGCTGAGAGGATCAGAGAAAACACACACCCCCTGCCAGCTACACGAGTGAAAACACACACACATACTGCCTTATGCCCTCCTATATATATACACCTACACCCTATAACCCACAACACAGTTGTGTATCATAAATTACAGGTTAAAAATAGGAAATTTATTCAAAGATGCCACTGAAAAGCTTCCCGCAATTGCAAGCTCCAAAGTTACCCTTTGCAAAAACTAAACGCAAACATCATCTCAGCATTTCTACCCTTTAACCCAAATCACCATCCTGTATCATCAATTACAGGTTAAAAATAGAAAATGCAGCAGCATTCAAAATTTACTGACTCAAAACCTTCCCACAATCCCTTCATCTAGAGTTACCCTTTCCTAAAGCTCAACACACACACACACACACACACCCTCTCATTACTGCATGGGGTCTTGGCGGCAGCGCACAGAGCCAATTTAGTTATCCATTCATTCAATATTTATCATCATATCCTTATTTCATGATGGATCGCTCCTATTTTCATAACAATGCATAAGAGAGGCCATGATATTGATCAGCTCAGGGTTGAAACAGACTTTAAGATAGCAGCTCACTTAGACTACAGGTCTAGACTACATACCCAGAAGAGCAAAACCAATACTCCTTAATCTCTAATGACTTTTGCCTTGGCATATTGTCTAGTTCGCTTTTATGTAACACTAAAGATAATGAGGGCCTGAAAGCAACTTTAGTTGCTCCAATGTATTCACTAAATCACAAAGATCACAAACTCCCAAGACAATAGATCTAAGATCAGCCTAGCCAAAGAGTCATTTAGCAATTGGTATTAAAAAAGCAAACTCAATGTCTAATAGAAAAGCAAAGGAGGACAGCTTAGCTGTCACTCATAATGGTCTCTGGTTAGCTTCGGGATTTGACCCCAGGGAAATGTGCTCTCTCTGAAAATGCAAGTCAACCCAACTGAGACCCATCTTCAAAGCCGAACCCACCTACAGGTTGTCAATAAACCCCCCTTCCAGATTCTGCCTCCCTGTGTAGGGAGGCAACTCTACACCCTCCCTCTTTAATCTGAGTCTGAGGCTCTGTCTTTCCTTGTCATTTCCATTTATCAGTCAGAAGGAAAACCTGCAAACCTGGCAGGTTATGCCAGACTGACAAATCTAAGATTTTCTACTAAAACTAAAGACCTAACTGTAAAATACTTTCCATCTCTTGTTTTGGAACTAGGGAAACCGGGCTCTTTCCAAAATCTTTCCAGGCAATACCAACTCCACCAATATCAAGTTCTATAATTTAAATGCTGCTAGTCTGGTAGTAGGTGTAGTCTGGTCCATATGGTACATAAAAAATAATTCCCCAACACTGCTTGTTACACTTAATCAAGACAATAATTGAAGAAATGCCACACTTACATGCTACTTCCAGTGAAGCATTTCGACTGACTGCTTCCCCCAAGTAGTTACGTGCCACACAAACATACGCCCCCTCGTCAGGTTTGCTTCGACGGCCATGCACGATACGCAGGAAGAAGAGCGAGCCGCTGGGCAGGAGCATGCGGTGAGATCGAGGGTCATCTTTGTCAGTTTCAACTCGTTCTCCATCCTTGTACCACTCCACCGTGGGGGTGGGCCGCCCCTCCGCCTTGCAGTTTAGGGTGGCTGGCTCGCCCTTGGATACGATCAGATCGGAGGGGTGTTCTACGATCCGAGGTGGAGAATCTTCCTGCCGCAGACGGGATCCTGGAAAAATGGAGAAAGTGGAAGACTTGTCAGAACCAACTTCACATTTATGTACAAGACGAAAGAGCTTAGAAATGTCTTACAGGCCTTTCACAGAGAACAAACATTTGATCTCAATCATGGAAAGAGTGGGACAAACCAATCAGCATTAATCATGGCCAGGGGTGTCCATTCCTGCGCTTGGAGAGTCAATATCCTACAGAGTCTAGCTCCAAATTACCCCAGTAGACCTGTCTGGAAGTTTCTAGACATTCTGAAGACCTTGATTAGCTGGTTCAAATGTGTTTAATTGGGGTTGGAGCTGAACTCTGCTGGACAGTGTCCTACTAAGAGCAGATTTATTCACACTTGGTCTTGGCAATTGCTATCTAACCATTTTAATTTCTAATGTAAATTTAAGCCAGAAAAAGTAAGGTTTGAGTTGGGCAAATCTTAATAAATTATCCCTTGAAACAATGCTGAATGCAGTATTTCTACTGCCATTTATTCACTGAGCATACAAAAACAATATTTTCGAACAGAGAATAGCCATGTCAAAAAAACAACACAGCTCTCTGATCCAGCACACTAATTTAGGGTGCCACATAGTGAGCTGGCAAGCCATTGGGGACTTGCCCTCTGTGACAGAGAGGTTCAGGGGTTTAGACTCACACTGTGTTAAAATGCTAATCCCCTGAACGTTCCCCTGCATGGCCCTGCATTTGGTATGGATAATGCTAGCAGCCCACGCAAGGAGTCTGGCCCTTATGATAATAGATTGCGGAAAGAGCAGTGTGAGCCTTAACCCTAGAGATAAGGAGCCAGAGGCCACCCTGAATTTACATCACTAAGGCACGGGCCAAAGAGGGACAAAAGCGGCCCCTGATCCACCCAAAACCTGTCCAAAAAAGAGAAGCTAAGCTAGAGCCGCTAGCGCTGCCATCAGATGAATGCTGTAAGCTTTACACGCTTCAATAGCACATGGCTAGCGTGGAAACACCCTTGAGATTGTAAATGCAGATTTTCTACTTCTTTCAGGGATTTGAATCGCTTAACACTAGGAGTGATTTTCCAAACCTCCAAAAGGGGGAAGGGGGGATGATTTTAGCATGTGATTGTTCAATATGAAAGGATAAGAATACATATTTCTGTGTAAGGTTTTGCTATCTTTGAGGAGACTACATCGTGGATCACCTACACAAAGAAAATAAATATGACAATAAGTATCTTTTCACATCTGATTTATATAGCTTCATTTATATAGAAAAGTTATTGTGAGGCCACCACCATGGTATAAAAACAAACGTGCATTTGTGCAAATAAAAACAAATAATACAGGAACATTACCATGAAGACCATCAAGCAAGTTACATCCACAAATGAAGCACAATACAAATAAATAAATACGTAACATTTTAAAAGGAGTAACTGCTTGTTCATTAGCCTTCTCTAGATACTGCTAGTGGCTAAACCTCCCGAGAGAGTAGCGTGCTAGCATAAACAGCACACAGCACTGTGCAGCTTTGTTTGTTTAGCTCTGCTAAAACAGCTGTTCGCTAGCCGTTTGTTCAACATAAACCACTGCAGAGCGCAGGACGGACCTCCTACACTATAAGAGACCCAGCGGCAGCAGCTAGCTTGAGCTGAAGGTGGCCGTGTCCTCTCCTGGGACGGCAGGTGTGCAGTGCTGATGTACAAGAGTTCATTGCTGTGCTAAACTCTTTCGGTTGCTGATGTATGGAACTGCAGTAAAACAGAGCATTTGCGTAGGGTGTTTAGGATCACTGCGAAATGAGCGCTGCTTGTTCTTAACAGTAGGAGCATATCAGAGAAGCAAGTTTTTTTGTTAGTGCGCAAATATGTTTTGCTGATTCTGGCATGTGTTAGTTTGCAGTAAAGGTCTGTTCTCTCCCGCAGTACGGACTCTATTAAAGGAGCGATGTCTCCCACTTCACCTAATTTGTGCTAATTCCTGCCATTTCCCTCTCATTGATTAGTGATCATTCCGGCTGTCTGCTGTCTAAATGGGGCCACACACAAGACCCAGAGCAGACTGGGGGGTCACACAAGGGAATAGCTACTGACAGGGCAAGATCTTATCCTGTACCCTCCAGGTTTCGTGTTTACGTGGTGCTGCATACTATGAAACTGAGCTCTGCTGAAGTTTGCAGATACACTGATTTTGCTCTCTCTCACCACCTCTCGCATTTCTCCCTCTCCCTCCCCCTTGGCAGTCTGCATCCCTCAAAACCAGGGGTGTCAAACTCATTTAAGGTCGAGAGCACTTATACACCCTTGGTGTACCCATGCAGAGAACATTCTTCTCTGAAACTAACAAAGTCCAGAATAAATGTATACACATAACAGTTTTAATTAAATGTTTATATGTTTATATCCTGTTTTCACCAATCCGAAACAAGTTCATTTTTGATGTTGCAACTTGCAAGTGACTAAATGAATGAACCAGTAATTAACATTATGACATTTATAAATGGGGTGGGTCAAGATAAGGGGATGATGGGAGGACCATGTCCGCCAAGAACACACACGCACCCGCATATTAACTGTTATCTCAATGGAGCATCTGTTTAGCTTCTAATCGGAAGCCACTGGCAGAGACTTTTACATGACGGAGGTGAATATGCTTGCACTTGCCATGCGATTCGATTTTTATTAGTCTAATTTCTTTTAATCCAATTTGTATTCCAATCTGCAACCTCTAATCGTCTGAACCTTGAGGCACCATCTGCTTGCTGTATTTTTTTCTTTTGTCTTTTTATCCAGGGAGAAATTTTGCTCAGCAGATGCTTCTAAAATTGTGATTTTCCTTGTTAAGAGAGGAACAGAAGGAAATATGAAAACAGATAAGGGATAAAGCGATAAAAGGGAATATTATTCTCTTCATAGCATACAGTAAATGGAACCCATTTTTGAGTAGGTGATGGACAGTAATTTACTAAAAGTAGCAATTTTTCCAGTACTGAGCCAAAGAAATATTGCATTAACTATTATAACGTTACAGTTTTATGTAGCCCAACACGTTTTTTTTTTTTACCTCTATAGATATACAACAGGTAAACCTTGCTGCTTTCCATTCTTCAAATGGTAAAAGCTGTTTTTACAGTGACCGCAATAACAGGGTCAGTCATACAGGCAGACAACCCTCCCCACACACACACTCCATTACCCCTACCACACTTGTGGATGTAGCACATGAAAATGAAAAAGTAATTTTTCTATATTTTCTCCCATCAGCAGACTAAGCCACTGGCAAAGTCAATTTATTTCCTTCCCACTCTCTGTCTCTTTGTTTCCCTCTCTCTCTCTCTCTCTCTTCCTGCTGCCCTCTCTTAATGCGATCATTGCTTGTTGTACAATCAAGTGCTCTTGGCCGCCTGGGAGAGTGCTCTTTACTATGTCTCTGAGCGCACACCATTCAAATAGCCATTTCCTCTTCCATTGGACCCCCCAGCCAGCCCACACACACACAAGGGCATATATGCATATGCACGCACATTTGTAATGGGGAACACATCCATGATGCATGGAAAACTGTGTCAAATTGTCTGCATTTCAAGAGAGTTTGATTCATGCATTCATAATCATTCGTGATATGACATGCAGCGCACAGGTGTAATACATACACTTTCTAGAAGGTATATCTAGAAGAGAGAGAGAGAGAGAGAGAGAGAGAGAGAGAGAGAGAGAGAGAGAGAGAGAGAGAGAGAGAGAGAGAGAGAGAGAGAGAGAGAGAGAGAGAGAGAGAGAGAGAGAGAGAGAGAGAGAGAGAGAGAGAGAGAAACCCATACAAAAAATATTCTTTACATTAAAATTATTTAATGCAGTGCCAATTAAAATTGGATTGCTGGAAAACTACTGTTAGTTCATGATTAGTTAGTTAACCCCTTAAACACATACCCTCAGGACTTTAGTGAACCGGAACATCATTCACTACCCTCCTCCTCCTTCTTTTTTTTAAAGTTAGACATCAACCTAGTATTCTTCAATCAATTCATTTTAAACTATATTACTAGTAAAACTAATTTAAAAGAATTCATTTCATTCATTTTTTGTACAAATTGTATAGGGTCGCTATCGACCCGAGGTGTGTCACAGGCAGAAATCAAAAGAATAGGAAGAATCATCAGCAACACTTGAAACGTGATTTACAGCAGAGAAAATACTGACGCAATCAAATATTACTGTCACTGTCACTTGATGGTCTGTTGAAGACGCTGTCAGCGATCAAAATATTGATTTTGAAGATGCTGAAAATGATAGTTTTGAGAATATGAGTATGTGAGCAGATGCTGAATGTACTGGGAAATGAGCTTTGATGAGGACAGTGATGATGGTATAAAACATCTGCTCAAGCTCAACCCTTCCAAGCTCCAAACGGTAACAAAATATGCTTTATTTTTATTCTTCTGTAGTTGTTACTCTGAAAATCAGGTGAGTTTTATATTATCGTGACAGGTAGAGATCCATCCGTGTTAGACACAGATCCAGACCCAAATATGTAATAATGATTGGCGAAACATTCATGCATTTAAGTGTTAATACATGTTAGTTAATGTTAAGAAATGTAACCTTATTGTAAAGAGTTAAAAAACAGTGCCTGGAATGCCAACAGTGCCTTGTCTTTCAAAGACTATGAAATCCTTATCTCACGTCCAACTCATCTAAGTTACCTAAAGCCTGTCTTCCTCTCCATATGCAGCCTACAGAATCATTCGAGGAGGAGGACATGGTTTCTATGGATGAGAGAGCCTAGAGGGGGTGAACTGTCATGTTAGTCATTGTTTACATGCTGGTTCAGAACAATAGCTCTCTTGCAGAACCTCCCTCTGGTCTCCTGCGTGGGGAGAGGACTAATTTCATTCTTGAACATATTGTGCCACCACTTAACGGATGTTAGAGGACAAAAATAAGTGTTATTCTTTCTTCACAAGCCTGCTGCTGAACCATCTACATCTCCATAAAGAACATCATCTCTATTCTATCACCTCCCCCACTAACAAGGAATTTTAATCTTAAGCGGTTTCACCAACGAGAACAAATGGAGACACAACTCTCTTGAGTTTAAGCAAAGATCTCAAACTCTGCTCAGATTTGCCCAACATCTGTAATGTATAGGTCTATATTTTTATTTTTCCCCAAAGTTTTAGGAGAAACATCTGAGTAAATGTTAGCACTTCAAAGAAACTACTGAGAAACATGAAAGAATAACCTCTGAGCAATAGCATTTTCATCTGGGCACAGATGACAGCATGCCACCTCTGCCGCTCTTCTATTAGCTTTACCATGCATTTATTCATGTGCAAAGCAGAAGGCTGGGGAGCTTTGATGATTGTCTTCGTAATTATTTTTATTAGTTCCCCTGAGATTCATCAGCCCACCGTCCAAATCAATAGCCAGAGCTGGTTCCCACCCACTGCAGCAAGGCCAGAAAGCCCCCAGAGGACGCATCACTTATTGTGTGTGTGTGGAGCTGTGATCAGAGGTTACCACGGGCAACCTCCCAAAGGTGTTCTAATTACACCGTTCCACTGGCGAGGAAAGAGGTCACCGTTTGACGAATGGATATCTCAGGATTTTGATGCAGATTAACATTAATTGAATTAGCATGCGCCTGAAGGAATGTCAGCGTAGATAATCATGTATGGTTCACTGAGCATACAGACGAGAAAACACTTTTCTTGTTTTTTGTATTTATATTTTAAGTAGCAGAAAAAAGTTGAGATTGAAAGAATGGGGTCAAAACAAAATGGCGGCAACTGGATTCAAATCTCTATCATCTATCTATCTATCTATCTATCTATCTATCTATCTATCTATCTATCTATCTATCTATCTATCTATCTATCTATCTATCTATCTATCTATCTATCTATCTATCTATCTATCTATCTATCTATCTATCTATCTATCTATCTATCTGTCTGTCTGTCTGTCTGTCTGTCTGTCTGTCTGTCTGTCTGTTTATCTATCTATCAGTCTGTCTGTCTGTCTATCAGTCTGTCTGTCTGTCTGTCTGTCTGTCTATCTATCTATCAGTCTGTCTGTCTGTCTGTCTGTCTGTCTATCAGTCTGTCTGTCTGTCTGTCTGTCTATCTATCTATCAGTCTGTCTGTCTGTCTGTATGTCTGTCTGTCTGTCTGTCTGTCTATCTATCATCTATCTATCTATCTATCTATCTATCTATCTATCTATCTATCTATCTATCTATCTATCTATCTATCTGTCTGTCTGTCTGTCTGTCTGTCTGTCTGTCTGTCTGTCTATCTATCATCTATCTATCTATCTATCTATCTATCTATCTATCTATCTATCTATCTATCTATCTATCTATCTATCTATCTATCTATCTATCTATCTATCTATCTATCTGTCTGTCTGTCTGTCTGTCTGTCTGTCTATCTATCTATCTATCTATCTATCTATCTAGGCACTAATGCCTTTAATCTTTTAAAAACTTTCAAATAAGGTTTGCTTTGCTTTTCTAGTTCTAGTAAATTACATTAACAATTATTTACATGTAAATCCAAAAAATGCATGTACACAAATGTTTCTGTTTGTGACCTCAACACAACCCTGGTTTAAAAGGAAAGAAAGAAAAAAAGACAACCCTATTCTCGATCATGCCAAATCTTCTGACAAAACACGATTTTGTCATAAGTGGAAACAAAATCAAATTTGCTGTTCAGAAAACTTGCTGTTCAAAAAGTAGACATGGTTTGAGTTGTATGGAGTCCCTTTAATCCTGAAACAGGCTGTATTTCAATTCCAGGCACTGGAAGTTCTTTCATCTCTCTCTTGGAGATGAACATCTTCACTCAGACTAGTCTGACAGCGACTCATTCGTCATGTCATCAGTGGAAAATATAAAAATGTCTGTGGGGAAACAGGGATGATGTTACCGAATGCTTTCAGACAGACACGTAGCTCCGAATGCACACCGCACAACCTCGCATGGACAGGCACGCCCTTGAAGATTCATCACGTCGCCACCATGTCACCCTACACACACATAACGCCTGCCCTCCGGCGTCCCACAGAGGTCTGGATGCACAAAAACTCTGACTGAAAACTTATCTAGGATAAAACTGCATAACATATATGCAAACAAACCCCTGTAAACCTGAGCAGTGCGGTATCTGACCGTCTGCACTGACCAACACGAGAGAGCCTGATAATTCCAGGAAGTCTAAATTGCTCTTTAAAAAAAAAAAGGAAAAAAAAAGAGAAACGTTTCCAGATAATGCCTTCCTCTGTACTCTCTTTTACACACTCTTCCCCTGCAGTGAGTTATTGACTTTGTATCAGTGTACGCTTCCCGAGTCCGCTCCTGCAGTGAGGTATAAATAGACACAACTGCAGGAATGAGAATTTAATAATCAAAGATAATAGCTGTGTACATATTTATACTTCAGCGGTTTCTACTTCCTGTCAAGTTGTCTCCTTCATTCTCAAATCTTTCCCCAGACTTCTATGTTCTCCTCGCAAGATATAAGTTCTCTTTCCCTCCATCTCCGTCTGTCGCTTTCTATCAGCACTCGTCCCTCTATCGCTCTCTCCCATCAGGAAATGACCTGTCAGGGCCTTGAGAGAAAAAAGGGAAGGCGTGGAAGACAGAATTCCACATTCAGAGGAGGGCAGCAACCCTCATCAACACGTTCACCAGCACCTCAACCTGCCCTTTTCATCCTTTCACTCCCTCCTTTCTTCAGCATTCACATCAAGTCTCTCGTTTTCTCTCAAGCTGATGAATGGATGAAAGGAATCTAAGGTCTGGCCCTTCTGGAAGGCTGAGAGATGTTTTCAAGGCATTCGGCTTACTGTTTGAACATTTACATATGAAGTTTTCTCTCTCACACACACACACACACACACACACACACACACACACACACACACACACACACACACACACACACACACACACACACACACACACACACACACACACACACACACACACACACACGTTTGTTTTTGTGAAATGTGGGGACATTCCATAAGCGTAATGCATTTTATACCGTACAAACCGTATTTTCTATCCCCTACACTGCTGCCCCTGCCCCTAAACCTACCCATCACAGGAGACTACGCAGTTTACTTTCTGTGAAAAAACTCATCCTGTGTGATTTATAAGCATTTTGAAAAGTGAGGACATGGGGAACGCCCCTCATATTTCACCCTCTTTTTGTAATACCTATGTCATACCCATGTCATTATACACATTTGTGTCCTGATATTTCACAAAAACATGCCCACACACACACACACACACACACACACACACACACACACACACACACACACACACACACACACACACACACACAATAGGTTTTCATGTCTTGGGGACTTTGCATAGACAACCCTAATCTAACCCTTTATGGGGAACGTTGATCCAGAAGGGCCACTCTCTTGCAGAGTTTAGCTCCAACCCTAATCAAACACACCTGAAGCTAATCAAGGTCTTCAGGATTACTGATGTTACAGGCAGGTGAGTGTTTTTTCTCAGGCTTGGAGCTAAACTCTGCAAGAGAGTGGCCATTCTGGATCAACATTCCCCACCCCTGCTTTATACTGTACAAACGGCATATTCTATTCTCTAACCCTATCCATACCCCTAAACCTAGGAAGACCCCCCCTCCACCCCCAAAAAAGAAACACATCATTCTATATGATTTATACGCCGTTATCCTCATGGGAGCCAATAAATATCCCCAAAAGGTCAAGGATTTTGGATATTGCCATCTTTGTGGAGCACACCCACCCACACACAGCTCTGCAAAAGTTACTGACAATATGACTGATGTAGTATTGCTTCTCAAGTAACAGATTTTTATTTATTTATGGTGGAAAGCAAGTGTCTATTCATTTATTTAATTTTTTTGTTTGCAGTGTGAGCTGAAGTAGATTTTCAATGTTACGTGCCTTTGCAAAATTTGCAGTGTCTATTGTAAGCTGTGTAGTTTCTACATAAAGCTATTGGGTTGATAAGACTTCTGGTTTTGTCTCATTGCCAAGAGGTCTCTAAGATCTTCTGGGCAATTTTAGCATTTTGCCAACGTGTTCTGAAAAGTACTACACATCTCAATGAACCACACAAAATGTCCAAAGTGAGCTGTAGTTTAATGCTTAGGTTTAGAGATGAACAAAGCCACAGCTTGCCAACTAGCCTTAGCAAACACCACTAACAATTGCTTGAGAAATGATATGTGTGCAGATGATTCTCTACTAATAGCCAAACAAGTTTTTTTTTGCTTTGCTTTCTGCGCGGCTTGAAAGCCCTTGTTAGCGTGCACTTTTTGCACATATTTATTCATCATCTATTTAACATGCTAGGGTTGTCTTGTAAAATAATGTGGGTCAGGTCAGCGTGGACACTTTGAAATAGGCTCCCGCAGGTGTGAGTTTGTTTGACTTTGTGAAAATATTGTGGTGCTGGGTCTTTTATAACCTAATGTGTGTGCTAACATCAGAGCTATGTAGGGCTTTGTGTGTGTGCATATGCACCCACACCCTAATGAACGCGCACACACACAGGTGTTCTGCGGCATGCCTCGCTCATTCTCTGCGTCCCGGTGACGGCTGATCTTTGAACGGCTCTGAAAAGCAGCAAGGACTTTGTGGAGAGGCATAAAAAGCGGTACAATTGTCTCCTACAGTAATGTATTTACCTTCCAACCTCACAGTTCATGGACCAAAGTTAACAGAGTGAAAAATAAATAAACCCTATATGCCTTTGAAGAGAAAGAAAGAAAGAAACTCCTATAAGTGGTCACACCCGTCACTAGTGTTGCGAGAAGGCAGTTTTATTGCAGAAGATGTGGGCGGCCGCTGCTAAACACATGGGCATGTCGCTGACTTGGCTCCAGTCTTTGCCCAGTGAGTGCCCGCAGATCCCCAGATGAACTGAGGAATAGACAGCAGGTATAGTGAAAGATACAGTGTGCCTGGAATGCAAGGTAATAATAAGCGTGAGCCCTGCAATCGGCAGTTTTAGTAAGCCAAAACAGGTCCGGTGAGATTTATAAGTCTCATTCCATTGAAGGCTTAATCTGAACATTTCTTCTGAGAATACAGATGAGTTTTTAGGTTTAAATTAGATAAAGGTCTGTAGGGGTCTGCTCAACATAAGAACTGTATATGTACGATAAAGACAATACGTTTTAGACTGAAACCATGAACAAACAATTGTGCAATTATTCTACAGTTTAAATAGTGATTTGCATGCAAAACATTTTAATATTGTATATATAGAAGCATTTAGGTCATTCTCATGTTTCTATAAAGATTTGACTGATGACTCAAAGTGTTGTCAGCCAGGCCGGATTCATGACGGATGCGCTCCCTTATCAAATTCACCTCAGCTATGTATATGAAAGGTCATCAACAGACTCAGGTAACCAACAAAACTCATGTCTGAACCTTACGTGGACTTTGGCCCAGAAATCCAAACATGGATTTCAAGAGTTGTTTGCTGACAGAAAACATATTATGCAGCTGTGTGAAGAGTTACATGGGGAAGTTTTCCGCAAATAACACTGAAACGATTAAAATCCAAATTTCGCCAAGCTATGAGATGAAATCATGATTGACAAGTTCACGCTTAGGTATAATCACATATAATACAGAATCTGCGTATTTGGTGTACTGTCCCAGGGGAGGGCTCTGAGCTCGGAATTCGCCCCTCGATACCGGAGTAAAATGGGATTGGAGGGATGCTGGAAAACTGTGGAACAGAGGCAAATCGACTAAGCCTCCTCTCATGCTGATTGGGTAGATTAACTGAACACGTGCTCCTCGCAAACTTTGTTAACCCTTTCACACCAAAAGTTCTATTGGATTTACAACATGTGGATTCATCCACTTCTCACAAAATACATGAAAGTAAGTGGCTGGTGAACTGGGAGAAGAATAGAGTAAACTTTAATTTTCAATGTGTATCTGATATGAATAAAACTTGTCTAATTATAATGGAAATAATTATTATTGCCACTTCCATAGACATCAGTGTGTATTTTTCAAACTCTAAATGTATTGTTTTGCTGGTATCTATGTGTATTTAAATGTCTGAAACCTAAAATAAACATTATGCGGTTGAAAACACTGAATAGTTGTTGTATATGACAAGCGTTGAGCGAGTCTGTCTCATGCTCAGTGCCAGCTAACGCGCGAAAGCATATTTGAATTTAGCAGTTGATCACGTGATACCCTGACCATTCTAATCACACCGGTGTGATCGTACGCTCTAGCGACCAGCCAAGACTGATCACACCAGTGATCAACATTAAGTTATGTTAAGAAAACATAATATGCAGACCTATAATCCTGAATGCAAAATGGAGCGCATCTACACGTAACTGAATCAGATTGAAATGTAAACACAATACAGAATCGAAACCCAATTTCCTCAACATATCTGACCTGGAATCTACAAACCAAATCCTGAATAAAACTCACAACTATTCAATCAAACCAGTTTCAATAGTCTCAACTTTCAATTGTGAATCTAAATCTGACTGAACCTAAATTTAAACCTATAATCACGATTTTAGGTTTTTTCAAGTGTTGTACAACTATCCTGCAAACCTGATTTTAATTCCAAGTTCCAACTTATTCTGAACATGCTTAAAACGCACACCATAAACTTCCTAAAAGTTGAAAGTTTCTCTGTGATGATCAAAAGGCCTGGTCTTGTGCACGCAGCGGGCAGTCTGAAGCGCAGCAGTCAGCGCGTGCCGTGATGCATGAGAGTGAAGGTGGCAGCGTGGAAGATTTTATACACTGCCCTGCACTGCTCTCCTCTGCATTACTGCCCTGACGCGCATGACGGATGCGCTTTGTAGTGCCGGGCAGTCTCTCTGTCTTAGGCTGCTCTGCTGCGGCTGAGCCTCATCCATTTTCATGACCGGCAGAGCAGCTTTTAATCTCACTGTCTTCTCCGCAGTCTCTCGTTCGGATCAGGCACAGGCTGGAGCGAGTTCCGGACCAAAGGGAAAAACTGCAGCTCTGGGACTTGATTATTCTGAAAAAATTGTGTTAGCTGAATTTCATTTAAATTCTTTAACCCCTCTCTCTCACTCTCTCTCTCTCTCTCTCTCTGTGTGTGTGTTCTTCTTATCTGTTTGTGTTGTGTTGAGTCATTCAGCCTTGACACAGATCCTTTCTTATCTAAGAGCTGCCAAGAGACAACTAAACGAGGGCAAGGTGAAGCCAATGGATGAAAGAGCAAATGACACGTTCTCAAACATGACTTTGTGGACTGAAGTTAGTGGATTGTACAAACTGTGTTCTGCCGAGTCTGTCGACTGTCAAATGAGGAGAAAGATAAAGGCCAGGCCGCCATCTCCAAACAACAATCTCTAGCCAGAGAAATTGTCCCTAACACTTATCGCACTGTAGTTTCCTTTCTGACTGGCAGTCTGGGTCTAGGCACCTAGGGAAAATGTGGGACCAGTGCTTCGCTAATGGAAAATCTGACACTTGGCTCATTCCCATTTGTTAATTCCCATTAAATCCCAATGAATTGGCTCAAGTTTGTTGACAATTTGGCCTTTTTTTTTTAGCTGGTCAGGTTAGGATACAAAACTGGCTGTCTTTTTTTCCGCATTTCATTAGATATAAATTAGGATACACAAACGAGATGAGTCAATATTTTTGTCAAGTTTCCTGTAAGAGAAAGAATGCACATATCTTCAAATTCTAGGAGTGCATTAGCATACATCAAAGCTAGCACATGTGGTAAAAGTCTGGACACGGATTTCATTGGGTCTTTAAATAAAAAAAGCTCACTTGACAGGGTTGATCTACTTTTTAGGAAGCAATCCATATGTGATTTGCAACTCAACAGGGTGTTATCAGTCAGTGCACGTGCAGAGCAAAGAGTTTACAATATGTAGGCTATATAACTGATCCTGTCAGCAATTCTGGGAAACCCTGCTTCTTCAGAAAGTTATAAAAGTTACAAACTGAAACTACCTTTTCAAATAAGATCCTTGATCAAACTAAGAAGACTGTGGGGAAACAAAAAAAGAAAGCGAGTGTAAATTCTTAGTAGAGGCACATCTACATGGATAACTTAAAGGACCAAGAGTTAAATCAAACCTAAAAAAACTAAATTAGGCAACAGGATTATTTAAAACTCTCACATCAAGTCATTTTCTAATCCAGAGAACAAATAACATCCAACAAAAGAACATGGTCCTCGCTCTGAGTCTCACACCGCCGCATCCTCTTTCTACAAAATGTCATCGGCATGATTGACTGAGAGCGAGCCAAGCAGATGAAAACGCTTTGGTCTGACCCCAATCCCCACCCCCGAAGCTCTTTTATGACTCAAATGTATATGATCTCCTCACTTTGTGTTGTTTGTGACATTTTTATTTATAGAAACTGCAAAAATACGGCTAGTGCACTGCATCGCAGCCCTGATCCAACAGCCGCCTTCAAATGTCATTCATCCGAGTTTACGCCATTGGTAGTGTGAATCAACAAAATGACTGTCAACAAAAACTGTGAACGAGAAATACGTTTCCTCCTTATTTCTTCGCACTTCCTGAGGATGAAACGGTCTCAGTTTGGCGTGACGTAGACGTTTTTCGCTTGCAAAGGAAGTAATTATCAATTACGAGACGGATTTGGCTGATTCTCAGAGGAAGAGGCAGGTTTAGAGTGTTTAAGTGATAGTCTAAGTATAGCAGCAGTGGTGTAACACTATCCGACTTCCCATGCTGAGATACTCAATGCTCTTACTGCCTGATACTACAACAATGTCAGCAAAGTGTCCACACGCTGACCCCCGACTTTAACCCTCATTATAGATTCCCTACACCCTCCACTCTCTCTGCTCGCTCATCATCTCTCTCGCTCCAGCTATCCGTCACATTCTTTCTCCAAGAGCCCGTCCTTGTTTTAATCTGAGCACTAAACTGAGAAACAGTCACACATCCTTACATGCACAAACACTCCCTGACTCCAGTGTGGCTGCTTTGTGGTTTCGAACTGCGTACGCATCATTACCGCAGGCCTCTCTTCGAAAATGAGGCACAATTACGACAGCGATGCATTACAGCCCAGCCAACTAGTGCAGAACAATTCCATTTAAACTCAGCTTTTATGACACCTCATTCATAAAGACCCCAGATCAGACCCACCTCGCAACTGCAACTTTAGTTACAGCTCACATTCAATTGAACAAGCCTGTTCATGCAATTGGTATTATCAAACACACAAGGAATTTAAGAAATCAAAGCTTCCAAAAGAAAAATATCACAGAGATTTTATGCTACGCAGATTTTGCTCCATAGCAAATGAACCAAGTCATCTAACATGCATCTCTCCTAGACTTTCGGATCAACTCTGAAACTGAAAAAAATGATTTAGGAGAAACAATGGAGACTAATTCGATACTTCATTAGAACATAAAGGGCCAGATTTACTAATAGCTAGCGCCAGTGCAAACCCTCTTTGGCTTTATAAAAAAACTACTGTCGTCAAAATTGACTAAAGACACACCGAGAAATTAGCGATGAAAAGGCATGGACGGGGTTATTTTTGCGTCAGACCTTATTGCATATGCATTTGTAGGAGTTTCCATCCACTTGGTTAAAGTATACTAATCCACAGAGTAAAAGCTGTGTTAGAGGACTCATTCTGTCATAGTTTCCCTTTCAGACGTAAATGAATCGTGCAAGGGGATTTACTGAGGTTTGCTTGTCAAATTACTGGTGTTTGCGCCAATATTTACCGTTCCCCCCAAAAAATGTCTTAACTTGTAGATTGCATTGGTCATTATGGAAAGGATCCGGCTGCATCTGTGCTCTTAAGATGTGTGCGTCAGTAGATCACAGTAGATTCACTTTCCACTCCCATCTGCGTTTTTCCACTCCCTCTCACGCTAATTTGCCCTGTTTAGTAAATCAGGCCCAATCTCTCTTAAGCGATTAATAGCAACCCCCTGAGCAATTAATGTTCCTCTAATTTCCATCACATTATGAAAATGACACATTGACGTTTTGTTGCAAACGTACTGTATTACCTACAGTTATATCTTTCTCCTTCCCCTTTCTGTCACGACTTGCAGATACACAGATACACTCTAGTCTGGGTTTTAGTTTCTCCTGACGCTGCAGAACTGAAGCTTCAGTGTGCAGACAGATAGAGCGGTGTCGTCAGAGCCACGAGGGACCGCTGGCAGGCAGGTGCACGTCTCTTCACCTCCACCAGGGGAGCTTGGGAGTGGGGCATCATTCTCTACTACACACTACTATAAGCGGAGAAGTTAACCGAGGGATCAGACCCAGGATAATAGCAGAAAACTGGGACGTTGGAACATGAGGACAAGAACACTGGATTTACAGCTTCAAGGACAAAATACTGAAGCATAGAGTGAGCATTTTACTATACTGTACCTTATAAAATCAAAATTATGAAGAAACAAGTGACAAGAGAACACCGCAAATTCTCGATATGGCTCAGGTCCCTCCTTCAAAGTGATTTCCCGCCTGTTTTAGAGTTTGCGAAGCAAAAAATTGTCCAATCATACAAGCACACATCACTAATGATCTCCTAACTATAACTTCTTAGTCTTGGGGTAAAGTCAGTTAGATTCATCAAATTCACCACCTTTGGTTTGTCCCTCTCTCGCTAACTCTGAGCCCCAAAACTCCTCCTCACCCATGTCTCCATTCTCATCCCTCCCTCCCTGAGCAGCATTAATCACCCCGGCTCTGAAGAGAACCGAATGACTACGGTTATTCAAGCCCAGGACAGCTTTGTTACAAACACAGCCTTTTTTGAATGCGTCTCCACAGCCTTTTTGTCTGCTTGGAGAGGGCTGCTCCTCAAAACGGGCTCCTCCTTCTACCAGAACGGGCGGATTACCTCTCGTGGGCCAGTCGGACAGGGAGAGAGGAGGGTTTTGGGGCAAACGGTTCACCGGGGTGATTCATGGGCTCTTCCAGAAAGACCTACACCCCTCTTACCCTCCAAAAACTAAAGGCCATGCCTTCAACCAGTGCCTAGCAACCGGCAGCTGGGGCGCAACAGAAATGGGGAAGGACAGGGAGTTTCTGAGCTGAATTGGGCTAGACTATCAGGCTCCAGGGTAGATACAGGGACAAAACAGGAGACAAACAGCAAGATGGAGAAGTGCAGAAGTTGGAAGGACAAAGGCAGAAGCTGAAGCCTGACTCAGCCCCTCATCAGTCACTGTTACATCTACAGGCCTAATTCTTCTTAAAGAGCTCAAACAAAAACTCAAGCAAACACCGTTAAGTGTGAAACGGGGCTTTCGGACAAAGGCGCACTTGACACAGCTAATGTAATGTGTATGTGACTGTCTCGAAGACATATATGAACTGCTCATGTCGTGAAACGACCCTAAATACAACCCACGGCAACTTTTAGTATAGTTAGCCTTATCTTAACACATGCACTGTAAACTATAATTAGCCTAAGTATATTCATTCATTCCCTTATATTGGTCGGATAGACCAATCTGACTACATCAAAAGTCATTCATTTTACACCACTAACAATATCTCCATTAGTGATTAATTCATTAAAAAGCCAACACCTGATTAGGTGTTCACTGTCCATTACTTGCATTACACGACTATAAAATATCAGACACTACCGAAAAGAGAGAAGTGATTGGCTATCCAAACTCTGTTACGGTCTATACAACAGAAATGAGAAGCTTAGGGAATGCAGAGAAAAGACATGAACAGATGGTAAATATGCTGTTTCAAATATTACATAAAGCATATAAGCCGCTGTGAGTTTTACTGGAATAATAATCCTTATGTAATGTTTTAAAAGGCAGAATGGACTAAGCAAGAGGATTTAATAAGTCTGAGCACAGAGATATCAGAAGATGCAACAAATAACAACAGTTCAGAAGTAAATATTCATTCTCTTCAGCATAATGTGCAGACTATTGTGTATAGTGTAATTGTTTCATTCACTTGGGCTGATTTGATGAAACATCTCATCGTGAATCTGTTTATTTTTGGCAATTATTTGCGAAAACAAATAAAAAAGGATCAGTTTGTCATTCTCCAACCCTATGTTTCTCATTTTGGGGTCCATATGTGCGATCTTTGCACCACGCCTTGCGCATCCACTGGTGCTTTTCACAGCAGGTGTCACCCCACATTCTGAGACTGCTGTGACTGTGGCACCTGCTGTGGAAAGCACTAGTTGGCACCTAACCACACTGCTTCAACACTTGAGGTATAATTATGACCTAGACCTAACATATTTTATGACAAATCACACCAAACAAGTACAAATAACAGTACAAGTACCCAACGTACAGCAACATTATATTCTTATTCAAAGTGAAGCTAATTTTGCGTTGCCATGATGCCAGTAAAATAGCCAATATAATATCCCACACTCCTGACGTATAATAAACATATTTTATATAAAAACAATTGCTGTATCCAAAAAAAAGAAAAACTCCCAAATAATTATAGGTCAGGTAGCCTATGTAAGTTGAATTATGCTTTTAGCAGAGGAATACAGAGGAATTGATGAAACTTTAAAAAAATCTCATCTTTGAAGTTAAAGCTTTCTTATGGAGTGGATCATAAAAAGTAACTCACCATCCACTTGGTTAAAGTATACTAATCCACAGAGTAAAAGGTGTGTTAGAGGACTCATTCTGTCATAGTCCACATCCACTCCACACCTCAGTTCTCAAACACTGGACAAGTTTCTCCTCTATTAGTATTTGAAGTACGTATGAACTCTCAGTGGCCGCTCAGATCCAGCTGAAATGTCAGTTGAGTATTCGCTGGGCTCATGGTGTTTATCTGGATGAGGAATGAGATCCACGCGCACCAGTGAGTGTCTGTCAGCCCGTGCGTTATACCATGCCGTATACCAGCCTTAGTGCTTTTGACTTCTATCTTATCGCGACTAAAAACCAGCAGAAACGAGCCGGAATCATCGGCGAGCACGCGATCTGTCCAAACGCGCGAGTGGAAATGTTGCGCGCTCCGGTTCCTTCAGGGGCTTCTGAAGCACCTTGCAGATCGCGTCCACTGATCCTCTCCGCTGTTTAAAGTGTGAAGATGTCCTCTCGTTTTATTTCACTCAATATTTCGCGTCCAGAAAGCCGTTCCAAAGTTCCGTGGCGCGCCGTTAAATCCAGCGTAAATCGGTCGGGGTGGCGCTGGCCCCGTGCAATCGCTCTGCGAGTCTACAGCAGAGTGAATGTGATCAGTCTTGGGAAGGGCGAGAGCTCCGCTGCGCTACTACAGCTCCATAACTGACACCCCTCTGCGCACAGCTCGCGGGCCGAGCCAAGACTGACGCTCATGCTGGAGGAGGAAACAGCGAGGGGGAGGAGAGCGGGAGGAGTGGTGGTGGTAGTAGAGGAGGAGGAGGATGCTGTGGGCAGAGGTGGCTGGGGAGCGCTCAAAGCTTCGCTCCGATCTTGGCTCACAGCTTTCCGTGGTGTTATCCACAAAGCTGACCCAAAGCGCCACACGATCGCCGCCACACCAAAGCATCAGGTCACCTACCGAGTCGAGTGATACTTATCGAGTAAGATAGTAGGACCACCACATCTTAAATATATACTTTAAATAATTGTAATGTTTGTTGTTTGTTGTTGTTGTTGTTTATTATTATTTATTACTTTTAATATAATTTTGTGTTACTTTGTTTCAGATAGATAGATAGATAGATAGATAGATAGATAGATAGATAGATAGATAGATAGATAGATAGATAGATAGATAGATAGATAGATAGATAGATAGATAGATAGATAGATAGATAGATGATAGATAGATAGATGATAGATAGATAGATAGATAGATAGATAGATAGATAGATAGATAGATAGATAGATAGATAGATAGATAGATAGATAGATGATAGATAGATGATAGATAGATAGATGATAGATAGATGATAGATAGATAGATAGATAGATAGATAGATAGATAGATAGATAGATAGATAGATGATAGATAGATAGATAGATAGATGATAGATAGATAGATAGATAGATAGATATAGATAGATAGATAGATAGATAGATAGATAGATAGATAGATAGATAGATAGATAGATAGATAGATAGATGATAGATAGATAGATAGATAGATAGATAGATAGATAGATAGATAGATAGATAGATAGATAGATGATAGATAGATAGATAGATAGATAGATAGATAGATAGATAGATAGATAGATAGATAGATAGATAGATAGATAGATAGATGATAGATAGATAGATAGATAGATAGATAGATAGATAGATATATAGATAGATAGATAGATAGATAGATAGATAGATGATAGATAGATAGATGATAGATAGATAGATAGATAGATAGATAGATGATAGATAGATAGATAGATAGATAGATAGATAGATAGATAGATAGATAGATAGATAGATGATAGATAGATAGATAGATAGATAGATAGATAGATAGATAGATAGATAGATAGATAGATGATAGATAGATAGATAGATAGATAGATAGATAGATAGATAGATAGATAGATAGATGATAGATAGATAGATAGATAGATAGATAGATAGATAGATAGATAGATAGATAGATAGATAGATAGATAGATATAGATAGATAGATAGATAGATAGATAGATATAGATAGATAGATAGATAGATAGATAGATAGATAGATAGATAGATAGATAGATAGATAGATAGATAGATAGATAGATAGATAGATAGATAGATAGATAGATAGATAGATAGATAGATAGATAGATAGATTAAATACCATCTTCCAGTGTCAGCTCTAAGACTGTATAATTGGTTTCATTAAAATTTGATAAGCTGTCCTTCATTAGGTGGATAATACCGGGGAGGTCAAACACACAAATCTCATTTCCTGAGAGGGAATTAACTTATAATAACGTTAAAATTCATTTTAAAGGAACATGTGAATGACGCTGCTTTGCATTAATAAATATATATATATATATATATATATATATATATATATATATATATATATTTTTTTTTTTTTTTTTTTTTAATAACCTTCACTTTATGTTATTTAGGCAATTTTGGTTAGGAATTCGTTTTATATTTTTATTTATTTCATTTGAGAGCGAGTGTCAGGGAGGGTGAGTAAATGCTATGAAATGCACCGCAGCTCAGCGGCACAGGGTCACGGCTTGTGTCTGTATCTCCATCCGAGCGTGGACGCACCGAATGCCGCCTGGCTGCCTGAAATCCACATACTTTGTGGAGACGAATCTTTAGCGCCCCCTAATGGCTAAAGTAAAACACAAGGCCGAATCAAACAAAGACCTCTGAGCTTTCATAGTTTCAAATATACTATGCCAGAGGAAAGTAAGACACAATTTGTTAGCATGTTAACCGAAACAAGATATATTTCATTAAAACAATCCAAACGAGGCAATCATTAAATCCCAAGGCCGCAAACAGCAACGGTCTATACCAGTATGGGGTTTTCAATGACATTTAACATGTTTGACTAACCTTCCATATTGCAGCATTCAAAAGCTTTCCTCCCTTATGAAAATTCAAGAAGTTCTGTCATAGTTAAAAATGATTTAGTTACTCATAGTAAATAATATGCTATACAAAAAAATAAAAATAAAATAAAAATGATTCACTACGTGCTTTGAAAACTATGGAAGCCAATTTCAACATAGTAAAAAAATACATAACAGGTAATTGAGAAAAAAAAAATTAACATATATTACTTTAAAGCAGCAATTACAAGAAATAAAATCACTGTTGTGACATTAAACCATCATTACCTTTTATTTAATTATATCCTTTTTTTCATACAGATGAGAGACACTTCACACAGGGCACAAAAATGGCACTTTTTTGGCAGGCAAAACTGAACTGTGCACATTATCTCAGATTTATAGACCTGGTTAAAAAGTGTGTCGTTTAGTTGAATTCAACCATATCTGGAATAAAAGACACTTTGAATTCAGCGTGAAACCTTGAATCAATAGCAGTCAAACCTGAGGCACTGAGGCAGACCTGTAAAATCATCAAACAAGGCCTGACTCCTCAGAAGAGCGATTGGACTTGTGCAGGCAGCACAGGGGCCGGATTCCCTGCGCAAGCGGGATTCTGGAATCCCCCGCTTTCAGACTGATTTCTGACATCAAAGCAAAATAAAAGCCCTTCTGTGGAAATCGTTCAAAAACAGACACTCAAAAACAAATATCTGTTCTTCTCTCATCCCCTTCTTTCAACTGCTCTCGCTCACACTCTGAACTCCTGCTGCATTTCACATACGCATACACCTTTGCAGTGTCATCACAGAGTTTCTTTTAAAAGAGAGCTCTCAGTAGGTACATAATGATAGCTTTGACTCGCAGAAGCATTTTCCACCTCTTCTGTTTGTTTGCGGGGCGGCATGTTGGAGCTTGCGAGGTTTTTTCTGCTGCAACCTTTCGTTTGCGGTGAGTGCTGTCAATGAGCCAGATCCAGCCATCTTCTTGATAGTTTAATCCATGCGTATGAGCCTCACGATGAATGTGAATTCATTATTCCTTTGTCGGCCCGACCGCTAGCAAAGCAGGTAGCTGCTTTGGAATGGTACGCTATTGAATCGCTCCTATGATGTGAGGTCATTTGTATGTACAGGGAATGAAAAGGGGATGAGAAGGGAAAGTTCCTGTTAGAGTAATGGCCAAGAAACTATAGCTTATATGTTTGATTTAGTATTTGTTAGTGCTTCTTACCAAGACTATTACTATGTGAACAAATTTATTGAGACAGTAAGCAGCCACTATATTTTATTTAAAAAGTATTTTTTTATATACATACTTTAATTAAACAAGAATGCATTAAATTGACAGTTTTGACATTTACATTTTTACATAGTTTACAGATATTTTTCACAAAGAATATGTAATGGAAGCAGGCTAATAAGAGCTGGGCGAGTAAACCTCACTTCTCTGGCCTCAAGAGGAGTGCTAGCCACTGACATTAGAGGCCGGGGTCTTTAGCGCCCTTGTTAATGCCGGAAACCTGGAGCGGGTCAAGTAGGACCAGTTTAATTTTTTTGTGAGTGACGTTCAGTGGGTGAGCAATGGGCAAGATAGTAAGAGCAGGTAGGGTAACCCTCACTCCACTGGTCGAAGAGGCATGCTGAGATAAGAGACTTTAGTGCCTTTAGTGTCCTTGTTAGCGCATGGCTCCCAAGCCAGTTCGAAAGCAGGTCGAGCAGGACCAGTTACATTTGGTGCCGTGACCTAGATAGGAGTGAAGTTAAGGCGGTGAGTTAAATCATGGGCAAGCTAGAAAGAATTGGTAAGGTAAACCTCACTCCACCGGCCTCAAGTGACACATTAACGGCTGATTAAAATATTTAGTGTCCTTGTTAGCACACTTGCCTCTCATGCCGGTTCGAATCCTGCTCAGAGCGGGTCGAGCAGGACCAGTTACATTTGGTGCCGTGACCCGGATGGGAGTGAGGTTTAGGCGGTGAGTTAAATCATTGGCAAGCTAGTAAGAATTCATAGTGTAAACCTCACTCCACTGGCCTCAAGAGGCGCATTAGCGGCTGATTAAAATATTTAGTGTCCTTGTTAGCACGCCCGCCTCTCATGCCGGTTCGAATCCTGTTCAGAGCGGGTCGAGCAGGACCAGTTACATTTGGTGCCGTGACCGGATGGGAGTGAGATTCAGTGGGTAAGTGAAACAGTACACCCTTCACTACCATTGCTACAAGAGGTGTGCTAGTTAGAGACCATGATCTTTAGTGTCCTTGTTAACGTGGATAACCCTCCACTGGCTTTAGGAGGCGAGCTAGCAGCTGATGATAAGGGACTGCGGTCTGTAGTGTCCTTGTCAGAAAGTAGAATTAAATAAAAAGGCACAGTAGATAGATGTGTGTGAATTGGAAAATATTATTAAACAATATTTATGCCTGAGCCACATTCTGTTGTGTGCATGTTCAGCAGTGTTTATATAGTAAACCAATCTAAAGTATTGTAGGCCCATGCGGCATCGCTTTGAGAATGCTGTTCTATACATCCATAAACAATGCATGTCTCTGCTTTACGGCTAGATGAAAGAACTCAATTTCTCTCTCCGTATTGTTATATATCTCCATTCTAAATCTATCCACTGTATCCCCATATCTTGAAAGGTAGCCCTGTCCCTGTAGGGTGCTAAATATTGGCTGAAAGTGGATTTATTTTAATTAAAAAAGAAGAGATGTTTACCCAAGCCTGAGAGACACTTCAGAAGCCGACGGTGGAGTGGAGGTGATGGCAGGAAGTGTGATTCATTTTACGTAAATGCTCTTTTCTTTCATGCACACCATTAAAGGAACACTCCACTGTTTTTAGAAATAGGGCTTATTCAACTTCTTTCCTTCATTTAGATATGTGGGCGAATGCATTTTTGCATTCATTGTTTTAGTTTGGCAGGGTCGCCGCATGTCCCAAGTAAAAGTGATCCAACCCCAAAAAAAAACCCTACCTAATTACTTCTTGTGGCCTGCGTATTCACAACGAGTACAAATAGCGATGCAGATTAAGACTAAGCGATTTCCTAGGCAGATATTAACTTGGGACTATATTATGGGGAAGCACAGGCGAAGCACTGCTACTTGGACGTAGAGATGACACTAACACCCAAGTATCAGTGCTTCGCCTGTGCTTCCCCATAATATAGTTAAAGAAGTTGAATAAGCCCTATTTCTAAAAACGGTGGAGTGTCCCTTTAAGCAAAATTAGAGCTGCTTATATGAATGTTTCAAAGAAAACAATGCATTAAAGCAAAATCAACCAGATTAATGTCAATAATAAGCTTGCACTGAATCTGCAACCACATTAAATATGTAGTATTCCCAAATCCACCACAAATACTGAAAAAAGTACGTAAAAATATGGTGAAATTCCATGTGGACCTACTCATGTCTTGTTTTTATATGGTTTATATGGTTGAAAATGTCAACATTTATTCCTATCCATAGCCAACCAATCAAACCAAAGAGGCATAAAACAAAATGAAACATTACGCATTCTCGTTACATCAAATTTTAGAAATGCAAATGGCTTCAACAAAGGCTTTCAAAAGAGCTTAAAAGCAGCGAAATTACAGCATGCTGTCAATCATGAGAAATAACCAGAGATTAGCATTCATATGGTTGAATAAAACCTGCACTATTACAAGGGCAAGCCTTTCATCCGAGCTCTGCTGAAGGCAAACACACTCACACACGTGAACAAAACCACCTCCCACATCAAATTATTCCTCCTTTTCTCTCCTTGCAACCTTCTCTCAATCATCTCCCACGCCACAATGGCCACCAGCACTCCGCCACATGCTCCAGACCTTCATTTGTTTCCACCTAAACCAATCAAGCGCCTATCGCTGTCAACTCATTTGGCCAATTATGGCCGCTTAATCTTATCAACCCAAATCATCTATCAGGACCCTCCACTGGTTTTTGTCTGTGGACCATCTGGTGAGGGAACCTAAAGGAAGCAGAGGTACCATGCACCTAAAAAGGTCAGATCATTTCGCTCCTGATGGACTTGACTTTTGACATTGACATGCAGAGACATGAGAGATGAGGAATTTATGCAGGCGAGATTTCTTGTAAAGGAACTGAGTGACGGAATCAAGAGTTTGTTTTCAGAAAATACCAAACGTCGGTAGCACTTTATTTTGATGGTCCCCTTTAGACATCCTTTAAGTAACGTTGCACCGCAAGAACCAGTGAGGCCAGTGATTATTTAAGGTTTAAATGAATTACAAGGCCTCATGGTCTCGCCATTTATCTTGATAAAGAATCATATGGAAACAATACTGGCTACTCCAGTCTACCACGCTCGCTCTCATCTCTTTCTTAACTCTATCTCGCTTTCATTTCCTCTACAACAGTTCAGGACGTCTGGGATTTCCTTACAAGTCTGACCTCTCTCTGGACTACCCTTAGATATTCAGAGAAAGCCTGACTAAAATACAACCATTTAATGTATAAACCACAGAAAGGTAAGTTTTTATTTCTTTCTTAAATTCTCATTCACACCTTAAATGATGATCTTCATTAGCTAAAATTCCGTAGGCAGACTTTTTAGGATGGTTACACTAGGCTAGCATGATCCGCCTTTAGAGCTTCTATTTTGAATGTATAATAAATAGATTAAAAACAAACAAAAAACATTGTATATACCATCCAACTAGTTTCCTGCAGCTCGTTGAACCTGATGAAAATTGTTCACAAAGTGGGTTTGAATTCTGTGCTTCGACTCCCGCTCAGAACGGTGTGAGTAGAACCAGAGGGGTTATGTTGGTGCCGTGACCCGGATGACAGTGAGGTTGTGGGGGGTGAGTGTAACTGAGGCCAGCTCTCATATGTCTTGAGATCATTTTGCTATCAGATAAGTTATCTTCTCGGCTCACTCGGGGGTACTGCTGTGCTTACCTACAGTCATGAATGCAGTGATGCACAGCTGTCTTTCCACATTTGACTGGTGTTTGCATTTAATGGAATTTCATGGTGGTGATGTTTATGATTACTCAGTTTCACCCGACAATGTTTCCACAAGACATGTTGATCCATTCGATCAAAAGTAATTCCATTTTGTAAGGTCATTTATTGATTAATTTAAATAGGGAAGCATATGCGTGATTTGGCATGGCAGCCAGTTCAAATAACAAATAGCCTAACCATTGCCTTAACTAAATGCAGCAAAACGTGCTTTTTCTTCAAATTCTGAATGGATTGTCGCCTAGAACGCGTGCATAAATGCGCTCCTTTCAATAATTGCAATATTAATCTCAATTCATTGCGGTCACACAAAGTTCTGCTAATCGATTAAGCTGACTGTGCAATGGATATCTAATTTAGCCTACTTTTCTACACAGTTGTGTTTCAAGTTAAATCATAACGAGAGGATTTGACTGTACAGATCTCAGCACAGGACAAAAACTCTGGCGTTTTGAGTGGAGAGGAGATTCTAACTGAAAGGATTAGTTCACTTTTAAATTAACTTTTGCTGATAATTTACTCACCCCCATGTTATCCAAGATGTCCATGTCTTTCTTTCTTCAGTCGAAAATAAATTAAGGTTTTTGATGAAAACATTCCAGGATTTTTCTCCTTATAATGGAGTCAATGGACCCCAAACGGTTCAAGGTCCAAATGACAGTTTCAGTGCAGCTTCAGAGGGCTTTAAATGATACCAGACGATGAATAAGGGTCTTATCTAACGAAACTAATTATCTAAAGTTTTATAAGCACAAATGTTCGGCTTGCTCCGTTCTGTGATATGTGTACGTGACGTCACATAATACGCAATTACGTTGAAAAGGTCACGCTTGTCTTGGCGGAAGTACCGAGTCAGTGTTGAATGTGCACATACTCAGTAAAACGCTGTTTACAAAAAAGGGAGTTAAAAGGTAAAACAACGATGTCGGACGATTTTGAATCCTAGCTCCTTCTGCACATTTGTAAACACTGACTCGGTACTTCCGCCAAGACAAGCGCGACCTTTTCAACGTAATTGCGTATTACGTGACATCACGTACACATATCACAGAACAGAGCAAGGTGAACATTTGTGCTTATAAAACTTAAACTTAAAAAAAAAAAGAGAGATCGTTTTGTTAGATAAGACCCTTATTCATCGTCTGGTATCATTTAAAGCCCTTTGAAGCTGCACTGAAACTGTAATTTGGACCTTGAACCGTTTGGGGTCCATTGAAGTCCATACTATGAAGAAAAATCCTGGAATGTTTGCATCAAAAACCTTAATTTCTTTTCGACTGAAGAAAGAAAGACATGGACATCTTGGATGACATGGGGGTGAGTAAATGATCAGCAAAAGTTTATTTAAAAGTGAACTTATCCTTTAAACAAGTCTGATTGACCATTGCATTCAAGAAATCATCGGATATGTTTGTGATTGACTACATTGCTCAATACTGCAAAAATACAGTGTAAATAGAAAAAAAACTATTTATATTAGTTTCAACATTCCCAAGAGCACAATCACCAAATCTGTTTATGTTTATCAGTTTATGATAAGAGTATTCGTGAGAGTGCGTGCACTGAACAAAACTCCGGTGTTTCAGCGATTACTGATCTTAATGCCTCTGTTTGGCCATTAGCATTCATAAACTCAACACTTGTGTGTGATTGGTTATAGTGCGCAAAACTGTAAAAATTATAAAGCAACATGAGCAGATCTAAATGTAATGCAGCGGCTAAAGAGGTTATTATATTCATTTTTTTTAACAATTTGTAACATAACTAGTAATGTAACTAATTACTATCGAAATAAAGTAATCAGAAAAGTAACACGATTACATTTATGAGGAGTATCATTTCTTTACATTTCCAGATTAACTTGCACAACACTGGTGGTCACTAGTTGCTTTTCACTAGTGGTCTCAGACTTCAGGACCCCACTGTACATGTTTGCTCTCCTGCATTCAAATGAATCACATATCATGGATCATAAAGTCTAGTGTAGCCACCACTTTTGACAAATAAAAAGAGATCAAACATCCAAAGCTTTGTTTTCAAACATAATTTTAATATATCTGTAATTTGGTACCAGTTATCAAAGCCGTTTTTCCTGATTACAACAAACCTCAAATGCCCTCTCATCATTTTGTTGCCATCTACACGAAACCGATGCATGCGATCAAACACAACACTTGAGTATGTCACTATTTTTACTAGCTAGCAGTACAACAATGCAGAACAATGAAGACATGAGCCCTAGACTGAAATTACGACCTCTCAGAGTCCATCATCCTGATTAGCACATGCTTTCATCACAGCAGATAACTGTGACACGACTCTAGTGTTTGCACATGCAAATCAAGCGCTGCGCAGCCGATTTTGTCATTAGCAATAATTAGCATGGAGGTGGCTGCCAATCAATACAGCACTACCAGGTGCGAGATTGTTGTGTTGTGTTACGGATGTTACACGATTCTCTGTGCATCTAGCTGCCAAAATGAACAGGAATGCAATTATTTTTTCTGACACTGATGTTTTCAAAGACTATCGCTGTGTCCGACTGGACACTGTACGGTAGATGTAGGTACTACATTTAAAACTTGCTTCATGACCAATAAAAAAAAGTGTGGAGTATGAATGAAATTCAGATAATTTCGCCATGTTCCGGTTCACATACATTTCCCCCCACCTATGATATAGAATAGAAGTAGGTGTATTCGGATGCAGGGGGTTATTTTGCTTTTGAACATGGAGCTTTTCAAACCACAAGGAACTCAATTATGAAGTAGTTAAACTACAGTCAGGATACCTTTAAAAAAGTAGCTTTTTTAAAACAGAAGTTGCTAACTACATGAGAGTTAATAAATGGGGGCAACATCTTGCGAACTATGAGAACAGCATAACCATGAACAATTAGAGATTAGAGGAATTTGAATATCAATTAGGGTTATTCAAATATTATTTAAATCCAAAGTTCCACCTGAATCCAAAGTTCCACCCAAAACAGCACCGCAAACTCTATTGCAACGCTAAATCACAATAGAAAACTCTCAGCTAAAACAGGATACAATCTATAGAGAGCTGGGAACCAGATACGATCTCTTCAAATGTGGTCTAATCAAAGGAACATGATTCCCGCTTATAGGCGTTGGATTACATACACCCCTCTTCCTTTCAGGTTTGCGGTATGGATCGCAAAACAATTCCCCCGTCTCTCCTAATTCGTTTTACCTTAACAAAGCACAAACATTCATCAAAACTACTAGAATTGAAAGACGCAGAGGGACAGGCTGCGACTGAGATAAAAAACAGTGGCGAGGGTAATTTGGGACTTTAATTCGTCCCAGTGAGTGAGGGCTCAGATATTTAATTGTGTGGCGGGTCAGGGGGGTACGGAGAATCCCATCAGTCACAGTCAGGTGTGAAAGCCGAACAGGGAACAGTTTAGTGGACATCCTTCACGCTGCCGCCATATCCTCTTCTTTGCATCCTAGGGCCGGATTTTGATGATTAGGGGGTGGCGGTGGGCACAAGAAGGAAGGGGGGTGTGAGTTTGATTAATGTAGGTGTCAGAGGTGGGGGTACCACCTCCTCAGCCTCCTCAGCATGGGTAATGACACAAGGGGCTGGCAGAGAGAGGCTACCTGAAGCTCAAGGTCCCCAGGCTAGGCATGATTCTTCCCTCTGATCTCCCACTGTCAGCAGTACTGTCAGCCCGGCCCGATCAGCACCTTATTAATGGCTCCAACCTGTCAGCAATCGGATATTAAGCTGAACATTGCAATACATGCACTTACTCACGGAGACGCACTTATAAATACGCAGATACCTTTGAAGACAACAAAGAAATATTCGTGCATGCTCGCAAAAACATAGTCCACAGCACAACAGACTTGAAAATGAGAGTGCGTTCACAAACACACTCGCAAACCCTTATGCACAAACACAGCGCACACACACGCCAAACCTAAAATTAGATTCCCACTGGGGTGGAAACAAAGATGACAACGAATTTGGCAACTGAATAATTTCCTCTCTGTTATATGAACTGCTGAATGAATAAATGGCGAGGGAAAGATTGAAGAGCTTATATAGTCACACCTGCAGCACACACAGGAACGCAGTTATTTATCAGAGACAGATGTTTACAAAGACTATGTTATTTAGCTTTTTCTGCTTTGAAAATTGAGCTTTTCAAGCCACAAGGAACGACATTTGAATTTGTTATATTACAGTCGGGATACCCTTTTAAAAATAGTTAGCTTCACTACAAGGTACAAACAAAAGAAGCTAGTTAAGCTAATAAATGAGGCAACATCTTTTTAAACATATTAACTAGATGATTATACACTAAGAAAAAGCCCGTAAATAGGGTACTGTGTTAATCTGAATATGAGTAATATGAATTTTCCATTTTGATTTTTCACTGGTGTTTAATATTTTGAATTACTCATTGCATCTTGCTGTGCTTTAGGGAATAGGAAAGCACAGTTACAGAAAATGTTTGTAATTGTAACTGATAATGTCCTGGCAGAAAATGACCAGCAGGCCTACCTTCTCTGTTGTACTACTTATTGTCGGTTAATATCAGATCAGAAGGGTTTAAATCTCAAAAAGAAATCTACTGACAATCGGTCTGGAATTTGTTATTCAGTTCATTTGCAAGAACTGCCCAAACAAATCAATTCACTAGACTTTCCTACATTTAATATGAGAGAGAGGACAGTGTATGAGTTCAGGTTTGATTTTCCAAATCATACACACTTTGGTTATACTTTTCTGAACTTGTGATGAAGTGAACTGAATTCACTGGTACAACCAAAACAGCACCACAAAATCTGGTGCAACTCTATTTAACAATAGGATAAATGACTCAGGTAAAACAGAGTAAAACCTATAGAGAGCTGTAAACTGGATACCATCTCTTCAAATGTGCACTATCAAAGGAGCATGTATCACAGGAAACCTCAGTCCAAGGGTTCTGCAGGGGCTGCTTTTCTCATTTAAGACAGTGTTTTCAGAGAGATGGAGTGAGAAAGAGAGAGATTTGTGACAAGCGGAGCTGGAACACACAGACCACACGTCTCCACATCTGGTTTTATTTCTCCCTATAAAACCGAGCAGAACGAGCTGATAAACAGGACAGTGGGTGTCTTCCAAAATCCAGTGGAGAAGACAGTCCAGAGACAATTCAGAAAGTGTATGCGAGTAGATTTGCAGTACAACAAATCGAGCTCTTCAGTAGCGTTTTAAAACACTCATGCACTTCAATCACTGCATTGACTCAAGAGGGTCTATAGCAAGGGGTTAACTGATCAAATCTGCCAACAGCCAAACTCTACTATGTGTAACATTTTGTAGGCACTCTCAATATCTAATAGCTATCATCTGGATTCAACTTCGATCACATGGAATTTTTTTCTTCTTCTACTTGTGCTTCATAAGTCTCCACGCTAAGAAACATGCTAAATTACATCTATATTTATTGATAATCCAAAGGTTTAACAAAACAATCAAATGTTCTTTGTTTGTGGAAGTCTGTCTAGAAGTTGAGTAAATTATAGCAACATTTATACTTTTAAGTGTACTATTTATTTAAGAGATAAACAATGTATTACATACATATTAAAAATGTGCTAATAACACTCCATCTTGGTTAGGTATTAGAATAATACAGTTTCCCACTGTTAAAGATAGATGGTACCACCCATCCACCCAGGATGCTCTAGGGATCCCATCGGTTGCCGTGTGGATCTCCTTAACAACAAGGCAACAACCAGTGTTTGGTGGCCCAGGTAAGGATGGTGGATCCTGAGATGAAATCACAACGTAAAACAACAAAGGCTTCATGGATTTCCCCAATTACTGTTTTCTAAAGGGAAATCCCAATTCCAGGATCCAACTCCAAGTTAATTAGACGCTTCCACACATAGCAGCCATACTTTAGCGGCATGGCATGGAAACACTCCAAGGACTTCACAGCAAAACTGAAAACATAGCAACATGCAGGAGAATAAATGCATTAAGGATCATTCTAAAGCTGCATTTAAAAAACTATATTTTTTAAATTTAGGAATCTATCAATAATTGAGCCGAAATATGAACGTTATAGAGCATTGCTCGTGCATAGTTACGTAGAGGTTCATCTCTAGACATATTTCAACCAGTTTTAATGTTTTCAAACATTCAGTTTCAACAGAAAATCTTCCGGAGGGAATTTCCGCAAGAGGAAGGAGGTTATTCACCCTGCAAGGCGACAACAGACAACACAGTGGAACCTTAAGAGAGAGTTGTTCACTTAATTTTTAGTGAGCATGGAGATAAATAGGCCATCTGTGCACAGCTTGACCGAATCGTCCAGATAAGTCACTTCTGGCCTTCAAACCCGCATCCTGGGAGGAGGATGGAGCGGACTAGGGTGGCTCCCATCTTATTTTCCCCTCGCTTCTTCTCATCTATCACTACCATCACCGGCAGTCCTCCTTTTCGGTCTATCTCTCGCTGCTCCCTGGAGTACTGCACCTCCCCCAGTCCCTAAATGTCAACAAGGGAGTCAAGCTCTTGTCTAGGAGCTGTTTGTGATTTATGAGGGAGATGTTAGGCCTGTTTCTGTGGAAGTTCAGCATTCTTTGGGATAAGACTCAGCCGAGATGTTCCTCCTTCAGAACTCTACACAAGATTAGCGGTCGCTGGCCGCAAACGTCTTTATAGATCTAAACTACCATCCTGCGGGAGAATTTCTCCATCTATGACAGCAAAGCGAGTACATCAGTCTTGGCAAACGGAGGACTGTGGGAGTTCAACGTCTGGCTATTCTCTTTCTCCACCCTTTCCAAAAATAACTATGGTCCGCCTCACGCCATTAACCGTCCCATGGAAGCAATTCGAGCTGTGGGGGGCGGACGCAGGGCACTAAGGAGGCAAGCTGTTTTCCACTGTGATCTAGGCTGGGGAAGAACGAGGTGGCTTTATTACCCATGCTGGCTGTAATGACAGAGAGGAGAGGGGCAGTGCCTGCTGGGTAATTGTTCCATAATTCACACCTGAGTAGCAGGGGAATTCCCACAGGTGAGCAGCATCGTCTGGCCAGGGCCGTCCCAGCTGTCTGCCTCAAACAGGTACATCGTCTGCTATAAAAAGCCTCGCAGCCCTCGGAAAAACCCCACGTGCCTCTAAATCCAGACAGACTGTGCGCAATTTCAACCACAGTGGGACATTAAATTGAGAGATGCACAAGAAATTTGGTCATGACCGCAGCTACACTCCCTTTCTTACCATCTGAAACCTACTACAAACATACAACCCACAAACCCTTTTAGTGCATTTTTTTGCATCCAGACGCCCTATTCCCATCATCCTCTGCTCTTTCTTTATGCATCCTTCTGTCGTTCTCTGGCTTTGATGGAGGAGTTCTCTCTTCTAGACCTCGCAGTGCAGATGCTCATTAGCGAGCCACCTTTCACGAAGAACTACGGGCCTAAAGACACCCACATCTGTCGCTCTCTCCACCCGGCTCGGCCCAGATAACAGAACACCAGCCAAAGGAGTTACTGGCAGGTCTTGCAAACAGAGAGGCCCAATGAGTGACAGGCATTTAGCGGTAATGAGCAAAAAATGAGTGCGGTTGAGATAAAGGCAAGTGGGAGTGAAAGAGAAGGAGTTGCAGAGAGAAAGAGAGAACACAGGGAGGAGGAAACGATTGTATGACGAAACAGAAACTTGAAGAGACTCTCCCATCTTATCGGGTCAGGCCGCTGACCGAGCCAATGCTCAGCCCGGAGCAGAGCCAAAGCCATCGTTCAAATCCTTTTGAGCATGTAAGCCTTCTTTAAAAACCACTCTCTACTAATTACACGCCAGTTACAACATCCGCAGGGCCCCTGACTGAAGGCCAAAGATCTGAGAGAAGACTCCTAACCCAAATAAACATTCTCAACTATCTGTGAGCCTTCAAACCATGACAAGAAAGAACACAACAGACTGACAGTAGGGGAAGATGAATAGAAACTGGGGAATGAATTGCTGTTCGTCCACAATGTATTGGATTTCTGATTACAACAAGAAATGTAGGAAGAGACTTGATTTAATCTATTTATAACTGATCACAAGAAATGAATACTAGAATGAAGCCTGACCAAATGAGAATTTGCTAAAACAATGTTAAACAGCTATTTGAATATTGGATTACATTATCTAATATCTCAATATACTGGATGATGAAGCTGAAAAGGGCATTTTAGAAAAACAACAAATTATTACCTGGTGAAAAAATGACAAAGGCAATTTTGCACAGATGGATAATTCATAATAGGATCAGGGACATGTAGTAATAAAGTAAACAGAGTAATTTCATATAGACTTTACATATTCTAGCTAATATTATTCTGCTTTGTGTCATGGCCGCATTATTTTTGTAATAATTCAACACGTTCTCACACCCAACTCGTCACATATTGACGCTTGGTCAGGACCCTTAGGCATCACTTTTTAGCACACAGGGTGACCCTTTAGCATATTTTTTTTCGGCGCACAGGGTACTCACAGGGTACACAGGGAACCTTTGCCGACATACACAGGGTATGGGAATGTTATCTTCATGATGGAATTATATATTGGGTTATGATTTTGCCATTATGACATGTTGGAGTGTGAATCAGCCAGCATAATTTTCTTTACATGTATTTTATTTTTTAAACACATTTGAACACATAATCCAACCCCATCCCTAAATTATATTATATAAAACACAGGATATAACAGGCAGATACGACTGCAGGCACAATTGATTCAAACAGTACAAATATTCCAAGTGTTCCGTGGCCAAATGATTGATTTGTGTGAAGAAAATCCCCAAAAGCAATCAGCGTCTCCATTCGAAAATGATCATGAAAACAAGATCATGAACACATTAAAAAAACTGCCGGCAGAATAAACGTTACATCAGCTTTGATAGTGAAATTGCACTGGCTCTTTTATGTTGCATCATTACGTATAGGCTTTGATTGTAAAATGTTCTTCACATGAAGATATCGTGTGACTTCAGAAGACTTGGAATGCAACATGAGTTAATACTTTTATACTGTTTTGTTCAGTTTTTTAAATAAATACGTGTTTTATATTGTTGAAAAGTGGATAGAATTAGGGTAGGAGTGGAGTTAGTCGCTCCAATAAAAGTAGCCTATAAATACTTATAAAATTTAAAAAATGTACTTTTACAAATGCACAGAATTAAATGTCTTGATCTGACGCATTGGGGAAACAACTGAAATCAACGGAGTACCCTGCACATCGAAAAAGTGATGCTAAAGGTGTAGCCTGTATGTTAAAAATTACCGCAGAGGGGTCCTGACCATGCGTCAATATGTAACAAGTTGGGATTGAGAACGTGTTGAATAATGGCCTTTCAGTATATAACTGGAATAAATATTAAATAACAGCTTATTGTAACTAAATATTACATTATAAGACTTCCCAATACATAATATGAGAGAAAGGAGAGTTTAGCAAAGTCTTGCATGTTTGTAAAGTTGTATGTGCAATTATGCAACATTTAAAATAGCGATGTATAGCATTGTACTGTGCTACAATGCAACTTGTTTGGAAAAGTAACTTGTTACTGCAAAAGCAGTGTTGTGAAATAAACTTGACTGCTGTCTTGCTACTGGAACATGTTGCTAAGTTAGTAGCGGTGCTACTGTTAGTTAGTTAATCCACATCAAGGGACTGTAACAGGCATAAGAAGAAAGAGTCTGACAAAGAGAAAAAGGAAAAAGACATATGGTTGACAGAGCGTCTCTGAATCTACGCAATCAAAGGAAAGCACAGCTCCTCTATAGAATTCCACGGTAATTAGGGGCTTAATTGTTGGGAATGCCAATGAGAATGCAGATGAGGGTCTGTAGACAGGCCTGTACACAGCCTGTGACCCGTTCATCAAGCCAGACAGCTTAAAAAACATTAGAGCTTGGTTTTCTTCTGTTTCCATCACTTATTCGTAATTTATCTCCACAGGTCACATTCTGCTTTTGCATTCCATATCAATTCATCACTTGCTTTCAGTCTCCCTCATAAATATTTTTCCCCCTTCTATCCACCTGCTATCGCCCGTCTGCCACATTTCTCTTTTGTCTGTAACTCCCCTCTTTCCTTCATTCAAAAGACACAGCTGAACATCTTCACTGCCTCAAGGTCTTTATCCTGTTTGCCTGTTCATCCTTCTCTCTTTCTCTCCTTCAGCTAATTCCATCCCCCATCTCTCTCCTCAAACTTCTTGATGAGAATATTTAATCGTACTCTTGACTATCGAGTGTTCGAATTCCCTCAGTCTAACTCCTGTTCAAACAGCAGGCAGATAAACGCTGAGATGGGGAGCATTTGATAAAAGATGAGGTATGTAAATGAGGAGGAAAGAGAGCCGTTAGCCCTGCCTCGAGTCAAAAAGCAGCCCGAACGACACTTCACACGAGAGTACAATTACCTCAGAAGAACGACTATCTGCATAAAATTGACTCGAGTCCTTTGATTTTTCTGAGAGTATCTAAGAAGCATCTGTGTTTGTGTTGATAAATAAAGCGTCTCAATCTTTCTGATTAAAGTGGAGTAGAAAAGTACAAAAGAACTTGTAGAACATAGAACAGGAAGTGTGCATTTTGATAACAATGGGGAATGTTTGAAATAACCTCAGATTTTATGGATTCTGTTTATGAATGACGTG
The DNA here is from genome assembly GCA_023029165.1 of Gobiocypris rarus. Taxonomy (NCBI): domain Eukaryota; kingdom Metazoa; phylum Chordata; class Actinopteri; order Cypriniformes; family Gobionidae; genus Gobiocypris; species Gobiocypris rarus. Next base: position 22,014,489 of record CM040911.1, read on the forward strand.
ATTGACCAACCATAGGTATTCCAAATAGCAGTGTAATCATTTTGCATAATTAGATACACTGCCTTAAATATTAAATGATCTCTTGTATACTGCATGTATCACTTGTATAGATAATATGATTTAAACCTTAGTCAAAACCAGGGTAAAGAGAATAAGCAATGTTGGATAGAAGGCAGTAAAGGAGGCATTAGTCATCATATCTACCAAATGCAATGCATGCAGTAATTTAAATGAGGAAGACGCAAGTGAATTTTCCAGACAATGTTTAAAAGACACTCAGAGCCCTAATGATAAAATACCTCCATGATATCAGTTAAGTAGCTGATGCATCACTTTCTTCCCTTCTGTTTCTCTTTGATATGAAGAGCAAAATGAGAAGGAGGGAGAGTGAGAGTGCTTTGTGTATGTCCATGCTAAGCATGCTTTCTCTCAGGACTTCTTCTCTATTACCCCTCAACCATGCACTGTTTTGGACAAGGGCCCAGATCCAAGCCCATTACAGCTCATCTCCTATCCTCCCATCCTCCTCTCCACTCATCTGTGGATTGGCTCTAATCACGCCTGGGGAAAATGATATTCCAACTTGAGCACATTACATTGTCTGGTATTTGTCCTTCACTGAGAGCAATCACACACACACACACACACGCACACACACACGCACACACACACGCACACACACACACACACACACACACACACACACACACACACACACGCACGCACACACACAGGGTGAATAAACTTTAAAATCTAAAACGTGCACTTCTGAAAGTAGTGATGCAAACAAAATGACAAACAATACAGATTACTTAAAACATGTCCAGAACTCTGAAACAACATGGAGTCATTGACATCCTCATCCCCATCAAACCACAGGAAAGACAGGATATCCCATTTCACACTTACTCGAAAGCACACAAAATTGGACTAGGGGTGTGCAAAAATTAAATTAGTCAGAAGGTTGTCTAAACAACTTGTTAGTTTTAAGGAAGAACACTTACTTAGGATACATTTAGCTGGACGAAGAACAACAGAATGGAACTGAATGTGGGTCATGAGATGTAAAAATAAGAGCAAAAATGTTTCAGTATGTTCACTTTAAGCTCATTTGCCCATTTCTATTTATGCATCACGGTCTCACCTATGATGACCACTAAATCCCCCAAAATGAAAACATTCATTAGATAAAGGGATATCAGGGAAACAAGCGGGTACAAGCCTTCCATGTGAGATATGCAATGCAATTCCAATTTTATATTCATTTTACATACACAGAAACACTGTGCAGTAAGGTTAAAGGGATAGTCCGCCCAAAAATGAATATTCTGTCATTAATTACGTTCCAAACCTGTAAGACCTTCGCTCATCTTCAGAACACAAATAAAGATATTATTGATTAAATCCGAGAGCTCAGAAGATGTGTTCTGAAGATGTCTTACGCGTTTGGAACGACATGATGGTGAGTAATTAATGACAACATTATCATTTTTGGGTGAACTAATCCTTTAACATAGCAACACTAAAAGCTAGAGAAGACCCAAGAATCAATGCAGCAACCAAAAATGTGCATGTGTACATTGACCAAAATGTCTCAAAAATGTAATGATAAAATTGGTGGTTTTATGGCAACTGTTTTGATGCATGTACAGGTCATTTACATTTACATTCATGCACTTGGCAGATATTTTTATTTAAAGCAACTTACATTGCATTCATCCCTTTCACTGGGAAACAAACCCAAGACCTTGGCATAGACCAATGCTATACTGTTTGAGCTAGGTGGTGCTTTAAAGTGCATGGATTTAAAAGACACAGATGTTGATGTATCAAGTTAATATTTAGCATGCTAAAATCCTCTTAAGAATTATTTGCAGATAAATATACATTTGTGAATGGTGGGTTGGTGATTGGTGCAACAATAGCTGCTATAGCTTGCCCAACAGAGCTTGCCCAACAGAGTGCAACAAATACTACCGTTTATTGTATGCCTCTATGTCACAAAATACACTGCAGAAATTAATTTACACCCATTTTAAAGGGCCAAAGAGAAACTGTAATGTACTTGTAATTGTCCATTCCTGAAGGGGTCAAAGCACTGGGGTTAACCTGCCCTCTGGTCATCACTGGCCCTCATAAAAGCCAACACATTTGATACTGGGTGGATTCCTCTGGGCTCCAGTGACCCGGGATAAAGCCCTCTGACCGTACTTACACCCCACCTGTGACCTGACGCCTCTAGGCTACAAATCACCTCTATCCGGCCCCAACCCAGTCACAGACAGTATGGATCCCCACACTCTCTGATGAAACCAGGGCCTGAATGTCTGACATGAACCTCCCCCTGGGCGCAATACCACCCCCATCACCACCCCTGACTCCTAGCTTCTACCACCCCCATCCCAAACCTCTCCATTTCAGCTGTAATTGTTGCCTTATGAGCATCCACGGCAACAAATTCAGCTAACGACTGTCCGGTATTGATTCGAAACCCTCGCAATGTGGTGCAGACCCACACCAGAGAGTTGGTTGAGGGGGTTTATGAAATACCCAATAAAGAGAAGCAGGCCATGACCAAAAGATAACCAAAACCTGGAACCTGGAGATACAATTAAGAGCCTTCAGCCCTGACCTGAGTCGAGGGGAACAATGGACAGGCTGCGGTGTACGACTGACCTGTTCGATTTGTTTCATTAGCGAGTGCTGAAAAAGCACTTTCTGTCGGTTCTCAGAGGAGCCATTACGGACTAGTGGCAACGTGAGCATTTCTGTGCGTATCTTAGCACGTCGCCACAAAACATTACGGCCGACACGAGGCCTTAATTTGGCAACAGCTCGTAAATACCTAAGGCGATCATTAAACTGCTACATTTACAAGTAGTTATGATAGTTACTGTCAGTTTCAGAGCCACAAAAACAGCAGAACCACAAAACAGCCTTTCAAAATTCAGTCACAAATCTTGGCTAATAGCACACACAAAGGGAAATGTAGGAGCTTGGTGTATTATAAATGGTGAGAAATAAACAGTATATATATATATATATATATATATATATATATATATATATATATATATATATATATATATATATATATATATATATATATATATATATATGGGTCTGCAAAGCCCTCTGCAATACGTTCAACGCGGTAATTGGTATTTACAAAGCAACACTTGGACCTGCAGTGAATAAATAACATAATATCTGCAAGGCTGTGACAGCGCATTTGAAATGGGAAACATAATAATGTCTGCATAGCTCATTAAGCAAGTCTGAAATATTCAAAAAGATGAATTATTAAGCCTCTGATGCTTTACCAGAACATTTTTGTGATGTTTGCAATGACATCTATCAACGCTTGGCTTCAATAAGCCCACCCTTTTAGAATAAAATATTTATAATGTTACTCGAACCAATGCCTTAACTCCTGCTTCACACGATTCCGTCAATAGTCCGGCCCTTCTCAGAAAACTTCAAATAAACATCACTGCATTCTCCACCAACTTTTCTGCTGCGAGGAGGCTTTGCCTTTTTCTCGACATTGATCCCGTGCTATAGCTGCAGCTGAATGGAGACTCATTCCGCCGTCTCTACTGCCTAATTGGTCCCTCTGCAGCCTTACGCAATCCTGGTATAATGGAGCACTGCACACTACTAAACCCGGTCAAATAACAAAATGGATGGGGATAGCTTGGCCGAGGTTATTTGGTATACAGAGCACACCAAAAGAAGGATGTAGACACTTAACGTTGGGAAGCTAGATAAGGACACAAATAATTGGAACGAAAGGCCAATTATGTTGCGAATCCACCACAAAAGCCCTAAGCATCTTGGGGATAATATGTAAATACAGTGACTGACTAGTACATATGAAGTCCATTTGTGTTACAGTTCTCCAATGCCTGCAGACACTGAGGTGACACTAACAGTATCAGTCATCCGCTCCGGCAAATGCTGAAATCATTCAAAAACACCAACAAGTCTTCACTGAGCTTGTTATTACAGAATCAATTTTTTTTATTTATGCAAAAAGGAGTCAATAACAGCGCCAAGACTCCATGAATGCCACTATTCTGAGAGCAGTTTATTGGATTGGGTTGTAAAAGCCAAAATTTGGGGTTCTTATTCGACGCATATCAGGGAAGGAATATGTAAATTAGCAGGTGGGAATGTTGCAAGAAAGACGAACAAGACACGGCAATTCTCAGAGGAGCAGAAGCTAGCTCTTTAGAGCAGACAGGAAACACAAGGGACAGATTTTCAGAGCGGTTAGCACACCACAAAAGACTACAGCACAGCTGGGCCAATTAAATAAGGCTGCTGATTTGGTCATTTACATAAGAAATCATTACATTGTCATCAAATCAGTTTTCTGGCACCTTCCCAAAACACTGCCTATTCTCTCTTTCTTTCGCCCTCTTTCTGCATCTCAGCTTTCATCCTCATTTCTCCATTCAGTGGAGTTCAAGAACTGCTAAAGGAGAAACTAAAGCTCTCTTGGCAGACATTACAACCATCTCAATATCTCAATACCCCACACATTGAGACAGATTACTGGACGATTTAAAACTCTTGACGGCATTTGTGATTAGCAGCTGGCAAAAGGACTGAAGAACATACCTCTTCTCCGTTGGTTTCTTGTCCTAAACACTACCTATCCTTGCCAAGATCCCTATTTGGATTTTAATTAGGCTAGTAGTGCTTGCTAAAGAAAGGATTTTCAATGCACAAAACCCTGCATATTCAAATGTGTGGCATAACCCAGGTGTGCAATTACTTTTCTAAGTAATCATGATTATTTTAATTAATTGTAACACTTACAGTGGGTGCAGAAATACATTTTCATTGTAGTTTTATTACTGTGGTGTTTTTTGCAGCATGGGATAGTGTGTTGCCCTGAATGAAAATTTCAGAAGGCACTATCCTTCTTTTTATACCATAGCAGAAAATGGTCTGTTATAAACTCCACATGTCTTGCAGAAGTCATTTGGACACCCTTAGAAACCCTAAAGGGACCTTTCCTCTCACTTCCCAATATTCCAGCCCAAATCCTCACCCGCTAGCTCCTTGCTGACATCACAGTCTTGTTGGAACGTGATGGCCACTCACAACCATCCAGAAATCCAACCATCGAGACCATTGTAGTACGGCATTCGTCAGTGTATAAAACTATTTAAAAATGAGTCTTCTCAAAATGTAAAGCTACACTCACTGTAAACATTTCTCTTTGGTTAGAAGTGGCTGAAATGCATCAAGAGGTTTTTGAGACTACGATACTAGAAGCTTCAAATACCTGTTTGCTGCTTAACAGTGGCTTTTTTATAGCTGTCCTTTTAATACAACTAATTAATTTTTGATAGAAACTTTCCTTAATAAGCCTTTATCTGACCGAGTTCTCGTGCTGTATATTACTCACAAATCTTATGATAGATCGATAATCTCCATTCAATATTCATACAATAGTAGTTTTCATGCCTTTTGCACCATTTCATGCTTTTCATCTTCAGAAAGATATTTCTTCCTCCCCATATTGCATATGAACTGTGACATGCTTAATAATGTGGAACAACCTCTTTAAGTAGGGCTTCTATTGACCTAAGTAGACCTGGCAAACTATTTAACATACCTGTCTGAGATGGATGCCAGTTATCTAAAACGATATGAAAAAAAACTTCCTTTGAACATCTAAAATTTGAATATGTATTGTACTGAAATCCTACTGATATGTCACTTGCATAATAATTTGGAACTGTGTATAGTCTTTGCCCTGAATCAGCCGTATTTGAAGCCAGTGCATGAGTTCAAGCTGCAGCGCGAAGCTCGAGTCTATTCTTCCACTTTAATACAAGTTATATCTTAAAAATCATGCATTAATATCAGAAGGTATGTTGAAAGATACAGTACAACTTGCCGAAATACATATCATGTCTCATGTTATTGCTTAATCAGTGTTTCAACAGCAGAAAGACGTCAATAAAATAGCTTGTGAACAATGTCATTTAACGTTACATTTACCTCAGAACAGTTATCGACTGATCACAGTTTGTCAGTTAGCTATAAAAAAAAACACTAGAGAGGAGCTTATTCACTGTTAATTATATACTGTATGTAGCTATGTTTGATGATATGTACACCAATCAAGCATAACATTATGACGACCTTCCCAATATTGTATTGGCCCCCTTTTTGCTGCCAAACAGCCCTGACCTGTCAAAGCATTGACTCCAGTAGACCCCTAAAGGTGTGCTGTGGTATCTGGCAATTTAGCAGCAGATGATGCACTGTGTATTCTGCCACCTTTCTTTCAGAACCAGCATTAACTTCTTGAGCAATTTGAGCTACAGTAGCTCGTCTGTTTGATTGGAACACACGGGCCAGCCTTCGCTCCTCGTGCATCAATGAGCCTTGGCCGCCGATGACCCTGTCGCCAGTTCACCACTAACAGGTGCCGTGATGAAGAGATAATCAGTGTTATTCACTTCACCGGTCATATTGTTATGCCTGATTTTTTTTGTCCGTTTTTATTTGAGTGTAATTATTATATGTGAAAATACGTAGCAGTTATAATAATACCTCTGTTGTTAATTGTAACCTCTAATATTATAGTAATTTACCAAATGAGAGGGTTCCCTGTATATTTTACAGCATTATTTGGGAGATATTTTTTTCCCTTACAGGTTCAGTGTAGTATTTATGAGGATCTATTGACAGAAATGCAATAAAATATACATAACTATGTTTTCAGAGGTGTGTAAAGACCTTACATAATGTACTGTTATGTTTTTATTACCTTAAAATGAGCCATTTCTATCTACATACACTTACCTAAAGGATTATTAGGAACACCTGTTCAATTTCTAATTAATGCAATTATCTAATCAACCAATCACATGGCAGTTGCTTCAATGCATTTAGGGGTGTGGTCCTGGTCAAGACAATCTCCTGAACTCCAAACTGAATGTCAGAACGGGAAAGAAAGGTGTTTTAAGCAATTTTGAGCGTGGCATGGTTGTTGGTGCCAGACGGGCCAGTCTGAGAATTTCACAATCTGCTCAGTTACTGGGATTTTCATGCATAACCATTTCTAGGGTTTATAAAGAATGGTGTGAAAAGGGAAAAACATCCAGTATGTGGCAGTCCTGTGGGTGAAAATGCCTTGTTGATGCTAGAGGTCAGAAAAGAAAGGGTCGACTGATTCAAGCTGATAGAAGAGCAACTTTGACTGAAATAACCACTCGTTACAACCGAGGTATGCAGCAAAGCATTTGTGAAGCCACAACACGCACAACCTTGAGGCGGATGGGCTACAACAGCAGAAGACCCCACCGGGTACCCATCATCTACACTACAAATAGGAAAAAGAGGCTACAATTTGCACAAGCTCACCAAAATTGGACAGTTGAAGACTGGAAAAATGTTGCCTGGTCTGATGAGTCTCGATTTCTGTTGAGACATTCAGATGGTAGAGTCAGAATTTGGCGTAAACAGAATGAGAACATGGATCCATCATGCCTTGTTACCACTGTGCAGGCTGGTGGTGGGGGTGTAATGGTGTGGGGGATGTTGGCACACTTTAGGCATCGTTTAAATGCCACAACCTACCTGAGCATTGTTTCTGACCATGTCCATCCCTTTATGACCACCATGTACCCATCATCTGATGGCCACTTCCAGCAGGATAATGCACCATGTCACAAAGCTGGAATAATTTAAAATTGGTTCTTGAACATGACAATGAGTTCACTGTACTAAAATGGCCCCCACAGTCACCAGATCTCAACCCAATCTTTGGGATGTGGTGGAATGGGAGCTTTGTGTCCTGGAAGTGCATCCCAAAAAAATCCATCAACTGCAAGATGCTATCCTATCAATATGAGCCAAAATGTCTAAAGAATGCTTTCAGCACCTTGTTGAATCAATGCCACGTAGAATTAAGGCAGTTCTGAAGGCGAAAGGGGGTCAAACACAGTTTTGGTATGGTGTTCCTTATAATCCTTTATGTGAGTGTACACCGCGGGTCCCCTTACAGTGAAGACACCATTTTGTGCCGTCATGTTTCTACAGTAGCCCTAAACGGACAAACTGCTCTACAGAGGGCTAATCACTCTCTGCTCTATCTGGCGATGAAATTTTTGTCCTGTGTCGGCTCCCGTAGCTTCTCTATGTGCTATGAAAGGGAGGGTTGCATTTCACAACCTCACTGATGCCGCCTAAAATCACACACTGCACCTTTAAGAAAAAACTAACTATCGGTATCTGCAGATAATTCTGAACAATCGGTAATCTCATTGACTTGAATTGACGAAGGGACCAGAATATTAGGCCACTAAGCAACCACTTAGCAATGAGGAAAGTATTCAGAAAATCTTAAGATGCTTTTCCACCGTTGTAATTTGCGATTTGTAATCGCACTGTGCCAAACCAGGCTCAAGTGGAAACACAACCGGCCTGGCGGTGGAAAAGCAGCTTTAATAACCACACAGCAACAGAAAAAAAACACACCTAAGCAACTACAAAGCAACAGACTCAAAACCGCTTAGAATACTTTAGAGACGACGTATCTATGGGTTAAAAACCACTCGGAGCAATCTAACAATGGGCTATAACACTCAAAAAACCTATGCAACAAGCAAAAACGTTCAGAGAACATTAGCAACCACATAGCAATGGGTTACAATCAACTCTGAACATGTTTTCAACTTCATAACAATGGACAGTGTATTTAACATGCAGTTATTTATGCTAGTTTATGCCATAACAGCTTTTAGACCAAAATTTGAAGCATATTTATATTTAAGAATTTGAACTCTTGAGATAAGTACAACATGTTCCTGGATCAACATATTTGTTAATCCTGGAACAACATTCCAATCAGCCAATCAAATTTTAGGGACATTTTTATGTGCTTCTACATAAGTGTTATTCACCTATTATTTCACTCTGATTTTAGGGATAACTTATAGGTAGGTTTAGGTTTAGGGGTGAAGATAGGGTAAGGACAAAATGTTGTTCCAGGATCAACAAAATATGCTGACCCAGAAACATGTCTTACTTGGCAAAATCACAGTGACCTGCTTTTCCACCCAAAAGAATAAGAAAATTGTTACTACTTACCCTCACATCTAATACATGTGTTTGTGTTTAAGTAAATGTTATATGCTATTATATTCAGTCACCTGGAAATACCTGAATCATTTCTGCTATCAAGATAATTTCATATTAAATGTGCTAGAAATGATCATTGCAATACTATGAAAGCATTACATAAGTAATAGTTACTGAAATTTGGGCCAAATATGCTAATACAGAATCTAAATGCATAATTAAAATAAAACCTCTATACAGATATAACTGCAAAACAAAATATGTCACGCACTTCTGAAATGTATACATGATTCTCTGAGACCCGTCATGGGGTTCAGAACTGGCATCTTCTAAAAAAAACGAGAGAGAAGAACATAAACTAAATATTGTCTTCACTTGTCAGCCAGAAACATCTGTTGGTTGTAAGATATTTGTGCTGTCAGATGAGGCTGGAATGATTTTCATATTTTTCAACACCTATTTCAATCTTTCTTTCATATCACAACAGCAGTTTCAATATCTGCCAACTCCCTACATACAATCGACAAATCAGCTCTCCTCATGTGTGCCACATCCTCATGAGTTCAATACAGTTTGGCATTAGCACATGTTGTTGTTAGAGTAACACAATATTAACCCAGACAACATACATATTGGCAGAAATAAATTGGGTGAAATGATACATTTTAACAAGATGGAGGCATTTTGTGATGTTTCCAAATACATGTAGCCTGGCGTGGCCATACTCAATTCTAGTCAGAATATGAGTCTGGTACCGCTTCATTGGGCTGTGATTATGGGGCGTGTTTCAACCGAGCCAGGAAAGACCTCAATTGGATAGACCCACAACCAATCAGAGCAACAGGCGACACATAACGTTAGTTGTCAAATGTCAACAGAACTTAACTGCACTGTGTTGCCAAGTCTGTGTTTTTCTCCATGTCCGCGGGTTGAAGTGACCCCAATTATGTGATTATATAAACCCAGGAATGCGAATTTTAGCAGGCAACCTTGCCAAAATAATATATTTTGCCAACCAAACGCCATTTTTTCCGGAGAACCCCCTGGAAAGTTATTGTTTTGGGCTATAGTTTTGAGTAGCAATTGTGCGCGAACATTTCAAAAAAACGTGGCAACCCTGCGCTGGATTAAGTAAAGTTACAAGAAAAAGATGAGTGTAAACGATCTTTGCCAGTATTGTAATAAAATAATTTAAGGATACACAGAGTACTTACCAACACGATCATCGTTTCTGAGAGAAATAGTGGGTGAATGCATATATGAACAAGTTCTCCATTTAGGATAATAGCAAATTCAACCCAAAGCGCCTTTGATGACGTGGATGATAACGTTACTATTGAACATCTGTCCATCATCGTCTAAAGAATCTAATATTTGGCATATGATATTTATGTCAAATACAAAGCACCTTACATTGCATTCAAGGTATATACTTTATCAGTTTTTGTATTATGACTCATATGACTCTTGACTCAAATAAATAATTTTACTGTCTACCTTCTACCTGAGATGAATGAGAATAATAATGGATAGGTACAAGGACACAACAAGTTAGAATTGCTTTGATTAAAACAATGTGGTATTTAAAATATTTCAAAAGTAATATTGACCGAAGGCACAATTCACAGACTAAAAAATCAAATCCCAATCAAAAGTATACGGGTTCCGCAATGTATGCTCTGCATCGCTCATAAACAGACCTTCTGGAGGATCCATGGAGGAATCTTGCCTTCCTTTCTTCCAGGTTATTATGACTGATAGTTTGCACTCTGTTTGGGGGGTGGGCGAGCAGGGATCACGTGTGGGTGTATAGCTCCTCGCGAGCCCTGGGTCAATCGCGCTATTCGCTTGCTTTTACAACACATGCACATCTATGAGGCAGCACAGGCCTTGAGACTTTACTGTGGGCCGTTAACGCTGCGGATATAAAAACTGCAAAAGGTCATTTTCACACTAAGGATAGAGCAAGGTATTTCCGAGCCTGTGGCTTTTTATCTCTATGGCTTGCTGGGGGAATGTAAAATGAAGCTCGTAATGGTGTGGATGTATTTCAGTGTTACGGCTGCCTGTGTACATGGAGGCCAAATGCCACTGTGGTATATAAAAGACAACCAGATCCAAGGTCTCCGTTTAGATTTAATCAAATATAATAGCAAAAAAATGCACCATTCCTTACTGCAGAGTGAAATTTCTGTCGCAGTTTAGTTGAAGGATGAACCAACCACCTTCAATCGGAGAGACGTACCAACCTGGCGTGGAGTGAGATGGCCATATAATTCACTTGAGACAATCCCATTATGTGTCAAGAAACAAAATGTGAACATTGATTCCTTAATGTACTTGTGTAAAAGATTTTGTAAAGCCGCGTTAAGTTGCCACGACCCACATTGTGATGGCTGCAGGTTTAACCATTGTTGAGGAAGGGGATTTTCATCAAACTAATACCTCCAGAGCCAGTGTCCAAACCGAACCAAACAACACCTGCAGAGAAACTCATCTGGACGAAGGTAATAGAATTACCCAGAATGTACCACTAAACTAGTAGTAATGGCCCACTGTCCACACAATCACAAAAGCCCAAAGCAGAAATGAGCGCAAAATGGATGGTTGCAGCTCTAACGCGGAAGATCTGTTGCTGTGGACTAATGATTTCAGGGGGTGAGTGTTTCTTCTAAACATACAGAAAAAGAGAAAAAAAGGGGTCTGGATTTAATAAGGTCCCTTGTACTGAGAATACTTATTGATTTTTGCCTTAACCGCTTGTGTGGCGCGGGGCTGTGCTCTTCTAAAGCTCAGCAAAGGTAAATTGAGCCATTTAGAAGCCGGGAGTGTCTTCTGGGGCAAGGGTTTGCTGTGGCCTTTCCTTCTCCTGCAGTCTGTTTCCATCAGTAGAAAATTTCCTCCACATGAGCTGAGATCAGGTGCCACGTACAGAACCTCAAAATATGAGATGCCCTTCAGCAGTTTATGGGAACGTCACTTGTAAAACTGAAGCAAAAAACATTCCTCCATTAATATTTAAAATACTACATTACTCGTTATAAAACGTAGCTAATAATCTAAAGTAATGCATACATGTATTTACAGAGGAATTTCAGACAATACAATTGTCCATAATATATATATTTTTTTTGAGTATGATCAAAATAAAACTACTTTCACTACAAATAAAGTAGTACAGTTGGATTGTTGATTTACTGGATGAAAGAAAACATTACACTGTAGAACTACAAAACCAATCATACCATAGCTGCTTTTTGCACATTAAAGGAATATTTAAGTTGATGTAATGTTTGATTACCACAAAAATCATTTTAACTTGCCACTGTCCCCATTTTCATAAAGAAAAGCAAAACTCTGGGCTACAATGAGGCACTTAGAATGGAAATGATTGGGGAAAATTATATGACAATATGCGTGTTACTGTAAAAAGTGTTTAGGTGTGAAAGAAAAATAGCTGAACTTTGTTGACATGACAATGTAACTAAACAATAAAACCTTAAAATAACCATCAGAACAATGATTTAAACAGCTTTAAAATGTACAAGTTTTAACCAAATTACTGTTTTCATAATATAAGCCTCACATTTTTGCTATCACATCCTCTAAAAACCTGGCCCCCTTTACTTCCATTATTAATACCTCACTATAACCTCTTTGCTGTTTTCTTTTTGTTTTTTTAAAGAAAACGAAGACTTTATTATTATTTTAATCAACAGTATTCCACCGATTCTGTTCATTAAGCTTGAATTGTATTGAACTCCTTTGAAAAACACCACCTATTTCTCCCAACATAGGGAAGTGAGAGGTTTTCAATTGCTATGTGTTTGCTAAGGTTTTCAACCCCAAAAGCTGCTCTTCACTTTCATGTAGACAAAAAACATTGTCTTCTCAAATCATTGTCACACTCAATAACATCCAACCTTTAAATTGTTGCTAAAGGTTGGACTTTAATTGCTTGCCATTTAGCTAATGCTTTTTATCCACAGCATTTTATAGCACACTAATTGCAGGGCCAGTCTCCATGGGGCAACATGAGATGCGTTGGAACTAGGAAGGAACTAGGGATCAAAACTGAAACTCTGGTCTTATCCCTTGTTTAAGCGGACACAACCAAAGACAATGGGAACTTTAAAGATGGAGCCCTTGTGGGGTGTTCCCGGTCTGCAGTGGTCAGTATCTATCAAAAGTGGTCCAAGGAATGGGCGCGCCAAGGCTCATTGATGCACAAGGGGAGCGAAGGCTGGCCCGTGTGGTCCGATGAAACAGACAAGCTACTGCAGCTCAAGAAGTTAATGCTGGTTCGTACCACCTACCTAAGTATTGGTGCACACCATGTACACCCTTTCATGAAAACGGTATTCCCTGGTGGCAGTGGCCTCTTTCAGCAGGATAATGTGCCCTGCCACAAAGCAAAAATGGTTCAGCAATGATTTGAGGAGTTTGAGGTGTTGACTTGGCCTTCAAATTCCCCAGATATCTACCCAATCAAGCATCTGTGGGATGTGCTGAACAAAGTCCGATCCATGGAGGCCCCACCTCGCAACTTACAGGACTCAAACAATCTGTTGCTAACATCCAGGTGCCAGATACCACAGCACACCTTCAGGAGTCTATGCCTCAACGAAAAGGGTGACCAACACAATATTAGGTCATAATGTTATGCCTGATCTGTGTATATAGTTATAAGGCTGAAGTACATTTTGAATATATAGGCCCTAGTAATAAGTCAGCATATAAATGTATAAATCCTGAATATAAAAACTGCATATGTTGTCGTCTGAGGGCCTGAATTTTAGCACAGGATTGTGGGTATTGAACATCATTTTACTCATTCCCACAAGTTCCATGCTTACAATGTGCTAAATTCCTGCAAACAATCATTGGCATGGTTGAATGAGTAAACTAATTCCTCCAGATGAACAGATTAAATCAATAATTCTAAATCTTGCAGTCAGACTGTAATTTCACAAACAGCATGAGTGAATCAGTGCAATGGCTTCTTCGCTTTCTCTCAAAGTTCAGTGTTTACACGCAATGAGCTGTATGGAAAGCACATTCTCGCATATTTGGGTGCTAATTAAGAAAAAGGATCTACCACTTGATTTTGATATCCATAGGTATTATTAACTGGAAATTGTGACTTTATCTCACAATTCTGATTCTGTTTCTCAACAATTATGAGTTATAAACTGGCAATTGTGAGTTATAAAGTCCAAATTGGGAGATGTAAACAATTGTGAGAAAAAAAACAACAACAACAGCATTGTGAGAAAAAAAGTCACACTTACCTTTTTAATTAATTCACTATAAGCATGGAACTTACTGGAATCCTGAGCTAAAATTTAGCAACTATACTAGATTTGTAACTATATATTCAGATTTACATATATTCAGATTTGTAACCATATATTCAGATTTGTATCTATATATTCATAATTTACTTATATATATATTCACAATTTACTGTACATATTATTTCCTGCTTGGCCCCCATAAAGAAAGTATGAGACAAAACAGATGTCTACAAACACCAAACCTGAAATAATGAGGCACAGAAAATGAGAATTATAAATGCTAAACCGTCTTCATGATACAATAACTAATTGTTAAACAACACTAATTCCTATCATTCTATTATCCACACACTTAAAATCAGCTGCAATGATGAGATTTAATAACTGCTAAAGCCTCCAGAATCAATATGCAACATTCTCTATAACTCTCTTCACACACCGCTGAAGGATAAAACAGCATTTAAGACGAAACAGTTCACATATGTGACAGAGATCAAGACTAATCACAAAGCAAGACAGCTGTAATTAAAGCAGAGTGCATTTATTGTCCTGATAGCGCGCATGCTATTGTAGAAGTGATACTGCCATTGTCAGTGCTAATCGGGTTAGCGTGGAGTAATGTGCAATTGAAACTGTGATTATTAGAACAAGCTGAATTTGTTTCCATATATTACGACGACTACTTCGAGCGCAATCTCTGGCAGGATTAGTACTTAAAGTGAACAATTTGGAACAACAGGCTCTGACAGAACCCCCTGTGAATCATGATGGCTGATCGCAAAAGAAAGCTAAAGAGAGCCTTAGAACGCTTCGTTTTTAAGACTTAAAAGAACTAGAAATACTAGAAATAGGAACAGATTTTTGTGCTTGCCAAAGGCAAATTATGATTTGTTTCGGGTACATATAGTACAATTAAAAACTTGTTTGTGTTAAATTTTCCTTTTCTGTAAGCATGACGGGGAATAGTCAAAAAATAGTTTCTCTAGCAGTGGGTTCCTATCTATCTATCTATCTATCTATCTATCTATCTATCTATCTATCTATCTATCTATCTATCTATCTATCTATCTATCTATCTATCTATCTATCTATCTATCTATCTATCTATCTATCTATCTATCTATCTATCTATCTATCTATCTATCATCTATCTGTCTGTCTGTCTGTCTGTCTATTCTATCTGTCTGTCTGTCTGTCTGTCTGTCTGTCTGTCTGTCTGTCTGTCTGTCTGTCTATCTATCTATCTATCTATCTATCTATCTATCTATCTATCTATCTATCTATCTATCTATCTATCTACCTGTCTGTCTGTCTGTCTGTCTGTCTATCTATCATCTATCTATCTATCTATCTATCTATCTATCTATCTATCTATCTATCTATCTATCTATCTATCTATCTATCTATCTATCTGTCTGTCTGTCTGTCTGTCTGTATATCTATCTATCCATCCATCCGTCTATCTATCTATCTATCTATCTATCTATCTATCTATCTATCTATCTATCTATCTATCTATCTATCTATCTATCTATCTATCTATCTATCTATCTATCTATCTATCTATCTATCTATCTATCTATCTATCTATCTATCTATCTATCTATCTATCTATCTATCTATCTATCTATCTATCATCTATCTATCTATCCATCCATCTGTCTATCTATCTTATATACCTAATTACATTGAAAATACAATTACTTTTGCCCTTATTTTTTTCCTTTCAAATATGGTCAGAGTGTACACCAAATAAAATTGACAAAATAATTCAAGTTACATAATATTTGTCATAAATGGTTAATCTTTCCATTTATAAAACATGCCTATTTTTTCCCTCTTTTCATCCCTTTTCAATAGCTCAGTTAATAAAAGAAGCAAACCCACTGTAGGTGAAGAGGTGACTGATACCGACAACGGCTCATACAGTTCCAGGAAATTCCAGATCACATCATCTTCTATGTCAACAAACAGAGCTTTCAGCTGCCCCACACAGAGTACACACATACACTGAGAAAGAAGGAAGCGCTGACCTCCTGACAGAATGAAACAGGGATCAGATGGTGGATCTAGCAGCTATCGCTGTCCAGCAGTACAAGCTAGTCCCTTTCAGACTCGCAATATAGAAGAAAAAAGAGATTGAATTAATAGATGGACCTCCTATGGCTCTGAAGATGGAATATCATTGATAGCGCACATTTCCATCAGAAAACTAAGCCAGTTTTTTTTTTTGGGAGGGGGTATTTTATAAATGGCACTAAATAAATAAAATAAAATGTGCATGAAGTGAAAGGAGTCGATTAACTCAAGGTCGCTATGATGATTTCATGACCTCCTGAGTGCACTCGCATATTCCACTGCTCCAAAAAACAGTCTTATTTGTTTGCAGTGAAATCAATAGAGCTGATATATTAGGTTGGTATGACTGTCTGGGATCGGGATTGGATATGTGTATGTGTCTAGTACTGACTGGAATCGGCTTGGGGGTGTGTGTGTGTGTGTTCATGTTTTTCTATCCTGGTGGGGACTTCAACCTGACAGCACACAGACTCATGGGGACTAGTGTCACCGTGGGGACCCAAATTGAGGTCCCCATGAGGAAACAAGCTTATAAATCATACAAAATGAGTTTTTTTGAAAATGTAAAAATGCAGCAAGTCTCCTGTGATGGGTAGGTTTAGGGGCAGGGGCAGTATAGGGGGATAGAAAATACGGTTTGTACAGTATAAAATGCATTACGTCTATGGAGAGTCCCCACAAAGATAGTAAACCAGACATGTGTGTGTTTGTGGCTTATTTTCCCTGTTCAGACAAAATTCCAGCAGTTTGTTCTTTCTAGCTATTTATCTGTCTGTCTGTCTGTCTATCTATCCCTTTGATTAACAACTTTGAGAGGGAGAAAAAATGCTTCATGCTTGCAAAATAAACAAAAGCTAAATGAATCAATTCTAGCCACTTCCACTGCAGACAATAGATGGTTATGAGCATTAGACAAACCAACAAACCCTGATTTGCCATTTGCTATTGCAAGTCAGAGGCAGGTGGTTTATAATTTATGGGGAGTGTGCATTATTATTCTAGAAAGCAATTTTTTGGACCAAATATGTATGAATTGAATATACGTCTTACTGAATACACAGAACACCAATATGCTAGCATATACAGTGGGTATGGGAAGTATTTAGACCCCATTAAATGTTTCACTCTTTGTTATATTGCATCCATTTGCTAAAATAATTTTTTCAAATTAATGTACACACAGCACCCCATATTGACAGAAAAACACAGAATTGTTGACATTTTTGCAGATTTATTAAAAAAGAAAAACTGAAAAATCACATGGTCCTAAGTATTCAGACCCTTTGCTGTGACACTCATATATTTAACTCAGGTGCTGTCCATTTCTTCTGATCATCCTTGTGATGGTTCTACACCTTCATTTGAGTCTAGCTGTGTTTGATTATACTGATTGGACTTGATTAGGAAAGCCACATACCTGTCTATATAAGACCTTACAGTGTATGTCAGAGCAAATGAGAATCATGAGGTCAAAGGAACTGCCTGAAGAGCTCAGAGACAGAATTATGGCAAGGCACAGATCTGGCCAAGGTCACAATTTTTTTTTGTTGCACTTAAGGTTCCTAAGAGCACAGTGGCCTCCATAATCCTTAAATGGAAGGAGTTTGGGGCGACCAGAACCTTGGAAGCTTAGAAGCTACCTATGAGAGCCTTGGTGAGAGAGGTAAAGAAGAACTCAAAGATCACTGTGGCTGAGCTCCAGAGATGCAGTCGGGATATGGGAGAAAGTTGTAGAAAGTCAACCATCACTGCAGCCCTCCACCAGTTGGGGCTTTATGGCAGAGTGGCCCGACGGAAGCCTCTCCTCAGTGCAAGACACATGAAAGCCCACATGGAGTTTGCTTAAAAACACCTGAAGGACTCCAAGATGGTGAGAGACCAAGATATACCTTTTTGGCCTTAATTCTAAGCGGTATGTGGGCAGAAAACCAGGCACAGCTCATCACCTGTCCAATACAGTCCCAACAGTGAAGCATGGTGGTGGCAGCATCATGCTGTGGGGGTGTTTTTCAGCTGCAGGGACAGGACAATGGGTTGCAATCAAGGGAAAGATGAATGCGGTCAAGTGCAGGAATATCCTGGACGAAAAACTTCTCCAGAGTGCTCAAGACCTCAGACTGGAACGAAGGTTCACCTTCCAACAAGACAATGACCCTAAGCACACAGCTAAAATAACGAAGGAGTAGCTTCACAACAACTCTGTTACTGTTCTTGAATGGCCCAGCCAGAGCCCTGACTTAAACCCAATTGAGCATCTCTGGAGAGACCTGAAAATGGCTGTTAACCAATGTTTACCATCCGACCTGACAGAACTAAAGAGGATCTGCAAGGAGGACTGGTAGAGGATTTCCAAATCCAGGTGTGAAAAACGTGTTGCATCTTTCCCAAAAAGACTCATGGCTGTATTAGATCAAAAAGGTGCTTCTACTAAATACTGAACAAAGGGTCTGAATACTTAGGACCATGTGATATTTCAGTTTTTCTTTTTTAATAAATCTGCAAAAATGTCAACAATTCTGTGTTTTTCTGTCAATATGGAGTGAGGTGTGTACATTAATGGAAAAATAAATAAAAAAATAACTTCAATGATTTTAGGAATTGGCTGCAATATAACAAAGAGAAAAAAAATGTAAGGGTGTCTAAATACTTTCCGTACCCACTGTACACTGATCAGGCATAATATTAAGACAGGTGAAATGAATAAGACTGATTATCCCATCATTTTGGCACCTCAAACAAAATTTGAGCAAGTCTATTTGAGCGAGTTTGACAAGGGCCAAATTGTGATGGCTAGACGATTGGGTCAGAGCATCTCCAAAACTGCAGCTCTTTTGGGGTGTTCCCGATCTGCAGTGGTCAGTATCTATCAAAAGTGATCCAAGTAAGGAACAGTGGTGAATCGGCGACAGGGTCATGGGCATGGGGGGCTGGGCCCTGTGGTCCGATCAAACAGACAAGCTACTGTAGCTCAAGAAGTTCATGCTGGTTCTAAAAGAAAGGTGTCAGAATACACAGTGCATCAGTTTGTTGCGAATGGGGCTGCATAGCCACAGACCAGTCAAGGTTCCCATGCTGATCCCTGTCCACCACTGAAAGCACCAAGAGTTGAGCATCAGAACTGGACCAAGGAGCAATGGAAGAAGGTGGCCTGGTCTGATGAATGGTCTCTCTTTTACATCACATGGATGTTCGGGTGCGTGTGCGTCACTTACCTGGGAAACACCTGGCAACAGGATGCACTATGGGAAGAAGGCAAGCCGGCGGAGGCAGTGAGATGCTCTGGGCAATGTTCTGCTGGGAAACCTTGGGTCCTGCCATCGATGTGGCTGTACCGCCTACCTAAGCATTGTTGCAGACCATGTACACCCTTTCATGGAAACGGTATTCCCTGGTGGCTGTGACCTCTTTCAGCAGGATAATGTGCCCTGCCACAAAGCAAAAATGGTTCAGGAATGGTTTGAGGAGCACAACAGCAAGTGAGGCGTTGAACTGGTCTCCAAATTCCCCACATCTCAAATCCAATTGAGCATCTGTGGGATGTGCTGAATAAACAAGTCTGATCCATAGAAGCCCCACCTTACAGGACTTAAATGACCCGCAACTTACAGGACTTAATTGATCTGGTGCTAATATATTGGAGCCAGATACCACAGCACACCTTCATGGGTCTAGTGGATTCCATGCCTCAATGGGTCAGGGCTGTTTTGGCAGCAAAAGGGGACCAACACAGTATTAGGTTATGCCTGATCAGTGTATGTGGCCTCCTAAGCTAACAAACAATTGTATAATGCATAGGGTATTTAATATCTAAGGACGCTAGGAAAAAGTGCAGTTGCTAGCGTACTGCAGCTTCCAGTGAAAACAAGCAAAGCTATGAAGATGGATGGACAAAGAAAAGGGCAGCCACTTTGATAGCACCTAGAATCCCCAACAGCAATAATTGATTAATCATTCATTTTTAATGTGCCGTAATTGGATAAACAGAAGGCCCACAACTCATTGGAACTCAATTATTCATTATGCATTTCTTTCTTTTTTATGGCAGCTAGATCGAGGTTGGTTTAATAGGTTCTGGCAAAAATGTCTTCCTTTCCAAGCCCTGTCCTTTATTATGCTGTTGTGAGTACATTTGCAGCAAAGACAAGCTGAATTCAGCATAAAAAACAACAACAACGGATATCAAAATGGATATCACAGCAACATTCCGTTCATTTTAGGTTTATCAGAATACGGTTATAAATGCAGATTATTTTAATTTATCTGATTGCATTAATTTTACATGAGATGTAAACCGGCTATGGTTGATTTGAACAAAAACAAGTTGTTTCACCATGTTAGAGAGTACATATTACACATTTAAAGGTCATTTAAATGGACTGGAAAT
>CM040911.1:22045359-22322859 GCA_023029165.1 Gobiocypris rarus
ATCCCATGTTTTGCATTGCACTTGGTGATGTAAGGCTTGGATGAGCCGCCCGGCCATGGAAACCCATTTCATGAAGCTCTCACTGCACTGTCCTGGAGCTAATCTGAAGGCCACGCGAAGTTTGGAGGTCTGTAGCTTTTGACTCTGCAGAAAGTTGGTGACTTCTACGCACTGTGATTTTACTTGGCCTACCACTTCATGGCTGTTGTTCCCAATTGCTTCCACTTTGTTATAATACCACTAACAGTTGACAGTGGAATATTTAGTAATGAAGAAATTTCATGAATGGACTTATTGTACAGGTGTCAACCTATCACGATACCATGCTTGCATTCACTGAGCTCCTGAGAGCAACCCATTCTTTCATAAATGTTTGCAAAAGCGTCTGCATGCCTAGGTGCTTGACTTTACACCTGTGGCCATGAAAGTGATTGGAACAACTGAATTCAATGATTTGGACATTGTCTGATTTTTAAAGAATTTATTTGCAAATTATGGTGGAAAATAAGTATTTGGTAACCTACAAAAAAGCAAGATTTCTGGCTCTCACAGACCTGTAACTTCTTCTTTAAGAGGCTCCTCTGTCCTCCACTCGTTACCTGTATAAATGGCACAAGTTTGAACTCGTTATCAGTATAAAAGACACCTGTCCACAACCTCAAACAGTCAGACTCCAAACTCCACTATGGCCAAGACCAAAGAGCTATCAAAGGACACCAGAAACAAAATTGTAGACCTGCACCAGGCTGAGAAGACTGAATCTGCAATAGGTAAGCAGCTTGGTGTGAAGAAATCTACTGTGGGAGCAATTATTAGAAAATGGAAGACATACAAGACCGCTGATAATCTCCCTCGATATGGGGCTCCACGCAAGATCTCACCCCGTGGGGTCAAAATAATCACAAGAACGGTGAATAAAAATCCCAGAACCACACAGGGGACCTAGTGAATGACACGCAGAGAGCTGGGACCAAAGTAACAAAGGCTTCTATCAGTAACACACAACGCTGTCAGGGACTCAAATCCTGCAGTGCCAGACGTGTCCCCCTGCTTAAGCCAGTACATGAATGGGCCCATTTGAAGTTTGCTAGAGACCATTTGGATGATCCAGAAGAGGATTGGGAGAATGTTATATGGTCAGATGAAACCAAAATAGAACTTTTTGGTAAAAACTCAATTTTTCATGTTTGGAGGAGAAAGAATGCTGAGTTGCATCCAAAGAACACCATACCTACTGTGAAGCATGGGGGTGAAAACATCATTCTTTGGGGCTGTTTTACTGCAAAGGGACCAGGACGAATGATCCATGAAAAGGAAAGAATGAATGGGGCCATGTATCGTGAGTGAATGGGCGAAACTACCAGCAACAGTGTGTAAAAACCTTGTGGAGACTTACACACACACACACACGCACACACACTGCCCCTGCCTCTAAACCTACCCATCACAGGAAACATTCTGCATTTTTACTTTCTCAAAAAAAAAAAAAAACTCATCCTGTGTGATTTATAAGCCTTTTGAAAACAATATAGGTGATCTCAGGTTTTACTATCCTTATGGGGACATTTGGTACCCACAGTGTAATATAAACAAGGACACACACACACACACACACGTAACTGTATATGGAAATGCCTGAAACTTAAAGGCATCCTAGGAGCTACGATTGCAAAAGTTCAATTCTGATCATGTTAGGGGTGTGTTTGCAAAAAGGAAGGGATAGAAGTGCTCTTTGTCTGTGCAATGTATGGGAACAGAGCAGGACCTTATAATTATAGAGCAGGGTTCGGCCTTTGATGGACAGGTGTAATCCCGGTGTGCATTCGGCCGCGAGCCGTGGCCACTGAGTCCTCCTCTATCCTAGCTTGCCTTGCCCTTTGCTTCTTACAGGCTAAATGGCAGCTATAAACATGGCAAGCCATCAAAACAATGACAAAGCAACTGACAAATGCAGACCTCTTTCTGTGTAATGTGCTGCGCCAGAGAGGCAAAATAATCAAAACATCACACAAAGACCTTTGTCTGTGTGTGCGTGTGTGTGTGTGTGTGTGTGTGTGTCAACCAGACCAAGCTTCTCTGAAATGTGTATATGATTACAAAAGTGTTCAGGGTGGTTTAGTGTCACATTAATTTTAACACAATGCTATTCTGTTGATAAAGTGTTCTGACTGATTTTAATGTGCTGTTATACGGTTAAAAAAAATTGTTCAGGGGTGCATTTCCCAAAAAGCATTGTTAAGCAACTAGGATCGCAAGTTCAGCTGAATTGTGTTGGTAACGACGGAACCCGCTTTGAGAAACGCAATGCTGGGGAGTTTAGCGTGCTGCTATGCATTAGCTAATGTTTTCTGTGTAGTTTTAGCGTTCTGCTATTCTGTTGCTAAAGCGCCATATGGTTTTAGTCTAGTTTTTAATGTGTTGCTCCCGCTGCTTAGCCCGCTGCTTAATGCTGACACCCTACATGCCATGTCGTAATTACAGTAACAATTCTGAACGGTAAAAATACTTCACATGCTTATAGAACTTAATTATAAAGTGTAAACTTCTGAGAGCTGTACCATGTGGCCGCTGTACCACTGCAGATTTAAGGTGTGTTTGACTTGAATCGGCGCTGTGCAGGCCGATCTGTGTATGACATCAAAGTACCGCAAGAGCGATTCGAAAGCATACAGAGCTTTATTTACAGTAATTACGAGATGAACACAGCATAACTATCATAGTACAATGTATCGCTGAAGAACAAGCTAGTCACGACTTTCTCTAGACCGTTAAGTCGAAAATTTGTTGTTCAACCGCGTTAGTTAAAGATGTCACACAGATGGCGGAGTAATACCTTCTTATAATTAATCCGTATGAGATTGAATAAACCCTTTGATGTGTACCATCACAACGGTGCATCATACAGACTATATAAATTGACTCGTTTCATTCATATCAGATACACATCTTGTAGATATCAGGGGCCTAATTCATAAAACTTTACGTAGATTTCATCCTAAAACTGTACGTACGCACAAAAGCTAGATTTTGGGTAGACACACAAAAAATCTGATTTATAAAACCATGTGTACTCCGGAGCCTGCACAAAAATCCCTTTATAAATCCCAGCCATCAGAAGATTGTGCGTGGATATTATCAAATAATAATTAATGTGTGAATCAGCAGTTGATTAGATATGAAATGTGGCAATGTTGATAAAACACGTGTTAAAAGTTAAACGATTTCTGTTAATCCAGTGATCAAATGCTGTGGGTCTCAGTTTTTAATGATAGTCACATGGCTAGTCAAGTCAAGTCAAGTCAACTTTATTCATATAGTGCTTTTAACAATGCAGATTGTTTCAAAGCAGCTTCACAGTGTTAAACAGAAAAATGATGCAACAGAATATATTTTGATTATCATACAGTAACAATGTGGGCTTTAGATCAGTAATTAGATCAGTAATTTGGTCTATATGGTTAATTTAGTTTAATAATTAGATATATTTTGAAATATATTTGAAAAATAGTTTTTCCCCAACTGAGCAAGCCAAGCCAGAGGCGACAGTGGCAAGGAAACCAAAACCCCATCAGGAGACCTAATGGAGAAAAATAAACCTTGGGAGAAACCAGGCTCAGTCGGGGTGCCAGTTCTCCTCTGGCCAATTAACAAACAGCGTATTATTATTATTCTGGCAATTTTAAAGGTCAGAGGTCATAATAGATCTGAATATTCGAAAGATCGGCGGCAACACGCTGGAGACGGGTTGTTTTGAGGATGACATATCGATTTAAAGAATTGTCAACTAGGACTATTCAAACAATCGGAGTCATCACGCCAGAGACAGGTTTATTGAGGATGCCGTGTCGATGAGGCAGCTTAAGGGGAGTCTAAATGACACGGTCTCTGCAGACACTTCAGGGTCATGTGTTGGTCACATCTGGGTGCAGGTCCACCATCTGATCTGGATACAGCCTGGATCCGCTGACTGCAGTAGACCTCGATAAAACAGAGACACTAACATTAGCGTAGATGCCATTCTTCTGATGATGTAACGAGTACATCAGGTGTTATGGGAAGTGTTCCCGGTTCCGGCTGACCTAGATAATGCAGCCTAATAATCATTTAATTGAAAACAATTGTTTTATGTGTATGCCATAGAAAAGAGATGTGTTTTTAGTCTAGATTTAAACTGACAGAGTGTGTCTGCTTCCCGAACAATGCTAGGAAGACTGTTCCAGAGTTTAGGTGCTAAATAGGAAAAGGATCGACCACCTGCAGTTGATTTTGATATTCTAGGTATTATCAGCAGGTCAGAGTTTAGAGACCGTGATGGAGTATAATGTGTTAAGAGCTCACTCAAGTACTGGGGAGCTAAACCATTTAGTGCTTTGTAAGTAATAAGCAAGATTTTAAAATGTATCGATGTTTAATAGGGAGCCAGTGCAGTGTTGACAGAACCGGGCTAATGTGTTCATACTTCCTGGTTCTAGTATGAACTCGAGCTGCTGCGTTTTGGACCAGCTGGAGTTTGTTTATTAACCGAGCAGGGCAACCACCCAGTAGAGCATTACAATAATCTAGCCTTGAGCTCATGAACGCATGTATTAACTGTTCAGCATTTTGCATTGAGAGCATGTGCCGTAATTAAGATATATTTTTAAGATGGTAGAATGCAGTTTTACAGATGCTAGAAACATGGCTTTCAAACGAAAGATTGGTATCAAAGAGCACACCCAGGTTCCTAACTGACGACGAGGACTTGACAAAGCAGCCATCGAGGGTTAGACAGTATTCTAGGTTACTACTTGTGGAGCTTTTTTGTCCAATGATTAAAAATTCAGTTTTCTTCTGAATTAAGTTGCAGGAAATTACTGATCATCCAATTTTTTATATAATCTATACATTCCGTTAATCTTGTGAGTTGGTTAGTTTCTTCAGGGTGTGAAGAAATATAGAGCTGAGTATCATCAGCATAACAATGAAATCTAACGCCATGCTTCCTAATAATATCTCCCAGTGGTAGCATGTACAGGGTGAAGAGCAATGGCCCTAGCACTGAGCCCTGCGGTACTCCATACTGAACTTGTGATCGGTGTGACATCTCTTCATTTACTGCTACAAATTGATAAGATGGTCAGATAGGTATGATTTAAACAATGCCAATGCAGGTCCACTAATGCCTACATAATTTTCAAGTCTATTCAAAAGAATGTTGTAGTGATAGTGTCGAATGTGTAGAAATAGATCTAGCAGTTTTCCTAGCAGTTTCTTTGTATGCGATCAGACGTTCTTTTCGTTACGAAAGACCTCTAGTTTTTTTCCAGCGCTCCATTTTCTGGCTGCTGTTTTAAGGGCCGGATGTGCTTGTTGTACAGCGTTGGACTATCTTTCTTTAATCTTCTTTAAGCGCATGAGCGTACTGTGTCTAAAGTACTGGAAAAGAGAGAGTCAATAGTTTCTGTTGCAACATCGAGTTCCTCTAAGCTATCTGGAATGCTGAGGAGATGATACTGATTAGGAAGATTATTTAAAAAGCAATCTTAAGTCGCAGCGGTGATAGTCCAGCCATTTTTGAAGCCATGATTTGTAATGAGTATATTAAGGCAGTGAGAATCAAATTTCATCATTCAACTAGTGGCAACTAGTCTCTTTGTGTGTAATCCCACAACGCTGGAAGACTTTCTGAACATATACAAGCAGGCGTTTTTAGAAAGAAAAAATTAAGATTTTTTTTTATTTAAAAAAGTAGTAGGGAGAATCAATTAATTATTATTTGACTGCTATTGTGAGAATAACATGTCATAATTTAATCTTTAAAACAGTAACTGTAGAATGATCAAAACAAAATTGGCTCTGGTGTATTAGCTAACTATAAACATGTCATAATCTTTAATCTTTCACACACTTATAACTGGAGAAGCGGATGAATTGACTTGTTGTAAATCAACAGATCCGGTTCTCTGGTGCAAAAACTATGATTCATCATTGTGTGTTATAGATCAGCTAACATGATCATTATAAAGGTTTATATTAATAATAATAATAATAATAATAATAATAATATAATAATAATAATTGCAGTGCAAACTAACATTCTAAAAAAAAAGACACGCTGGATGGGTCATCTAGAATATTTTAAATTTACATGAAATTTTTTAATAATAATAAATTACAGACATGGCATCTGAATAATAATTCTAATTTTCTCTCAAAAAAAAAAAATTTTTCTTACGATCATGGGCTTAGCTTTTTCTTTTAAACATGCAAATGATATTTTTTAAAAAACAGACAGACAGAATCTCTGAAACAAGAAAAAGCATTCTCAAGAATTTGTATATATTTTGAAATTACATTATAGATTGTAAATTAACGTCAGCTTGATATTTTGCTTGTACACTTTTAATTTTTGCTTTGCCATGCAAAGCATTCTGGTATTCTGTTGCTAAAGCATCCTGTCTGGTTTTAGTCAGGTTTTTACTGTATTGCAATGTGGTTGAAAGTGTTATGGGTGGTCTTAGCATTTTGCAGTTGCAAAAGTTCAGTACAGTGTAATTAATTCCTGTAACACAAACAGTGCAGTTAGAAGTTTAATACTTAGCATTAGCTCAAATCATTAAATGCTAAATATGAGCAAAGAGCAAAACTATTAAATTATTCTCTTCCTATCCAGGTATTCCTGCAGACGTAGACACAAACTTCCTGCGAAAGGTCCCTCTGACTCCGTTCCAGAGGTATTACATTTCTGCTCATCTAATCTCTGTCACGCACAATAAGACCCACAGCAGATAGGGGCTACATTTCTCGCTGCTCCCATTCACGCCGGTCCCTTATCTGGCCGCAAACACATTTCAGCAGTAAGTAGACCTGGCCTGCTGATTCCGGGCTTCTGTTGGCTTTAGCCGAGCTTAGACGATCCGACATCTTCCGAGTTTCCACTACCCCTAACACACACGCAAACCACACACAGACACAAAAAGACTATTTACCCAAGGCTGTGTCAGGAGTTATTAAACTTTAATCTGGGTAAGAAGAGCATATTCCTGCAATGAATTATAGATGACACAGGTTACAGTCCCCGCGTGACCCCTGCTTTCCCCCACAAAGATCAAATGCGGCAGCTTTTTTAATAAACTGTATTATAAGCCGAGGACCAGGGCCACTGCCACCCAAGATGGAATTTCAAATAATAGAAAAAGAAGTTGGGGTCCTGAGATGGAGAGACTATAAGCCTAAAGTAAATTATGGTTGCCGGTGTCTGGGTATTAATACCTGTCTGTGTTTGTGTGTGTGTGTGTGTTTGACCATATTTACTGGATTGCCCGAGTTTCAGTTGCACATTATTTCTTGAGTGCTAAAGATGATACGGTCCACGTCTGGTCACTATATGTGCGTAAGCGTATTTGTGCGAGTGTATCAGGCAAAAAATCTGTGGTCCTGGCTGGATCCCGTCTGCTCGATGCCATCTTAGCCAGAGTCTCAAGCTGCCATTACGATTAGTTTGCCTTTTAACGCCCACTTGGGCCTCTGTTGTAGTTCACTAACAGAACTGCCCTTGTCCGTCCTAAACCCCCTGACATATTTCTCAAAGACAGCAGAGACTGAAAGGGCAAGACAAACATATGGTACTTTTATTCCTCATTAAAAATCTAATCTTATAAATAACAACAAAATACAAACTGGTCGATTAATTTGGGTACAGGCTGTGTACTCTGGTTAATAACTTTCTCATAACATTACCATTTAATCATTCAGCAGATGCTTTCATCCAAAACTACTTACAAATGAGAAAAAAATTATTAGCAATGCTGCAATACCCAATTTCAAGAGTAAACCGGAGTAGTACAAACTACAGAAAAGTAAAGAAAAGAAGAAAATGTTTTTTTGTGGTTTATCAATAAAAGAATAATGAATAAAATAATAAAGTAATACAACTGAAATATGCAAGAACTTAACCTATCAATTGGAAGGAACAGGGAACCAATAAGAAACAAGAGAACTATAGAGGAAGACCTGCTACTCAGAAACTCCATTTGTTATCAGATTAATATTTCATGTCCATATACAAGTATGTATGAATGAAGTAAGCGGAATAATGTGCAATCAGCCAGTCATTATTGCAAACATAAATAGCCCCCTGTGCATTTAGCAACTGCTAAAAAATCTGTTTCATGAAGAGTGTTGAGATTTCCAAATCATTAAAACGACTTATTCTCATATTCTCTAGACCTCACAGTGATGTCATCTTCCCTACAGTCTTTCTCGCCGGTGAGAACAATCCATCGCAAATATAAGCCATGTGAAAAACGATCACCAGTGGCTCTCGAATGCGTTCCACATTGAGGATTTTTTTCCAGCAGGTTTGGAAGAATAGACTTCCACAAAATCTACTGCAAATTGCTCTTTGATGAGAATGTCAGCTGGCCTGAGCAATGGCATGACGCTCGACCCCGCAGTCCGGCACACGGCCATAAAAAGGCCAGGAAACAGAGACATAGGGAGAAGTGTGACGCCGTAAGTCTTCATGACGCTAACTAGGCACAGGTCACCGTGTGCTGTTAAAAGAGTCACATTCCTCTTCCTGTTTAGGATGAGGAATGACGTGAGGGGAATGTAGTTCGCTTTTGTGGGATTTCAGATTCTTGGATGGAAAATGGGAAAGAAAATGTGCCGACTTGCCAAAGTGATTCATTAAACATCTGATCTGGGTCTTGTAGGCTTGCCGGAAGTGTAGGCTATATCTAAACTTATCCTGATACATTTTAAAATATATAATTTTCTCTACATTTTGGCCCACACTGAGACTAGCGAAAACCCGGTTCCTTGAAAATGCTTTCCAAATGTATACATTTGAAAACACAGTTTTCGCATTGTAGAGTGGACTGTAAAAATGGCGGTATTTGAAAACTATTATGCCTGTTTAGTCATTTGGCACATTTTGTACCCATACAGTAAAGTGTTAAAAAACAAGGCTTTTTTTTGTCTTTCTCCAACCTGAAACGAGTGACTATGTAGCTCTTTTGGATCAGAAATCTTGCTTTATGCTGTTTAATGTTGATGGTCGCATTATTTTACATATACACCTGCTTACATATTCTATAGCTTGTTTCTGCTTCTTCTTTTCCTGTATTTTAATCAGGATATTAATCAAGGCCTTTTTTTGTCTTTCTCCAACCTGAAACGAGTGACTATATAGCTCTTTTGGATCAGAAATCTTGCTTCTGCACAACACCGTGAGAAGCCTTCTGAAACCTACTTCAACAATTCACCTTGTATAAGACTACCTGTGGAAACGCAATCAAGCCTTTCCCAGGAAACAAAATATCAAATGTTTTTACAAATATGTATTGTGAAACAGCATGAAAACTTGGATTAGCATGATCGAGCCAAAACAATGTGGAAGAAAGACAGAAATTACACAGCAAGAGATGGATTGTTGTGATGTGGTGCGCCAGGCGTGAACGTGCGTGCGTGACCTGAGGTGAGGCTAACGCAGGTGATCAGATTAGCAAGGCTAGCGCTGTAGCATGCACGCCCAGCGAGAGACTGCCTGACTACAGTCATTATCTAAAGTACTTATTTCAGTACAAACCCAGCATGCTGCTTGCACAGCGGATGGTGTAATCTGCCTCTCGCTATTTAGATCAAACAAAACAGGCCATTTACAGAGTTTCATGCAAGGCAGTGAGGGGTAAAAAACACGTACAGAATATTGAAATTTCATAGATGTCAGGCTCATTGTGGCCCTACTAGAATATTCTGTGACCTTGGAATAACATCGCAATGCAGTCAGAATTTTTTATAAGAAAGAAATGCAATACTTTTATTTATCAAGGACACATTAAACTAATCAAAAAGCAGTAAAGACATTTATAATGTTATGATTATTATTATTATTTTTTTTTTTCCTCAAATGAACCATAGGCTAATTGGTTCTCGAAATCCAACATGCAACATTAGTGATGATATAAAGTGCTAACATATATATAATAAGTTATAATACTGTAAAACATACTATTACTTGATTTGCATTAAGGATTTCAAGTTTCAATTATGGTTTATGTAAAACCCATTTTAATGTATACTGTATTGACCCAAATCTGTTACGCTTCATTAACAATGATGACATTTAAATGCATGTTTGCTGTTCGGATGTACTGTTTCGCATAATGGAAAATTATTGCATCAAGAATATAACGGTAAAATAAGTATATGTGTTTTTGTCCCATACAATGTTCTCTATACACAACGGCCATTGATAATGAAACATTGTACCTCTTAGTTGTTGCAGTCTTTATTTTCTAGTTAGCCTCTTGAAATGAGCTCCACAAATAGAATCTAACTATAACTGACTAGTAGCAAGTTAACAGCCCAGGCACTCCATAGTAGTAGTACGGCCCATTTGCTTTGATTCTGACATCTCTTTGAAACTGGGCTTGGGTCTCAGGTACAGAGAAGGTCCTGACCCAAAGTCTCGCACAGTAAAGCCAACACAACCAGAGCGGCGG
The DNA here is from genome assembly GCA_023029165.1 of Gobiocypris rarus. NCBI lineage: Eukaryota > Metazoa > Chordata > Actinopteri > Cypriniformes > Gobionidae > Gobiocypris > Gobiocypris rarus. Next base: position 22,055,847 of record CM040911.1, read on the forward strand.
TAATTGGTTCAGATGGAAGACCCGTGAGTATATGAAAGACTATGATCTACGGGGTCAGCCTGTACCTCTCCCAACAGCCCCTTCAGAAGAACATCCACCCCTCGCGACGAGTCATTATGGGAACTCCTCCGGCCCAAGCAACCATGACCTCCTTCCTGTTCAATTCATCACACTGGTCAGCAAGTCATTACACTAACCACTCCTCCAAAGCCAGGATGGATCGCACAAGGATTAGCTGGCTAACATAAGAAGCAGGCCAAAATTGTTAAGCTAGCCAATTCCTTTGATTTCATGAGCATTCAAGACACAGAGCGTCCAAACAGTGCGCTCAGGAAGGGAAAAATTGAAAGATGCAGCTGGGCAACACATTAATTTCACGTCACATTAGCAGACAGGAGAGAGTCGTTTATCAAAACAGCCGTATGAAAGATAGCAAGAGATACGCCGCTTCATTTATAGCATGAGGAAAGACGTACAGCGCTGTTAGTGTTGGTTTAAGAGCAAAAACCGAAACACTGTGGGCTTAGCTATAATTCTTAACGGCATTTGCATACTGAATGTTTGACAGAAACAAACTATCTTTCTCCACAGAGAGAGAAATTACGGCTGCTCTGTGAATTAGAAGCGGGCACAGCTAACCATTGACAAGGCTGTCCACGTCTCTGCGGCGTTTGGATTTATTACTGCGCGGCAGACCACATCATAACTGATGCTTTCAATTCGCAAAGAGTCACTAAGGAATTTACAAGGTGGGGAATGCTAATACGATGAGAGCTGGATCTGGAGACGGATCGTCAGGAATCTGTAACAAATCTAATAACAATTTAACTAGAAAATGAGTTCCCCAATTCTGCTGCTTTCAGCAGAAACGAGGGACGGCAGGACAGTGGGAAGGAAGCCCAGGATTGTCCTAACAGGGCTGCACTAGTGAAGGTGGTCAGCTGGTGGTGTTTTTTTTTTTTTGGTCACCTGTCTGCTGGTGGTGTTTTTTTTTTTTTGTCACCTGTCTGCTGGTGGTGTGTGTGTGGGGGTGTATATATATATATATATATATATATATATATATATATATATATATATATATATATATATATATATATATATATATATAATTAGTAGTATTATTAGCAATAATATTATATAATATATAATACATTTATAAGGATTTTTGTCACTATATGAAACATATTGCAGAGAGAGAGGGGGAGGGAGAGAAATAGATGACAGCCTTTTTTTAATCTTGAGTGAACTATTCTTTAAAAAAGATTTATTTATCAAATGGAAAATTCTGTTTATTATTTCACTCATAAATAATTCCTGCTGACTGCCCAAGATGTGCCCATTCAATAAATCTTGATCAAAGAGCAATAACACAGCATGTAGTGGCGTACACACACACACACACACACACACACACACACACACACACACACACACACACACACACACACACACACACACACACATGTTGTGTTTCCATGTGACATTCCATAGGCGTAATGCATTTTATACTGTACAAACCGTATTTTCTATCCCCCTACACTGCCCCTGCCCCTAAACCTACCCATCACAGGAGACATGCTGCATTTTTACATTTTCAAAAAACATCACTTAGTGTGATTTAGAAGATGTTTTCCTCATGGGGACCAAAAAATGTCCCCACAAGGAGAAGGATTTTGGATATTGCCATCTTTGTGGGGACATTTTGTCCCCATACCGTAGGGATTACCAGTCCACACATACACACACACACACACACACACACACACACACACACACACACACACACACACACACACACACACACACACACACACACACACACACACACACACAAACACAAATATATATGAAAACTGCAATGATCTTAGCGTGTGAGGTCATCACACCAGCCTCTGGCGCATTGCTTAGCCACATTACCAAAAACACAGCCAGCCTCAAATGTCATTATGCCCTCATTACCAGCCAAGGCCTTGGCCTGCATCTCAAATTGTTCATTTAGCCGATATTCCCAGCCAAAGATTAGACCCCAATATCAGCGGCAGCTCTCCTGGAGATGTGGGGGCAGGGTGAATTGACCCTTAGTATTGGCAACCAATGGTGGCTAAATTAAACAGAGGCAAAAAAGAGCAGGGATCACATGCTACCCCCGGCATCAAGACAATCTGAGCGTGCAGGGAGCTTGTTTGTGGTAATAGCGGCATAAGCATTCAGGAATGACCACAGATCAGAGGAGAAAATGTGCCTTACCTTAATGATGGTGCATCACAGAAGGAAAGCAGAGGGAGAAGAAATGAAAAGAGATGATTAGATTATTTTGCATATTGTGGAGGTCACATCGAGCCACTATGTCATGATATAGTCATCAGAAAACAAAATCTGACTCCATCACAAACCCAATGAAATAGCGGGCTGTAGACTACATCAAAATTACTCCTCGTTTCTTCCTCATTCGAAGAGCATGCCCTTTCACAGTATGGCAATAAAATCAAAAAGATCATAAGAACTCATAAGAATCCATTATAATGTCATTATAAGAACAAGACTGTCATACTGCTGAAAGAGTAGAGGAGAGCGGGGTAAGCTGTGCCATGTCAAGGTGTAATTGTAAGGCATATGTTAATATTTCACTTTTTTATTTACAATATAAAATCTATATGTAATACTACTAATAATAAAGAACAATAATAATTGTAAATATTACAAATAAAAGTGAAATAATATATTTCACTATTTATTTTCATATGTATTTATTTTGAACAACAACAGCAATATTAATAACAGTAAAACTAAAATAAATACATGTGAAATATAATACAAAATAGCAACCAAATTGTTTCATAAAAACACACCAAGAAAAATTTAATGCATGTATTAAAATATAAAATATTATTTTATTTACAATATAAAATTACTAAGAAGAAGAAAAAGAAGAATGATATTTTATTTTAAAAATTCTAATAAATGATACATTTATATATTGCACTCATCTTAATTATTATTATTATTATTATTATTATTTATTTTTTAAAATAAGAAGGAAATAAAAGTGTAACTTCTAATAACAATAATAATAATAATAAAGAACAATAATACTAAAAATATAATATTAAAAATAAAATGTAAATATGAATATATTTCACTAATATTAATTTTAATATTTATTTATTTTCAACAACAACAACCAAATTGTTTAATTAAACAAATGCCTAGAAAAATACATGTATTAAAATATGGAATATAATTTTATTTACAATATAAGATTAATAATAATAATAAAGAAGAAGAAGAAAAATTATTATTATAAAAAGTTTAAATTAATATTTTACTTTATTTTCATATTAACAACAACAACAACAACAACAATAATAATAATAATAATAATAATAATAATAATAATAATAATAATAATAATAATAATAATTCTGGTAAAAATGAAATTAAATGTTAAATTAATATATTCTATTCTATCTATTTTCATATTATTATTATTAGTATTATGATTAGTATTATTAAGAGGGAAATAAAAGTGAAATATCATAACATCAACAACAACAATAACAGCAATAACAACAACAATAATAATAATAGCAACCAAAATGCTTAACTAAACATGCAAAAACGTTGTCCATAATAAATCTCTTAATCATAGGCAGCTACCGTATATATGATGAATCAGATATAGGCTACTATACATAAGGTCATGTGACAAATGTTATGCAGAGTACACATTTAGCCCTGTCCTCCCCTAACCAGCATATCCACCCATGCAGCTCTGTAACTGGTGGATTCAGTAACTAACAACATCTACCTGACAACATGTCATTGATTATTCTGTAAATCAGCCTCTGATGTTTGACTAGCCAAGACCCCATCAAACATCAAACCCTGAAGCGTACAGCACCTTAAAGTCCTATCGGATGAAAAAAATGGGGATGCAACAATGCAAAAAAAAAAAAAACCCATCCACCTTTCCCTCATTCCCAGCTGATCACGTTTCCATTTTTATGGCTCCCAACAATCTGTTAGCGGGAATGCGTTGGCTCTAATGAGATGTCATTTGATTTAGAGCCCTGAGAGTAACAGGCAGCGGTCGTGGGGCGAAGCGTCGTCCCTCGGTGCCTCGACACCCCGACTGCCAATAGAAATCAATGCAGTCAATACAGTTATTAATACAGTCCCGCACCACGAGAGCGGGCGGACGAGACGGATGACATTAAGCCAGATTGATCCAAAGGGAAATGGATTTCATAAAGCGCTTGAATGAAGTCATTATACAATGGACAATGGGGCCCCATTTACAAGCCAGAGTACGGGCATTTGTTTCGTTCGACAGCACTCTGCGATATCTCAGCAAATCGCCCGGCACACACGGCTAGCAACAACACCTGACTCATCAAACGGCAGCGTTTAAGATAAAACCAAATGGAACAGCGGTGAATGGAAGCGGTGCTTGCATATGACTTATTGTCTGGATAAGCGAGAGCTTACTCGATAGATTGTTTGAATGTGCACCAGTGAAGTACCAATAGGAGGTACACAAGTATCAATGTGCAAGGCACATCAAAGTTCGAAAGACAATGGACGTCAATATCTGCCAAGGGTTTGGGGACCGAACAATGCGAGCATGTTTCAACTAGCCATGTAATTAACACAAGAGCATTGGGATCCCAGCCTGCCTTTGTACAAGATTAAATACATGCCACAAATGCCCATTGTTCTCATACTGTATGTACTCGCACAAGAGAAGTTCATTTCTCACAGTGTTCATTGCCCAGTGAAATGTCACCGTCTTACATTCGGATCCTAATGAAACAAAGCCTGTAAACAGCTCGCAGGCACAGAGGAAAGAACCAATGCAGCTTGATTTAGCAACTGACTAAAGCTCATATTTATATAGTGTGGACAATAATGAAACATTATGCATGAAGAGTCCAAACAAGCACTAAAAAAACCTATTGCTTTGTTTCACGCCATCTGGGACTAGACCAGGTCACTTCCTCCGGGGTACTTCCGTCACGAATGAATATTCATAGTAACATAAAGAGCCAATGCAAAATGCAATCAACTTAAATATATGGATATGTATGTGTGTGTTTGTCTGTAGGTTGTGGGGCTGTTTAACTAACCTCCAAGAAAAGAAGGGTCAGCCATCCAATAAGGGCTGCCTATTGCCATTAAACCGCATTGAGCTTTATTGAGTATACAACCATATTACCATGAGCTCGCCAATATTGCACACAGGGGGAACCAGCTGGCCTAAAAATGAATTTTTGCCACAATTTTAATATCTTCTATGGCTTGGGGATTTATTTTGGGAGTGCAAAACTAATTTAGCATCATGTATTAAACATGCAGAATGCAGAATATCAATTCACTATATTGTGCTGCTTTTGGAATTTCAGAAATGTGAATTACTGGACTCTGAATTTGACCCTGTTTAAAACCAAATCACTCCTATAATATATATATATATATCCATGTGCAGATAATATATTTTAGAAAGTAGTCCACAATGACAAATAAGGATATCTGAGAACAATAGTACAAATCCTTTAACAAACAAGCAAGTTCTGAAATGCAGATATGTAATTGGTTTCATATTTTTTTTTAAAACTATTAAAACATATATAATTGTGAAGCTTTGAAAATATGAATAAAAACAAAAAACAACAACAACAACATCTAAATAACTGAAAAAACGTCTCATTAGTTAACAAACATTTACTAACAATACATAACTAACTAGCAATGCAATAAACTTTAACTGACAAAAAAAATTGCAACAAGCTATACATTTGTTATCATATTTAGTAATACTTTAGAATATTAGGTAACACATTAGTTTAGGGTTCAATTCTCACTATAGTACGTGTTGCCTCCGGGCAACAATGTCTATTATAATTTATTTTTAATAAAATGAGAAAATGAGACGTGGTCACATGACCCACAGTTTGTGTCCTGTTTCAGCACAAGTGCACGTGTCACATGGCTCCATATTTTCTCGAATGAAAAGTGCATTTTTCACTAATTTCCTTCCAGTTAATCACCCACAAAAATATGAGTCACCTCAACTGGTAAGCAAAGAAGTTTTTTATGAACTTTTCATTATATATCATCAAATGTTTTAGAGCACAAAAAACTGTGTTGTCGTCTCAAGGCAATATTGTTCCATAATGAAATCGCATAAGGCCATTCCAGACCAACTAAATCGGATACAAATATAGCATATTTATAAAGAAAAGAGTTAGAATTATTTAAATATATTTGCATGATTGTGTAATGCACTTATAAGAATATTAATTCACATACAATATCTGCAAATATTATGACCTGCACATTTTCTATAGCAGTTCATAAAGGTATAAAACACAACTGCCAGTTGCTGAAGGTGAGGAGGAGGTGTCATACTTACTAAAGGAGTCATACAGTGGTGAGAAAGAGGAGGTTATGGTGACATATTATATTAGTACAATAGAAATACTTGATACAATGTTGCTTTAGAGCAACAGCTGGATTGCAAATGTTACTTTTTATTAAATATGAAACGTGTAATATGTTAAAACCTGTGTTTGTTCAAGTGTCTGGTTAAAGAAATAGATGTTTTCTGTAAATATATGTATTTTTTTCTACATGAAAATGTCAAATGTTTTAATTTTTCCATTGTGGTACAATGCTGCCTTGAGAAAAAAAATATTGATTGAATATTGTTTCAGTGTCCAATTTTAAGCAGGAAAAACACCACAAATACATTGATATCATATTTGCATAGGGTGGCATGCCTTATGCCTTATTCTGCATGACCTTATTCAACATCCCTAATCCTACCCAATACCTAAACTTAACAACTGCTTTACTAGCTATAAATAAACAGTATTAGGAGTTTACAAAAGTCATAGTTAATAGCGAGAATTGGACCCTAATCTAAAGTGTCAACCAATATTGTTCCATCATTAATGAGCATCTACACAGGAACAAATGGGTAATGCAATTTTAACATTCTAGTAACTACTAACTAACTAACTAGAAACTCTGATTAATGAACCAATAGCCCTCAGTTGAATGAGGTAGTTCACTATAGCTAAATCAGTAACTCTCTTGTTCATGCATCCCAGAGGACTACTAAGAACTACTTTATTGTACGGGTTCATTATTAATAATGTACAATGCATAATTAATTCTAAAGTAAATATCATGGTAACCCACTGGTAATGACTTAAGGTATTACCAAATCCTTCAGAGGGAACTAGTAATTTAATTCAAAAAAACGAAAACATTCATTACAGAAGAAGAGTTGCATTTTTGAAAAGAGTAGAATCAGGACAAAATTGATGGCATCATGTACAGTAATTGACCCACATAGTGTACTGTACAGGATAAAAAAATAAATAAAATAAAAATAAAAATACAGTTCTTTTGAAAAGAATGGAACCACACTCAAAATTGACTGGTTGTACTGAAGCTGCGACAAATGCATTTTTAGGCTGGATTATAAATCCATCAAAAGTGAAGCCAAGAATCCTACACTGAAGCCTGATCGTCGACATAAAACAGCCTTTAGCCTGAGTGTCACACAGTTTACGGTGCCAGTCCACGCCCCGAGGCTCAGTGCCACCCTATGCTAACGTTCTGTTACTCTCTATCAGAATTTGATCCCTTTTTTTTTTTACTTATCGCATACCCTTCCACTTCAAAAGAGCGTTTGAAGTGCACACGGGCCACTTTGAAGCCCCCGCGCAAGCACGCACGACAGCCTCCAGTACCCCACAGTCCTCTGTGATGTGTCATTAAGCTGTTCAGTTCCAATTTGAAGGCCAGATTAGCGAGCAGACGTGTTAATGTCCGGCCATGAGAGACCAAACACAGCCTCGGAAAGCTGGGTTTATCTTATAAAGACGTAATGTAACTGGATTAAACTCCACTCTGACTCATGCAAACAGTAAAGCTGGCATGCAAACTTGTATAAAACTTTCTTTGTGACTTTAGATTCTGATATTTCGCACTATAAAACCTCCTTTCTTATGACTCTTATGATCAACGATGCTGCATATTTGATCAAAAATAGAGTAAAAACTGTTTTTGTATATATTATTACCATTTGAAATAAATGTTACAATTCAATATATTATAAAATGTAATTTATTCCTGTGCTTAAAGCTGTATTTTCAGCATCATTACTCCAGTCTTCAGTGTCACATGATCCTTCACAAATCATTCTAATATGCTTAATATTTTTTAAGAAACCAGGATGCATTTTTTTCAGGAATCTTTGAGGAACAGACATTTCAATAGAACTGCATTTATTTGAAATTGATTAGTCACTTTTGATCAATTTAATGCATCCTTGCTAAATAAAAATATTAATGTCTTCAAAAAAAAGAAGTTATTTTTGAACAATTTTTGACCCTTAACTTTTATACAGTAGTGTATATATATATATATATATATATATATATATATATATATATATATATATATATATATATATATATATATATATATATATATATATATATCATATTTTCTGACCCAGTTAATGCACGTTGGAGAGAAAATACACTTTTTTAGAAAAGTAATCGAATAGATGAGTGGAAAGCAACAAGTAAGTAGGAGAATTATGAGTTAATGGCAATTCATCTCCTAATTTCCCCCTTTTATTCTTAGTATTACATCTCTATAACAATATATGAACATGGAGCGCTGCAGGGATGATGTATTTTTGTAGGCCAACCCGGAAGTTCGCATCACCCTTGTTCCCTTCGACAAAAACCCAAAAGGATTTTTCCATTGGCTTTTGTGTTAATGCAGAAACAATTTGTGTCAATCATGATCATCTTCACAAATGAACACAACTTTTATGAATTTTGAAGCCTACAGTAAATACAATCGGAAGAAGTCAAAAGCTAAACGTAGGATATAAACAAACTACACTAAGGTCACATGACCTCAACGTCACCATCACTTCAGCTTCCCGCAACACATTTTCCCTGAAGGCTTGAGTTATAATAGTTTACAAGAGCGTGATCATAAACACGACGAGGCTGTGAAAGAGGACTAGCGCTTAGATGAGTTTACCTGTTCGGCGGGATGACGTTTAATGTCAAATTAAAGATATATTCACCTCTTCCACGTGCATCAGGCTAAGAGTTAATCTAATGTTGTGATTCAATACAGCATTTTCAAATTAGAGGGAAAAAAATAAACTCTGACCTCAGCTCTGAATCAAAAATCTAATTATAAATCATCTTCAGCTTCAAAGATATTTAAACTGAGATAAAATATACATGGACGATATCTCTCTCCTTTTTAATAACTGTATCCTCCTCAGGAACACTGTTAATCATTCTTTAATTAACTTGTTGACTGGGGACAGGAGCAGCCAGCCTCTTCTCTCCCTCCCTCCCTCCCTCCCTCCCTCTCTCCCTCCTCCCTCCCTCCTCCCTCTCCTCTCTCCCTCTCTTCCCCTTGAAACACGGAGACACGCACAGCAGACAGACACCAAAGTTTATCTAAAGAGGTCGCTGCCTAATGATTCAGGCAGATGGAACAGCAAATGGCACAATAACTGCAAAACACGCACATTTACGTAAATTAATCTTTGCGTGTACCGTAGATTTTAAGATTTCATACTGTATGGCTTGAGAAGAGTAAACTTGCATGAGTCTTAAGGACTTCCTTTACGAAGCTGTTATGGTGCTATAGACTAATTGTAATGTTTCTACTTTCATTGTAAGGATATTTTAAAACAGGTAACAATAACTATTTACATTTAAGATAAACTTCACAAAATATAATTCAAAACTCGATTTGAATACAGCACCACAGGGTGATGACTGAATCTCATTTGAATTTGGTACGAGAGTGACGTTTTATGGGTGCAGGATAAAAGAGTGTGTCGAGACGCCACAAGCTACAGAACTAAGCCGCTCTTGGCTAATGGAAAAGCCCATGCGTGGACTCTCTCTTTCTCCTTTAATAACTCGGGCTCACCCACACACGCAGCAGTGAGTCTCTTTTCCAGTGGTCTGATGTTTTCTCCACAGAAGTGTGCTGGGCCCAGCTGGGTTAAGCTGATAAAAGAATACTCCGGAGAAGTGAAGCCATCGGACTTGAGCGATGAATACAGACACCGAAGCGGACTACTGAGGACAGGGAAAAAAACTCTGAGTAGGAAAGTTACAGAGACAACAAAAAACACTATTTTCAGAAGAAAAATAGAAGTGTGAGTGGTGCTTGCCCATGCAAAACTATCTGCTCCTAGGTGATGCCAGACTATTTTAGATGGTTGCCAGGGCATTGCTATGTGATTGATATGGTGTTCTGGGAGGTTGCTTACTAGTAAAAGTAAAAAGGTCCACAACCATGAGCCAAAATTTTAATGTTGATTGTTTTAAATGGTAATAGCACACATCAACTTAGCAAATTGCATGATTTGTGGTTGTCGCTAACACAACCCTGCTTACAAAACAACCTAAACTGGTTTGCTGGTCTACCAGCTTGGTCAGGCAGGTTTCTTTGATGGTTTCAGAGGGGTTTTGGTCTGGCAAGGAGACCAGCTTGCAGACCAAATAAACCATCGCAACACAAGCTAGACCAGGCTGTGAGGTCATTTTAAACCCGCTAAAACCAATGTAAAAACTTAGATTTCCAATCAAATCAACTAAATCAACAAGAATAAATCTGGCTCAACAAAGAAATTAATTCAACAGTATAGAGCACGACAATGATGTACAAAAAACTGAAAAGTTTTTCCTTTGACAACATTGCTGATAACTTTGGCAAAATGTGCCCCGTTCACAAACATCCACAAAAACAACTAAAAATCGCTGTATTATGCACGGCAGGCCAGTAGTTGGCGATGTCACTGTAAAGAAACACTACGCTAGCCTGACAAGCCAGACCCACATCAAGATGTTGGGTCTGGGAACTCACCATTGACAGGGCTCAATCTGAGGGGCTGGATAAACGGTTGTCTTTTAAATTCCCTCTGCATGTTACAACCAACCAGAGCAAAATGAAGCGGAGCTATTTGATAGATTAAACTTTCGCTGTATCCAGTCGGCAAAACTCTGAATATATCTTACCTTCTTAAAAATAACTTCAGTACCGTTCTTTGTTCTTTTCTCAAAGAAAAGCTTAACAACAAGTCTTCCAGAGTCACGGCCAAAGCTGATTCGAAAGACCGCTGTTCACCAGCTTCTTTGTTTACAAGTAGCATGCGGAACCACGGCAACTCTGCCATCATTGTTAAGGCCGCCCACCAACCCTATACACGATGTGATTGGCCTGACCAAAGTTAGTTTTTTCCAGCTCGCAAGCCAATGGAGAGTTGCTAGACTATACTCGCTAAGGTGTGTCTAGATTTTTAGGCTAACACTACGCATCTATAGACTGAACACGCAAGGCGAATGCGCGTGACATCACCGTTTTCACAAATTTGTGTTTTTGTAGTTTACACAGAGACGATAATGGTGTAGTTTTCAAAAACGTGCAATTTGAAACACATTCAAAAGTTAGTGTTTGCAGGCCCCCAAGGCACTGTTGTCGTGTAAATAAACGGCCAAAATGCATTTTTTGAAATCTATTTGAATTATGACAACTTCTAATGAAATTACGTTCAACCATCAAACTACACAGATTTAGATGAAAACAATTCATAACATAAACACAAATATTTAAGTCAGGAAAAAAATAAAAAACAAAGTTGTTTCAACTTTACATAATGGCCCTGGAAGCAATTCATCTGATGATTTTAGTTCAAATATAATGTAATGATCAATTATTATGTCAACAGAGCTATCAAAATAATGTTGTTAACTTAAAATTAATTAAATAAATAAATTTGAATGTCTTACTTGCAACCATGTATTTCTTAAGAGGTCCCCTGAATATATTACCAGGGAATGTTTAATACTTGCTCATTAGAACGCCATTTACTGTATTGTCTTACATTGTTGACTGTAAATGTGAAATAAGACTACCTTTAATAAGGCGACATTGCATGGCATTCAAAGACATGCAATCCGCATTTAATTCTATAAGTCTAATATAAAATCTATCATTTTGTCTCCTTGTAGCTCTAGGGTTCCTTCTAGACTGGTTTCATATGGATGATTTCCCTCATCTCTATATATTATAGACACTATATTCGACATAATTCACATACACACACATATACTGCACGTATACACACATACACACAAATAGTCTGTATATATAAACCAATATGTGCTTGATGAAATATTTAAAGAGCTGGAAGAATAAAAAGGCCTCGGTTAACAGCACAGACTCAATTTAAGTCAATCTGAATCAGTCTCAGAGGCATTTAGAGGTCCTCTTCCATTCTTTGTTCTTTGGGAGTAATGTCTATTTATCAAATCCACGCTTCATTCAGAGCGGCATCAAGTATAATATCGGCCTCAAAGAAAAAAGAAAGCAACATAAATGTCCAGTCTATAAGCCTTCACGAAATTAGCTTCTGCCCGAGGCTAGATCTGCTGACATGAAGTATTTTCTTCAAAGGGTGCCCAACGGTTCAAGGCTAAGTTTAGCTCTTTCTCTTAGCTATCAATCAGGATATAGGAAAAAACATTACATTAATAATATATTTTAAATGTTCTACTCTGCGTTTTAGAGATACATAACCTATTTTTTTAAAACACTTTCTAGTCTTATTTCTTTTTGAGGTTCAAGGCAAACCAGAAATAAAACAAAAAGTCTCAAATAAGCTACTGTTTTCCACTGGCTTTGATTTCCGAAGCCATTTCAGGCTAATACCCCAATGCTAATGATGCTAAAATATGCTCAACTTTTCCAGTGGTGAGCGCGCTTCACTGTAATTGCGAGCTGCAGCTACGCTACACAACAGACACACCATCAATCACGGATTGAGCTCCTAAACCAATGCTCAGAGTCTGGAGGTTTTCCCACTGGTGGTCTGAAGCCGCCCCACGCATTCAAAGACCTCGACGTCACGGCTATCCGTCCTTTAGTCCTCTTTGCATGCCTGCGGAGCGCCACGTACATCCTCACTTTAAAGAAACCAAGAAAGCCAGTCGCTGATTAGAGCTAATGCCTTTCAGATGTTCTGCTCGGCCCGGCCCGTCTCGTGCTCCTAATTCAGACTGACTGGAACGTGGTCAATCCTGTTGCGGGATTGAGGGAGCTCCCCGATCCACTCTCTGAACTGAGGGTCTTTTTCCAGAAACGTGGCACCGACTGCCTCAAATGACGGATCCAAGGTACAGTATAATTTGTGGACTTGCTATATATAAAATTATACAGTATGTACAGTTTAGAGGGAGGCAGGGCTGGTGATACGCTTCATTCCAGAATCGTCTACTGACTGTGATGACAAAATGTACCCAGTAATTAATAATTAAACATGAAAGCTTGATGTTACAAGTAAAAAACATAAAACTTGCATAATGACCCAGTTACCCCATGATCTAAAGCTGCAAAGATGCAAACCACAAAAAGATAAAAGAAAGAACACACCAACAAAAGAGCCATGCCATTCAAGCCCTTCAACATCCAAACAACACAAGTCACTCGAAATAAATAACTGTGTTATCATGACAACCCAAGTAAGCCATCACAGAAATGCAATGTGATAAATATTTGTGCTGAAAAAAAAAAAAATCTGAGAAGACGTGAGACAATCCTGTCATTTATCTATGAAACGACTGTGGCTCAGGGGTCAGAGGTCATGGAAAAATCAAGCAAGGTGAAAAGACGTGACAGCGGAGGACTCCAAAAGCTTTGTGTAAGCCCAACACAAACACAACAAGGGGTTTGAGAGTGACCTCGCCTAAACGCTTGGCACAAGGGCATCAGCTGTAATTGAACATCTGGCCCTGAAAATCTCTCTGTTCGCCTCAGTGCAAATTCCCTGACCTGGAAGGACAGTCCTCTCGTCTGCCCAGTCTTTGTTAACCATATCAAATTGCTTTTGCAATTAGCCCCCTGATTTCAGTCCTGATGTGTTAGCAGAATTATTCATCTTTCCCAGGGTCCCGTGGTTCGTTCGGTCACCTGCTGGTCAGTTGGCCTGCGGCCTGAGCCGGGCGGAGCCAACAGGAAGTGAACTGTCTAGGTCTATCATCTCCGCCGAAGGGGGAGCTAATTGACCAGCTGTGGAGGAACAAGCAGGTCAACCGAGAAATGGAAACTTTCTAGGAGGCTTTGGGCCTGTCCGTTATCTGTCATTGGCATACAGTGACAAGACCTTCATGAAATCCGCACTCTAGGAGATTACACTAAAGTACTTCAGCTTTAGACATGCAGAATTCAAACACCCGTCATTTAATTTTGTTTTTGTTTTGTTATGCTGGTTTGAAAGTCTTTCTCTCTCTATATATATATATAGTCTGTGGAAGGTGTAGGACCAAAAAAAAGATTTTGACCAATTATTCGGTCCAAATGATGCGACGTCCTTACCTTCTAAACATATGCATTTTCATACCTCTGTGCAACTTACTCGCACAGACATCACGTCAGTCACACCGCAATCGAAACAGCAGACACCTTTTACAGATCCTCCTGCACCAAAACAACCAACCTATGCTGCGTTCACGCCATAACTACCGTAATATGGAAGAGATGGAAACCTGTGATGTTACACTGAGCGGTTCATGACTCGGAGAGGAGAGTGACACGGAAGAGAAGATATTGTTTAATATCTTCAACAATATCTTGTTGTTCTTTTTCTTTGTTTTTGCTCACACAATAAGTCTCGTCACTTCATAAAATTAAGGTTGAACCACTGGAGTCGCATGGACATGTAGGCACATATTTTAATGATGTCTTTACTATATTTCTGGGTCTTGAAAGTGGTCGTTGTGTTGTTGTGGGGTCAGAAAGCTCTCAGATTTCATCAAAAAACTCTTAATTTGTCTTTCGGAGATGAACGAAGGTCTTACGGGTTTGGAACGACATATGGGTGAGTAATTAATGACAGAAATGTTATTTTTGGGTGATTTAAACCTTTAAATCAGTCACATCTTAAGGATTTAGATCAATATGTTAGTGCTATTAGCTCTTTATTCTGGGCACTATTCATCATATTTATATACATTTAAAAAAAAGCCCAGTATCGACACACACCCCATGAAAAAAGCATTCAAATTCCATCTGAGCCAATCAAAAGCTATGTCTCCATAAGTCATGCATTTCTATCTAATTAAAAAAATAGCGCAAAACAGAAACAGAAGTTGCATTAAATATTTTTTTTATTGTTAAATTAAATTATAAACCAATAAATTACTTGCCGTTTAGAACGTGCAGACAAAACACACCATGTTTGCATGTTGCAAAGTCAAATTACCTTTTTATGTTCATCTAGGAATGTGATTGGTAAATGTATTGCCATTGTAATGTCCTTTTGCCAAATTTAATTTTCATAGAATATGCATAACTATTTGCATTAGAATAAGTTCATGGAAACCTGGCTACTGGCAACATCCTTTTTGCTAAAATGCGGTTCAGCTACACAGCGGGAATGACTATTTACTGGACGTATGGGTTCTGTGTTCAAGTGGTATGACAGCTGTACCACCAAAAAGGACAGCTAGCGAGAGTTTAGCCAGAAAACGCTTCATCTCTTCACTGGGCCCGTGGAACTCAGGCAGGCGAGGCGAGAGCATCTGCTAAATTGGTTTCTCATTCTTGATAGAATAAAAGCAGAGGGAGCTCGTACTTCTCAGGGCGCAGATTACACATCTACGAGCTTTGGCCTTGTAGAACCTTGCGCATCAAAACATAGGAAAAGGAGCTGCGGAGAGGAAAGTGTGTATAATGACATGCATGCATTCATGCACAGAGTAGGAAATAACGCACACACACCCATGTTGGAGAGCGTGAGATTTTCCATTAGATGCTAAACAAACGCCGTGGCCCGGCGAATGACTCCTAAATGAGAAATAGAGTTTACAGCAGGACCATCTGGCCAGGCCAAGCCCTGCTGAAATCAGCCTTAAATTGGGCGAGCAACATAATTGAAAGCAATGTGCACATGGGGTAAGAGAGCGTTCCTCTCTCTCTCTCTCTCTCTCTCTCTCTCTCTCTCTCTCTCTCTCTCTCTCTCTCTCTCTCTGTAATTTAGCTTTGTCAGAGCTGATGTTTTTGCTTTATGGACTCATTGTCAGGCAGATTCTGATAATGGATCCTCTATCGCTCTCTCTCTGTACCAAAGGCCGGTTCTGTAAAAGGCTATCTCTGGTCCCTAATCCTCCACAATCGGTGTGAAAAGCCTCCTCCTGGAAGCAAACCCAATCGACTCAAATAAATAAAAATGTGCTGGAGTCTCCTAAGGTATAGACATCTGTTAACTGCATATAAAAGGCCATTTATTACAAAATCTGATTAGTGTTGGTTAAACTATAGCTTCTCAACTCATAATTTGCAAGTAGTTAAAGGTGAAAGGTGCCATTTCTTATATTTTTTTATCTTAAAATATTCTACTATTGCAGCTTAATATGTATAGTATGGAAGCTTGTTTCAAAAAAGGAAACTACGACTTTTTTCCACACAATTCTGACATTTTTCTCAGAATTTCAAAAGTCGCAATTGCGAGTTATAAAGGCAGAATTGTGTGATATAAAGTCACAATTGCGAGTTATAAAGTCATAAGCATCCATATCATAGACATCTACAAGTAGTTTTTATAGTAATAGTTAAATTTAGTTAATGGTTTAATCTACAAGTAGATTCTGGTTACATAATCCAGATTACATGTAATCAGTTACTGCCCAGAACTGTAAACAACATATAACCATACATACACAAACCCTCTGGGACCACAATGTTGACTGCAATGGAAACATGCCTATGAAAGAACAATATTACAACCCCCAAACAGCTGAGACTCTCAAAATACCCATAATCCCTGTAGAGACGGAGTTACTGCACCTAATGCAATAACTCTCTCGCTCGCAAACGCATGCACACCAACACATACTCAGCCTTTCAACTCCTGCGCCACCCAAATCACGTTCGCACAAACTCGATTTAGGCAGAAATCTGATTTCCGTCCTCTCATGTGCACACAAGAAGTGTTTATATTTGCTCAGAGAGCAGATGCATGCATGTGTAAGCGCGTGTGTGCGAGTACATCCATGTGTGCGTGTGTCTAATTGGCAGGCGTCTTAATGACAGTGTATATTGTGAGGATAAATACATGCGTACAGTGCAGCAGAGGGCACAAACCCCGCTGAGTTGAACAGCCAGGAAGAGGAGGAGTGTTCAGAGAGCGTACCCGATGCATCTGTCCGTTTTTCTTCTCGCTCTTATGCCTGTTTTGCAGCTCAGCTTGCCTCTTGCACTTTCTCAGTCGTGTGTGGCTGGTTCCAAAAGACGCCTGGCAACACTTTCACTCTTAGTTGTCTTGAATCATTGATGCTATTGACGAACACAGCTCCATCAAAGCAGAAAGTAAATAGCCTCCAAAGCTGGGCTAAAATGTCCATTTAACACAGCGTGTCCAAAACTTCATACCTCCTTTGGGGCGACAGCATTACTGACCTTTTGGCCAATGTCTTGTCAAGCAACTGTTGATTTCAAATCATTTTGCTTGAGATCACCAATCAATCCTAAACTGAAGTGAGAAAACAGCCTGCATTTGTCAACTCAAGCAGAGTCGATAACATTTCAGGCACATGGGCTGATACAAAATGGACAGCCAAAACATTTTTGCTGTTCCTATCTGGCCTCCCTGACTGGTCAGGTTTGCTGGTTTTATTAGCTGGTCAAACCATGGACCCCCAAATATTAAAATCCATCTGTGAGGGAACACTTTCCTAAATAAACTATAGCTGGCTTTATACGGACTCATTTATACAATGAAAAATACTTGAAATCCTTTACATAATGAATATATATATATATATATATATATATATATATATATATATATATATATATATATATATATATATATATATATATATAAGGAGTATAAAGGTACATGTATTCAGCCTTTACTGTCACGGTACGGACGTCACAGCTCGGTGTGTACAGTGAGACAATGAATGCAATCATCGGCGATCCATAGTCCAATCTAGAAGGGGGCACTTACGGTAATGTTAACCGCCACAATAGGAAAAAGAAGAACAGATGATCAGATGATCTATGCACCAACCCAAAACAATAGTTCAGCTTACTAGTGGCCTATACTATAGACAGTAAAAAAGTATGGAAGCCCTAGTGTGAGCGTGAAGTGGAGCCGCGGTATCAAGGCCCCGCCCACACTCCCACAGAATCGGTTAGCAAAGTTTATGTCGGTGTGAATTTAACAGTTATGAAAATGTTAAAATTTAAGTCACCCCCTATTTTTATAGCATCAAATAACTCATTAAAACCAAACTAAAAAAAAAAAAAAACTGAATTCAGTATGATATATGCGTTAGATATGCATCATGTTTGGCAGCAGCCTTATAAACCAGTTGCTGTGATGTCTGTCATTAATGTTAGCCAACGGTAACAGAGAAAAATGTAGCTTTAATAAGAATTAATCTATATTTAATTTATAATTCATGCAGTTAAGAAGGGTGTTTAATAAATTAGATGTCAAGCTGTTTCTATATTAATTTGGAGAGTAACTGAAATTATTACAATATAAAAATATAATAAACTGCTATATATATTATAAATAAATTGCATTTTTTATATTTCAATAATAATAATATTATTATTGCTACCATATTTTATTAATTCTTAATTTATTTTATTCAATAAAATTCTTAGCATATGATTTATATCATGCCAAAACTACAATGGATTTTCATAAAATGGCATACAAAGCTGAAAATATAGTAATACAAATAATTAAACATGAATAAAAACTAAAATAGTATCTTGATGATATTAAAATAACACTGTTCTGTGCACAGTATCAAGGTTAATACAAAAGAGCCAAGGAATCTCTAAAGACAAGACAATTACTTGAGTGACAACCGCACACAAAGGAATGTCCTCTGTATGCGCCATAGATTGACTGAGCGGTCTGTGTAGGTATGGCAGAACGGATCCATCTGCCGTGTTAAATTATTAACACGCCATTAAAATTTCATCTGCGCTAAATGTCTCCCATTTCTTAATTATGAGACTTTGGGCTTCCCCATTTCCCCGGACAACCGAGTTTAATTTTCATTATGATGTGCAGATCACGCACAATAGCCTACGAACTGGAACATGTTCGGATCATGAGACCTGTAATGAGATGACATGGAGGCGTTCTTGAGAAGATCTTGTCTTCGAATGGCTAAACATGCTGGCCTTCGAATATGTACAAAACAATAATCTCGAGATGTTTAGAAAAAAAAAGAAAAGAAAAAAAATCCTGTATTATACTAGCTTATGTATAGTTGTTTGGTAAAAGTGTACTCCCAAGGCTTGTGCAAGAACGAAGGGAAAAAAACCCCACAAAAGCAAGTCTCACAGAACAGCATCTTTCTCAGTGCATTTAAAAGCACTCCAGCCTTTATAACATACAAGTTTGCTGCCCCCTAGTGTCAGACAAGCACTTCACATCTGTGGTTCAGTGTGTTATTCACAGACTCCCCACTAAAAGCTCTGTTACAGCACCAGATGAGGTTCATAGCCTCCGGCTCCAACTGCAATTCATCTGTTGAAAGGCATTTCTATATAGGCAGCAGGGCCTGCACAAATAGACATGTTGACCAGCTGCATTTTGATAGGATTTAGAAGGTCATCAAAACAAAGACCTTTGGAAAAACACCGCACATGCTCTCCGTCTCTCTACCTCTCCCTGCACACAAAGACACATGCACTCTTTCTTTCTCAGTAGCATCAATCAAAATGGCCGCTCCAGTAGGAGAAGATAATGGCTTTATTTGTCATGCCAACCGCAGGTTTTTGGCTGTGACACCCATTAGCCGTGATGTCTTTATCAGGGAAAAGTGACAGAAGCCCAGCAAGTCCCTTCTCGTCCATGTGGAACATTGCCAGCCAATTAAGCGCCACCGCTTTGCCTTCGACGAGTGCCATAACGAGGGACAGCTTGTGCATTAGCCTAACCACGCTCGCGCAAAGGCTAATCACGCTAATGTGGTCCAGTAAACATGTTAGCATAGAAGTCAGAGGAACATACAACATAATTTCACTTCCCGTATGCGTTACGCGAGTGCAGAAATGAATCAGGCCTCATTTTCAAGGGGCATCGACAGCAAAACTATGGGCTAGCTAGAAGGTTTATGAATAAATTTGTCTAAAAAAAGACACGAACCCCTGGAATGTTTACCAGAGATTCAAGAGCGAGATTGTGCTGTGGTTATTTACTCTCCCGGGGGTCTATTTCATCAAGTGTGTGGACATCAATTTGTTTAGCTTTGCTAAGGGAAAAAAGCAAAGAGGCTAACGATTAGGATCTGGCACGGAGCAGGAGAGAGAAAAATACAGATCGGCCGACCTCTTATGGCTGAAAAGAAATTCCTTCAATCGTGTAAAGAGTGCATTTCCATACAGATGGCCCCTAAGGCAAAGAGAAGGTAAAAGAATGTAAAAGAGAGAGTCTTAATCCTGTTACCTACTGACAGGACGAAACAGAAATAAAGAGAGGGGGAAAGACAGCATGCCAAAATTATAATCCTTTTATCCGAGATGGAGCTCTTTAAGAATTCAAAAAGCTATTAAAGTTCCAGATTCAAAAGTTAAGCTCTATTTACAACATCTGCTGCATAATGCCACAGAAAATTATTTAGATATAGTGTTCTTTGCCATGTTTCACCAATTTCACTTGAAACGGGCCTTGCTTGTTCAAACAAAATGCCCTGCCCCTGAGATCACGGGCAAAAATGTAGCCAAAATTAATAAAAATGCCTCCAAAGTTCAAGAAAAATGTACATATTATATAGTTACGCAATATTACATGAGCAAGAGTGCTGCATGGTATTGCTTTTATACAACAGTTCAATACACAAGACATTAACATTAAGTGACTAACACTTTAGACAAACATTACTGTCAATCTTGACTATTTTAGCTCAATTTCACCAAGGAAAATCATTCCAAATAAAGCCACAGAAGAATTATTTTAAACAAATTGTTTGACTAAGTGATTCTATGAGTTCAATGATAAGATGTCTCTATTCAAAATGTAATATTTAAAACATTAGGGCCTGGTTTCACAGAAAGGGCTTAGATTAAGCCAGGATTAGGCATTTGTTCAATTAGGACATTTAAGTAGCTTTTATAAACATGCCTTAAAAAAACATTGATACTGGTGTGCATCTTGAGACAAAACAATGGCGCTGACATATTTATTCAGCATGGATGCATTAATTGATCAAAAGTAACATTAACAACATTTATAATTTTTTTTTATGTTTTAACTTCAAATAAATGGTGCTCTTTTGAACTTTCTATTCATTAAATAATTATATATAAAAAAAGTATCAGTTTCCACAAAAATATTTTTTCAACACTGATAAAAACAATATATGTTATTGAGCAGCAAATCATCATAATGGTTTCTGAAGGATGTGACACATGAAGACTGGAGTAATGATGCTGAAAAATGCATACAGTATATTCACATAGAATATTATGTTAATAATGTTATTTTCATATATAATACTATTTCACAATATAATATGTTTTACTGTATTTTGATCAAATAAATGCAGGCTCAATGAGCATAGGAAACTTTTTTTTTTTAAAGCTTATAACCACAAACTTTTGAATGTTATAGAAGTGCTTTAACAAAAATAAGAGCTTGGTATTGGGGCCATGACAGTTTTGTGAAAATAATCAAAAATGCTACCACTGGCTAGGAAAGAGTTAACCCTTAAATGCATACCTCGGGTTTTAAAGTTAGACATCAAACTTCTTAGTATTCCTCAATAAGTTCAATATAAACAATATTAACAAGAAAAAAATAATACAATTATATAGGAATGCCTGTTTTTCCATTCATGTTTTGTAAAAAAATTGTACAGGGTCGCTAACATCCTGAAGCGTATATTTTTTCTGCACAACAATAATTGAATCTTTGATGACTGAATAAGTGCAATTCACCTTTATTCCACAAGGTGGCAATGTCTGATACACAATAATGAAGTGACGTTTCACTCATAGTCACCGCAGGCAGAAAACAAAAGAATAGGAAGAATCACCAGCAACACCTGAAATGGCTCAGTGATTTACAGCAGAGCAAGAACTGAACACAATCAAACATTACTGTCACTGTCACTTGATTGTGGATCTGCTGAACAAGCTGTCAGCGATCAACATATTGACTTTGAAGATGTTGAAAATGATAAAATATGTTTGAGATGGCGAATATGAGGAGATGCTGAATGTACTGGGAAATGAGCTCTGATGATGAAAGTGATGATGGTATAAAACATCTGCTCAAACTCCAAACGGTAACAAAATATGCTTTATTTTAACTTTTGTTGTAACTGTTAATCTAATATCAGGAGAGTTTTATATTATCGCGACAGTTAAAGATTAATCCGTATTAGATATAGATCTGAATTACTAATATGTAATATGTAATGACCCAAATATGTAATAATGATTGAACATTTTAAAGGGGGTTAAGGGTTAAAGGGGGTATATGTAGAATTCAGAAACCCTTGATAATAGCAGCACCAGTGGCTGTTAAATGAACTGCAGCCAGCAAATTATTGTTCATATACTCGCACATGTACACAGGTAATGTACAACGGACTGAACAAGATTAAATGGCCCGATATTCTCACAGCAAAGTTCTTTTAGCGATATACTTTTAACAAACATCCAGACGCTTAGATGAATATGTAAAGTTGCGCACTTAACTCTCAATAGCAAAACATACAAACAACAAAAGTGACAGCGTTGAGAAAAAAGCAGTTAAGGCGGCATCTGATCGTAGCGATGTGGGTGTTCGCACAAGCTCTGCGATTCACCGGCATTATGTAGACAGATGAGGTCATTCAAATTACACTGTTATGATACTTTGATTATAAAGACTATTTAGGACTATAGACTAGATCTGGCTACGTGAGACTCTTCCCATGGCACACTGACATTACAGTAAGTAGTAGCTCTTTTGGCATTATCCTGAACATTGTGTTCATTCCATGTGTCACAGAATGGAAGACAGGCTATCAAGAGAACACTTTTTGTGTTCCTTTTGATTCTCACATCAAACTGTCATAGTAAGTCGAGGAAGATTTTGTTTTTTAAAGCTTTGTTACAAGCTGTTCACACTTTGGCAAAAAAAAAAATAAATAAATTAACACATGAAAATTCTTACATATAGCTCCATTCAGCTCTCCACTGTAATGGTGTTACTGTAACAGCTTTTTTTCTCAACAACAAGGGACTGTTCAAAGTCATTTTCTGGGGTCATCAACATTACATCAGATGGATCGAGCTTAACTTTCCCTGAACCCGGAATCTTCTATTAATGATGAAGATCTCAAACCTCAAACGGATGAATGAAAATGTTACCCTTCATCTTAGCAGGACAATTTTTTCTTGGCAGCTCTAGTTTCTGACATGCATATTAAAGGGAGAGATCTTGAGAATGACACAGTCATAAGAACATCAGGCCGGGCGGACTCATTAATCACGTTATTTTTGGACGAGCGGTGCCCATTTTTCTTGGTGGAACACAGTCTGTGGCGTGAGGAGAAGCTGGCATATAGCTGGAGACCGTTAGCGTCTTTAAAGTGAGCGCACGATGTAATGCGCACCAGCACGCGGCGCTCGGATAATTAACTCCCCGTCTAACACATTAGACAACTGTTAGATTCTGCAATTAGGACAAATCAGCTTAAAACGGCAAATATGGCGGGAAGCAGATGCTGCGAGGAAGTTGTGCAAGTTCTTCTATAGCTCTGAGAGACAAAGGGTAGGCCTATTAACTCAGTTCTGAGCTTTTGGAACAGACTACATGGAACAAATCACTTAAAGGGTTAGTTCACCCCAAAATGAAAATGTTGTCAGTAATTCCTCACCCTCATGTCGTTCCAAACCCGTAAGACCTTCGTTCATCTTCAGAGCACATATGAAGATATTTTTGATAAAAACTGAGAGCTTTCTGACCCCTCCATAGACAGCAATTTAATCAACACTTTGATGGTCCAGAAAGGTAGGGAAGACATCAATAAAATAATCCATGTGACTCCAGTGGTTCAACCTTAATGTTTTGAAGCGATGAGAATATGTTTTGTGTGTAAAAAACAAACAAAAATAACAACTTTATTTCACAATTTCTCTCTAGCCTGTGTCAGTCTCATATGCATTTTACAGTACAGTGCATCTCCCGCATCATCATCACACGCATGGAACAGCATCGGCTGTCGTAGAACTCGTGCTGTCGTAGAAAGCGCTGCACTATTTACAACGTAAACTGCGTAGGAGACTGACACAGGCTAGAGAGAAATTGTTGAATTAAGTCGTTATTCTTTTGTTTTTGCACAAAAAGTATTCTCGTCGCTTCATTAAATTAAGGTTGAACCACTGGAGTCACATGGACTATTTTAACCATGTCTTTACTACCTTTCTGGGCCTTGAAAGTGTTAATTAAATGGCTGTCTATGGAGGGGTCAAAGAGCTCTCGGATTTCATCAAAAATATCTTCATTTGTGTTCTGAAGATGAACAAAGGTCTTACAGGTTTGAAACGACATTCAGGGTGAGTAATTAAAGGGATAGTTCACCCAAAAATGAAAATTAGCCCATGATTTACTCACCCTCAAGTCATCCTAATGTATATGACATTCTCCTTTCAGACGAATATAATCTTATATTAAAAATTATATAGTTATATTAAGAGTTATATTTAAAAAAGTCCTGGCTAATCCAAGAATTGTTGTCTTGTTTATGAAGTCCATAAAAGTGCATCTATCCATCATATAACTGCTCCATGCGGCTCCGGGGTATTAATAAAGGCCTTCTGAAGTGAAGTAGCATGTTTGTGTGAGAAAAATAACCATATTTAAAACTTTATAGACTAAAATGAATAACTTCCGGTCGATTGCTATAAGCATCGATTTACGGCGAAACTCTTGACCCTTGAACCCTTGACGCATGCGTTTTGACTAACGCAGAAGTGCAGAGGATAGAGCAAAACAAAACACCAGTCACGAATTAGAGTCTAAAACGAGAAAAGAGCAATGGCAAAGGATTTCGATATAAGAGAAGAGGGGCTTGAGTTTGTTGCCCAGCCCTATCCACGAGAGGCGTCAAAGCTTGAGATGCTCCTATACATCGCGTCAGGGTCACTCTTGCCATCGAATTGGGGAAAACGAATCTGTGGAGCATTTTTATGATGGATAGATGCACTTTTATGGACTAAAAAAACGTGACGACATTTCACTGAGCTATACTTTTTAATATATGTCTGAAATAAGAACTTCATATACACCTAGGATGACTTGAGGGTGAGTAAATCATGGGGTAATTTTTATTTTTGGTTGAACTAACCTTTTAAGTTACTTGTCATAAATCCCAAAACAGTTCAAAAGATCATTTATATGTAAGCATTAATCAGGTTCATTGGCAGCAAAAACTCACTCAGGATAGGGTGACCGTTGTGATGGAGTATCTTTTCAGCATTGGTAAACAGCTATAAGACAGTTTATCTGAGTTAAGCAGAGAGTAAATTAAAACGACTATCTGCATACTCGGCTGTTAGGGGGCTTCGGTTACAGATTTCTCACCAAGTCCCGAGGTCCAACAACATTTACATAATTATTATCTGTTTACTGGGAGCTATTTCTTCCTGCATCCCCTGCCTGTGTTATTTATAATTCCCTGCATTTGCAGAACCCGCTGATAGATGGCAGACGCCCGGCCATTGGCTGATCATATCTGGGGCATTTCTCACTGTTGCTCAGCTGTAAATAATGTTGATACGACAGTGGAATGGAAGCGATTGTTTGTCTTCAATACGTTGTGTGTGTGGCGTGCGTTTTTGCCAGAGGAATATTTTATTGCTCATGAGTTGCTCTTTCAAAGCTCTAGAGACTTCAAGTCAACATGAAATGGCGTTTGCAATCCATTTTACTTCCATCTAATGAATTTCAGAGTGAAAAAGGATGGGAAAAAATGCACTGAGTTCATATTGAGATCTTGTTTTTTTTTTTTTACTGCGGCTGTGGCATCTTGGCAAATCGCAGCACAGTTTGAGATGTTGTTGAGATCTCTTCTGAATCTCTAGAGGAAACATTTCCTTGTTTGCAATGTTAATGTCCAAGAGAGAGAAAATGAGCAAAAGAGAGCAAGAACAAGTCAGATGGATAGAGAGTGGGAGAGAACATTTACATAAACCATACACAGCATATGGGCTTTACATAAACCCCCTGTATATCTAAGAGTATCTTTAGGGAACGCCGTTAATGTCTCATGTTTGTGTTATACAGAACTCATGTCTGACTCAAATATTAAAGTTCAATACTGGCCAATGATTGATCTTCTATCCGAGTCGTTATTTACATTAGTGCCTCAATTACTCAACACATGTTGCCCCAGGGCACAATAAAGCTCCCACACAGCAGGAAATATCATCAGCCCACTTCCTCTAATGTAATATATGTTTCCAAACAAATGACACGCGATACGCTAAATGCCCGTGCCTTCGTTGTGATTTCCTCTGTCTCTGAAACAGATTGCAATCATTTTTTTCCCCAACATCTAATGTGTTATTTGTACAATTTGATTAAAGGGCCAGAAAGCGACTTGAGCGTGAGGTTAACGTACACTCCTACGCAAAATCTGATGCTTTTAGGGACTTTGTTTTTGAACATACGAGCGTAGTAATTCAGGTACAGTGTGAGCATGACAGTATGACACTCTACTTGCTAGCAAAAACAGAATCTCGGTTAAAAACATTTGGGCTGCCTCGCTATCTAGCACGTCCAAAACCCACAAACAACCGCTGGCGATGTAATATAGTTGTCAAACAAGATGACAAAGAGACAAATGTTAACATTTAGCAAATGAGCCAATAACAGAACATTATTATGAGTGATTTCATTGCAGCGTCGGAAATTAACCTGGACTCAGGGCACAAAAGTGTAAAAAAATACTAAGATGATGGGACAATTAAATTAATCCATTATTTAAATAATATAATAAATATAATATAATACAATAATATAATATAATATAATATAATATAATATAATATAATATAATATAATATAATATAATATAATATAATTAACATAACATAATTAATATAAAAGGTAACAAAATATCAGGGAGAAAAATACTTAATTCATGATAATAAATTATGATTTGTCTCTGCTCAAATTCAGTAAAATTTTATTGGAAATTTATGTCAGAAATTGTTTGAAAAGTTTAATAATAATTAATCTTGCTCAAGACATGAAGCATTACAAATGCTTCTCATTACAAAACATGTTTAGAGGCAACAAAATATATATACAGTATATATCCTTGTTAAAATATTAGAATATATGATCTTCTTACTGGCAAAACATCCCCTTTGCGATAAAGTTTTCAAAAACTATGACTTGTGAAACCAACCAAATAGTTCTCATGGATCTCAACTGGGATTTCTTTCTCTACAAAATATGCTACCTTAAAAATGAACCAAATCTTAGAAATTGGCACCTATTTTTTGGAACAGCCTACCCACTGGGTGCACATATGATGTATAGGTAGGAAGTTCACAAGATTTGGAAAAGATCTATGGAGTCACGTAGAGTAGTGGCGGTTCTATGGCCCCACCCTGTGGTGTCTCTCAGTCTTTATGTCTTTCACTTCAAATCTCTTGTGCAAACACTCTCTGTTCCTTTAAGACAGAAAGAAAGATAGAAAAAAAAGAAAGAAAGAAATAAAGAAAGGGAGATGAATGAAAGAAAGAAAGAAAAAGAAATCCTCTGAATTCTTTCCCCACACAGAAAGATTTATTGAGCTGGCTGAGGTGAATATGTCACTGTAATGCATACAGGCTAATATCCCGGTCCACAATCCACAGCATTAGGGCAGGCGTGAATACATTTGGCTGGTTACAACCCTCACTAATCAATCAAATGCACGCGGAGGGTGTTTTTGCACACAGAGCCCCACTTCTTGCTCATTACACCCA
The DNA here is from genome assembly GCA_023029165.1 of Gobiocypris rarus. Lineage (NCBI taxonomy): Eukaryota > Metazoa > Chordata > Actinopteri > Cypriniformes > Gobionidae > Gobiocypris > Gobiocypris rarus. The sequence continues at coordinate 22,083,912 of CM040911.1, forward strand.
CAAATCATACATTACACATTCTTTACGATACTAAATCCGCCGCTCACTCCTACCAAGACTCATAAAACTGAAAATACACCGGCAGTTTATTAGTCTGGGGAGAGATTTAGAAAAACACACATTCAACAATGAGAGGCTTACGCTATCGTCTGGGCATCATGTGGATGAGAAAAGCAAAAAACGCACTTTGGGGCTGACAAGTGCATATTTGCTTCTGTCTCAAGAGAGCGGATAGCCAGCAAATACACATTTCAGTACAAGAGAAAGATGACATGCCATGAATACAATTACATTTATTGTTTATGTGCTTGTATAGGGCAACATGAAAAACAGGAAATCAAGGTAAACTTCAATCCAACCATTAAATCGGATGATTTTCCATGTTATTCAGTTAACAGCATGAGAAAATTGAAAATCTAACTCTATAACATACAGACGGAAAGATGTAGACCATAAAACTAGGTCTAAACGTCTAAATTCACAGATGTGATGGCGAGCAGGGGATGATGGAACCGATTAGTCTTGGTTGGGTTCAGTAAGACTCCAAACTGAGTCGGAGGGTGCCGACTGGCCTCCATTAGTGGGCTCGGGTGGGCGGTGGAGGTCTGGAAGGCACCGAGACGGGCGATAATGAGGGTAATCTCGCCCAACACACCAGCTAGTAAGGTCACAATCCATCTTTCCTTTTGAAAGCTGCTCTTAACGCCACAACAACATGGTGTAGTCAATCAGATGGTCACAGGAAGCATTTCAAATGCAGAACATTTCTAAAAGGAAATGGATTCCCTGAGTGCAGATGAATGAAAGACAATTCTTCGGATGGAGAACCTGAGAAAATGTTGGTCTAAAAATAATATTTAAAAAAAAACGAAAGCTGCGTTACACAATACCTTGTGGGTTTCAACATCCTTGCATACCCGAAGACCTTTCCGGAAAACCAAACTCTGATGTGACACAAATTGTATTCATAGAACTGCCGCTACAACTTCAATGGACATGCACCAACCAAGATAGTTTACCTTAGCCAGTAGAAACTAGGACACTACGTTTATTCACACTTAGCTCTATTACACACACACACTTTCCTCAGAGTTTCAGTGGCAGCTAGTCAGGCCTGTCTCCGAGGCTGATGTTTCTATGGCAGCCCATGCTAAAGTCCTTAAAGGCTTTAAGCAGCTTATAAACTTCGGAGGAAATAAACTTCAACATCCCTCCGCAGATTTGGAAGCCGTTTAAATCCTACAGGGTTTGATGTACAACCCACATGCTTCTAATATCTAAACTGATTACACCGAAAATTGTGCGCACTGCAGTTTAATATCCCTTAAACGATCCGGTCTGTCTCCAATTAAAGGTTTGTCATATAATTTCATGTTATTTTTACGTGTTTTACTGTTTTCCACGCATAAATAGGTGGTGTAACACGATTACAGTCACAGCTAACGGAGACAGACATTTCATTCTTAGTGCATGCAGCTAGTTCAGGCGAAAAGAAGTTGCTAATTGCATTTGTCGCTCCATTGTAATAGGCTTTGGGAAATCAAGTGCTTGCCTGCCTAAAAATGCTAAAAGTCCAAAATAAAAAAGTTGAATGGTATTTTGGAGCTCTAGCATTTTACCAGCTTACAGTAGATTCCATTTTGTACATTTTGTTCGAAACATTCACCTGTCCTCCATGTCTAAGACTCATTTGAAATAACTGGACATTCCAAGTATAAATCAAAGAATGTAAATAAACAAGAGTGGTACCAAAATGTGATGCAAATGCACTTCAGAATTTCATTTGAACTAACTTAAAATGTAAATTGCATGATTATTGACACTTATTGACAACATGAGCATGTTGTTTGTTTTCCACAGCAACATTGTTTGTTAATATACAAAGCAGATATATACTGTATATTAAAATTTTTTGCCATTTTTTTTGGTGATACAATGCATATATTTAACCCTCCTAATGCATTAGAAACGGAACCTTTTGCATTCCAGGGTCAATTTGGACCCAGTGGAACATAAGCTTAGATAGTCATATTTTAATATTTTTCAACTAAAACCACATTGCATCTAATCAGTAACTTCTCATTAATGCGTGAATGCAGAAAAGTTTTAAAGTTTTAAATGTTACCATGTTTTTACCATGATATTATGTAATTTAATAATTTTTTAAAAATCAAGAATTTCCTTTAAATTTCAAATTTTTAAAGAACTACAGCAAAAGCCAGTGTGATGCAGATACTGTGTATGTAGAAATATATATATATATATATATATATATATATATATATATATATATATATATATATATATATATATATATATATATATATATATATATATATATATATATATATATATATATATATATATATATATATATATATATATATATATATATATATATATATATATATATATATTAGAGGACTTTAACGCTGCTAATTAAGATTAATTAAGATTAATTAATTGCGTGACTTAAACAATTTTAACTTATTTTTGCACCGCGAGCGTTTTTAATGAATGAGTTTCGAAGGACCGATTATACTGGAACACCAACTAGCGTTCTTGACTTCTGAACAAACCACAGTGAACATGAACGAAGAAGCTGACGAGACTGCTTTGCTTGGCCCCGTGGATGGGAAATTTTGTTTTAAAAAATGAAAGGATGGAAGCGTCGACAAGAGCATGGTTGTGTGGAAGCTATGCAACAAGGAATTTGCGTATCAACGCAGCACATCGAGCCTCAAATATCACCTCAACGCAAAACGCTGGACATAAGCTTAATCAACAAAATTTTGTTTATTTATTTATGTATTAGTCATTATTAAATGGTATACTAAAAATCCATGTGAAAAAAATTACTTCTCACTGTTCTCAGGTCAAATATTTATATGCAATTAAAATGTGATTAATTTCGATTAATTAATTACAAAGCCTCTAATTAATTAGATTAATTTTTAATCGAGTCCAGCCCTAATATATATATATATATATATATATATATATATATATATATATATATATATATATATATATATATATATATATATATATCAATATTTATGAGAAACTTTATTGGAATATATCATTAGATGAAATGTATAAGAACATATAACATGATAATTACCAGTATGTACTCCATTGACAATTTATAACTCATGACTGCTCAAAACAGTCTAAATTTATGAATCCTACATAACATCAAACACCAAAACAATATATTAATCTGAAAGAGGCTATAAATATATTTTAGAGAAGTAATTTGAGACAAATCGAACTAATAGACAGACCTGAATGCAAAAGGTCGTCACAATTTAGTTAAAATTGTTATATTTAAAAAAAGAAATTTGTTTAAAGAATCTGAAAAAAAATAAAAATAAATATGACGTGTATTTTGATGATCTTAACACACAAAATGTAATCTTCGTACTAAAAAAGTCACACTTGCGGTTTCAGCTTCATTTTGTAGACTACATAGTTTCTACATTACAGCCACATCATTTTGTATACATTAAAAGTATATATTGTTAATATTTTAGTTTTTATGTTTGAGATTATATATCTCGTGCGTCTCCCTCAGACTACATGGAAGCCAGATAAAACATCAGCAGCGTCTTACATCAGCAGCGTCACTGTGGACTTGTGAATGCGGATTCAAACAAACGCAGAAGAGAATACAATGCTGAATAAAGTCGTAGTTTTTGTTATTTTTGGACCAAAATGTATTGTCGATGCTTCAAAAGAGTCCAACTAACCCACTGATGTCACATGGACTACTGATGATGTTTTTCATACCTTACTTCTAACCTTTCTGGACACGGACTGTAGAGTGGGCATTCACTTTCAATGGAAGGACAGAAGGCTCTTGGACTCAATCTAAAATATCTTAAACTGTGTTCCAGAGATGAACGGAGGTCTTACGGGCTTGGAACAAAATTAGGGTGAGTCATTAATGACAGAAATTTCATTTTTGGGTGAACTAACCCTTTAAGTGTTGCCTTTCTAAATATATGTTGGTTATGTGTCTATCCAGCTAGCCATTTCACCCTGTAGCCCACGACTGGTTTCCCACTGAAGCTAAGCAGGGTTGAGCCGGGTTAGTACCTGGATGGGAGACCTTCTTGGAAAACTAGGTTGCATGGGGACACTATATTGTACCAAGCACCGTCCTTTGGATAAGACGTTAAACTGAGGTCCTGACTCTCTGTGGTCATTAAAGAACCCAGGATGTCCTTCGGAAAAAGAGTAGGGTTGTAACTCCGGCATCCTGGCCAAATTTGCCCATTGGCCTCTGTCCATCATGGCCACCTTATAATCCCTATATATTGATTGGCTTCATCACTCTGTCTCCTCTCCACCAATCAGCTGGTGTGTGGTGGGCGTTCTGCCGCAATATGGCTGCCGTCGCATCATTCAGGTGGATGCTGCACATTGGTGGTGGTTGAGGAGATTCCACCCTTCTATGTAAAGCACGTTGAGTACCCAGAAAAGTGCTATAATGTAACAAATTATATTAGAGATTAAGTGCAACTACAATGAATTATAATATTTACACATTTTCATGTAATTCAATTGCACTTGACCACTATTAATCCTTTGAACAGTTATTAAAAATACATCACTGCACACAATACCATTCAAAAGTTTGGCCTCGAAATATTTTTTAATGTTTTCTTCTCCTCACCAAGGCTCCATTTATTTGATCAAAAATGCAGTAACATAATAATATTGTGAAAGATTATTATAATTTTAAATAACTTTTCTATTTTGCCAGCTACCACCAGGGTTGCCAGCTACCACCAGGGTTTTTGATCATTTTAGAATATAGAATATTTTGTTGTATGAATATCTGAGCATGCATTATATCAAGAAAAAAAGAGCAGACGGGACCTTCAATTCGACACCTGTGTTTACCCCAAAATCATTTGATACCTGATCAAAGCAACGGCGTGACCCTCGGTAGAAAACAGCCTTCACTCTGCTGGCGTGCAATGCGGCTTCATTGAATGGAACGAACGCTCACTCAAAGACACAGATGCAGTCGACACTCTTGAGCGGTTTCAATCAAACCAAACTACTGGCCTAAACATATCTTCAAGCAAAACCTGGAAAAGTACACCATATGTACAAAAGCTACAGTCGAGAAAGTGACACGAAGGATAAACAATGTCGATCACTTTGGAAACAGACAAATTGCTCTACAGGGCTTCATCGGAGTGAAATAATCACCTTCTAAAGGCTGTGTTCATTCCTATGTGTATTGCACTTAGAGACAGATATAGATTTATTTGGCTGTCTGCATCATGCACTAAAGTATCGACCATGTCAAACTAGCAGTTTGAAGGGGAGTGTTTTTGTGTTGGATACATTGCAAATCTACCCACTCTTCCTTTCCCCCCTCCTGCTTTCATGTTTTCAGCCCTAAAATGCCTCAGTCTGTCTAAAATTCCCCTGAATGTTGGCACTATCACCTTCCTCAAATCACAGCAATAATCCCTGCATGAATCTCTAGCTCAATTACGGCTTTCTGGAGAGCAGGATTACAGGAGGAGGTGGCAGCCTGAACTCGGGTGTGACAGGAGGAGAGAAGGAGAGAGGAGAGAGGAGAGGAGGAAAATAGACAGACGCAACAATGACGGATAAAAGCCCAAAAAGCCTGTCAGCCGTCAGCGGTGCAGTCATGCATGCAGGGCACTGCAGACGGATCCAGCGGCTGTGTGTTTGTGTGTGCTTCCAGCCCAGGACTTCTCGACTAAGAGGAGAGGTGGATGAGAGCGAGGACAGGAAAGTGACAGGGTGAGGTGTTTGAGAGCACAGGGTCAAGATTTCCACAGCTCCTGAGAGTAATATCCAGCACAAGGGAGCATTAAATGAGAGAGAGGGGGAACTGAGAAGAAATGACAGAGAACAACACAGCAACACACACCGACTGCTGCTGAGAGAAGCCGTAAAGATAAGACACAGAGACAAAAATACACTAAAAGTCTACCATTTTAATTGGAAACATCTCCATAACCATACACCAGTTGTGATTGAACACAAACATCAATTGAAAGTATACACTTGGCTAATATTAACATCGAAACATACAACAAAACACTGAGTCTGTTTATTCCTCAAAAGTGTTTTGATAGTAAAAGCGTAAAGCCGGGTGCACACTGTATGATTTATAATAGTCCTTAACGACTGTTGCTCGTGAGACTGTACGAACATGATCCCCGCTGTAAGCCATGTCACGCTGTAAGATCTCAGTTGTCAATAACGTCAGACTGTAAGGCAGTCGAGACACAGACGCATGCAGGAAGACTCGTCAGAGTTTTTTCATTGACTGTGAGCTGCATTTAAATTGGGATTGAAATGGTGGCTAGCAAACAAAGACAATCTCTAGCATTAATTTCAATCATGGCTTTTATCGAAAGGAAAATGAAAAAAATTGTGTGTGTGTGTGTGGAGCAAGTGACGGTGTGTTGTTGTCTCACTGATTTGAGTCATCATAGTTTCTGCCACAGAATAAAACAATTGCGAGTTTATATCTCATAATTCTGACCTTATAACTCATATTTTCTCTCGCAATTCTGACTTTAAATCACTCAATTCTGACTTTATATCGCTCAATTCTGACTTTATATCACTCAATTCTGACTTTATATCACTCAATTCTGACTTTATATCACTCAATTCTGACTTTATATCACTCAATTCTGACTTTATATTACTCAATTCTGACTTTATATCACTCAATTCTGACTTTATATCACTCAATTCTGACTTTATATCACTCAATTCTGACTTTATATCACTCAATTCTGACTTTATATCACTCAATTCTGACTTTATATCACTCAATTCTGACTTTATATCACTCAATTCTGACTTTATATCACTCAATTCTGACTTTATATTACTCAATTCTGACTTTATATCACTCAATTTGACTTTATATCACTCAATTCTGACTTTATATCACTCAATTCTGACTTTATATCACTCAATTCTGACTTTATATCACTCAATTCTGACTTTATATTACTCAATTCTGACTTTATATCACTCAATTCTGACTTTATATTACTCAATTCTGACTTTATATCACTCAATTCTGACTTTATATCACTCAATTCTGACTTTATATCCCTCAATTCTGACTTTATCACTCAATTCTGACTTTATATCACTCAATTCTGACTTTATATCACTCAATTCTGACTATCACTCAATTCTGACTTTATATCCCTCAATTCTGACTTTCTATTACTCAATTCTGACTTTATATCACTCAATTCTGACTTTCTATTACTCAATTCTGACTTTATATCCCTCAATTCTGACTTTCTATTACTCAATTCTGACTTTATATCACTCAATTCTGACTTTATATCACTAAATTCTGACTTTATATTACTCAATTCTGACTTTATATCACTCAATTCTGACTTTATATCACTCAATTCTGACTTTATATCACTCAATTCTGACTTTATATCACTCAATTCTGACTTTATATCACTCAATTCTGACTTTATATCACTCAATTCTGACTTTATATCACTCAATTCTGACTTTATATCATTCAATTCTGACTTTATCACTCATTCTGACTTTATATCACTCAATTCAGACTTTATATCACTAAATTCTGACTATATCACTCAATTCTGACTTTATTTTACTCATTTCTGACTTTATATCACTCAATTTGACTTTATATCACTCACTCATTCTGACTTTATATCACTCAATTCTGACTTTATATTACTCAATTCTGACTTTATATCACTCAATTCTGACTTTATATCACTCAATTCTGACTTTATATTACTCAATTCTGACTTTATATCACTCAATTCTGACTTTAGATTACTCAATTCTGACACTATCACTCAATTCTGACTTTATATCACTCAATTCTGACTTTATATCACTCAATTCTGACTTTATATTACTCAATTCTGACTTTATATCACTCAATTCTGACTTTATATTACTCAATTCTGACTTTATATTACTCAATTCTGACTTTATATCACTCAATTCTGACTTTATATCAATCCATTCTGACTTTATATTACTCAATTCTGACTTTATATCACTCAATTCTGACTTTATATTACTCAATTCTGACTCTATCACTCAATTCTGACTTTATATTACTCAATTCTGACTCTATCACTCAATTCTGACTTTATATCACTCAATTCTGACTTTATATTACTCAATTCTGACTTTATATTACTCAATTCTGACTTTATATCACTCAATTCTGACTTTATATCAATCCATTCTGACTTTATATTACTCAATTCTGATTTTATATCCCTCAATTCTGACTTTATATTACTCAATTCTGACTTTATATTACTCAATTCTGACTTTATATCACTCAATTCTGACTTTATATCACTCAATTCTGACTTTATATTACTCAATTCTGACTTTATATCACTCAATTCTGACTTTATATCACTCAATTCTGACTTTATATTACTCAATTCTGACTCTATCACTCAATTCTGACTTTATATTACTCAATTCTGACTATCACTCAATTCTGACTTTATATCACTCAATTCTGACTTTATATTACTCAATTCTGACTTTATATTACTCAATTCTGACTTTATATCACTCAATTCTGACTTTATATCAATCCATTCTGACTTTATATTACTCAATTCTGATTTTATATCCTCAATTCTGACTTTATATTACTCAATTCTGACTTTATCACTCAATTCTGACTTTATATTACTCAATTCTGACTTTATATCACTCAATTCTGACTTTATATCACTCAATTCTGACTTTATATCACTCAATTCTGACTTTATATTACTCAATTCTGACTTTATATTACTCAATTCTGACTTTATATCACTCAATTCTGACTTTATATCAATCCATTCTGACTTTATATTACTCAATTCTGACTTTATATCACTCAATTCTGACTTTATATTACTCAATTCTGACTTTATATTACTCAATTCTGACTTTATATTACTCAATTCTGACTTTATATCACTCAATTCTGACTTTCTATTACTCAATTCTGACTTTATATCACTCAATTCTGACTTTATATCACTCAATTCAGACTTTATATCACTAAATTCTGACTATATCACTCAATTCTGACTTTATTTTACTCAATTCTGACTCTATCACTCAATTCTGACTTTATATCACTCAATTCTGACTTTATATCACTCAATTCTGACTTTATATTACTCAATTCTGACTTTATATCACTCAATTCTGACTTTATATCACTCAATTCTGACTTTATATTACTCAATTCTGACTCTATCACTCAATTCTGACTTTATATCACTGAATTCTGACTTTATATTACTCAATTCTGACTTTATATTACTCAATTCTGACTTTATATCACTCAATTCTGACTTTATATCACTCAATTCTGACTTTATATTACTCAATTCTGACTTTATATCACTCAATTCTGACTTTATATCAATCCAATTCTGACTTTATATCACTCAATTCTGATTTTATATCCCTCAATTCTGACTTTATATCACTCAATTCTGACTTTATATCACTCAATTCTGACTTTATATTACTCAATTCTGACTTTATATTGCTCAATTCTGACTCTATCACTCAATTCTGACTTTATATCACTCAATTCTGACTTTATAACACTCAATTCTGACTTTATATCAATCAATTCTGACTTTATATTACTCAATTCTGACTTTATATCACTCAATTCTGACTTTATATCACTCAATTCTGACTTTATATCACTCAATTCTGACTTTATATCACTCAATTCTGACTTTATATCACTCAATTCTGACTTTATATCACTCAATTCTGACTTTATATCACTCAATTCTGACTTTATAACACTCAATTCTGACTTTATCACTCAATTCTGACTTTATATTACTCAATTCTGACTTTATATCACTCAATTCTGACTTTATCACTCAATTCTGACTTTATATCACTCAATTCAGACTATCACTCATTCTGACTTTATATTACTCAATTCTGACTCTATCACTCAATTCTGACTTTATATAAATCAATTCTGACTTTATATAACTCAATTCTGACTTTATATAACTCAATTCTGACTTTATATCACTTACTCATTCTGACTTTATATAACTCAATTCTGACTTTATATCACTCACTCATTCTGACTTTATATCACTCAATTCTGACTATCACTCAATTCTGACTTTATATAAATCAATTCTGACTTTATATAACTCAATTCTGACTTTATATAACTCAATTCTGACTTTATATCACTCACTCATTCTGACTTTATATCACTCAATTCTGACTTTATATCACTCATTTCTGACTTTATATCACTCAATTCTGACTTTATATCACTCAATTCTGACTTTATATCACTCAATTCTGACTTTATATCACTCAATTCTGACTTTATATCACTCAATTCTGACTATATCAATCATTTCTGACTTTATATCATTCAATTCTGACTTTATCACTCAATTCTGACTTTATATCAATCAATTCTGACTTTATATCACTAAATTCTGACTTTATATCACTCAATTCTGACTTTATATTACTCAATTCTGACTTTATATCACTCAATTCTGACTTTATATCACTCAATTCTGACTTTATATTACTCAATTCTGACTTTATATTACTCAATTCTGACTTTATATCACTCAATTCTGACTTTATATTACTCAATTCTGACTTTATATCACTCAATTCTGACTTTATATCACTCAATTCTGACTCTATCACTCAATTCTGACTTTATATCACTCCTGACTTTATATCACTCAATTCTGACTTTATCACTCACTGACTTTATACTCATCTGAATTATCAACTTCTGACTTATATCAATTCTGACTTTATATCACTCAATCATTATATCACTTTATATCACTCAATTCCTTTCTGAAATCAATTCTGACTTTATATCACTCAATTCTGACTTTATCACACTTAATTCTGACTTTATATCCTCAATTCTGACTTCAATTCACACTCATATCACTCAATTCTGACTTTATCACTCATTTCTGACTTTATATCACTCAATTCTGACTTTATATCACTCAATTCTGACTTTATATCACTCAATTCTGACTTTATATCACTCAATTCTGACTTTATCACTCAATTCTGACTTTATATCACTCAATTCTGACTTCATATCACTAAATTCTGACTTTATATCACTAAATTCTGATTTTGAGTTGTAAAAAACTTACAACTTACACAAAAATATTAAGCAGAACAAGTTTTCTTCCAACATTGATAAGATATGTTTTTTGAGTATCAAATGAGCATATTAGAATGATTTCTGGTGTGTGTGTGTGTGTGAATGATGCTGAAAATTCAGCTTTGATGTGTGTGTGTGTGTGTGTGTGTGTGTGATTTTACATAATATTTTCACAATTTTATGATTATGATGACGATGAAACTTGAAACTTCTTTCAAAAGCCCCAACATTTTCAATAGCATATGAATTATTAATATTACTGGATCAACCTAACTATAGCAGGACACCAATGAAAACTCGAACAGCTCTTTAAGGTAGCAACTGCACTTTCTTTTTATTCTTGTGTGTGAATGGAGCAGCAGAATTAATTGCAGGTGTGTGTGTGTGTGTGTGTGTGTGATATTTCAACACAGGACTCACCTTGCAAGCTTTATAATTATGTGACAGCAGCAGAAACACTCAAGAACAAAAACAAGTTGTATTATTCTATGTATGACTGACAGCAGTGGGCAAGGTCAACATTGCCAGGAAGTGGCTTTTATTGTGCAGGAAAAGGATGAGCTCACACACGCAGTAGCACGGTGACAGATAGAAGCACCGAAACACAGTAAATAATCAGTGGCAGGAGGCCTGGGTGGCTCGCTCTGTTCTCTGCCATCTGAGGACCGGGGTTTGTCATTCGGCTCACTGCTGCTTTCAAAACTCAGACTCCCCAGTACCTCGGCAGGGGAACGTCTCCTCATGTCATCTCAAACTTCGAAAGCAGAGCGTTTCAGACACTCAGTTCAGCATGCATGATGCTGTGGGGCGAGGAGGCAGCCCGTCGAGAGGAGAGAGCCGTCTCCCTCGCGCTTTCTGAGGAGACACACCACTTCACAGTCAGTCTGAGTTCTGAGTCGCCCCTTTATGTGACCCCTCAACATACGAACTCACACTCATGTACACAAACACTCAGAAGCTAGCCAAGGGGAAAAATATGAGCCTGAGAGAGTTTGAATTGATACCAAGACATAAAGAGAGCGATGATAATATAAATATTTGCATAATTATACAATTTATAAAAAAAAATATTAAAAGAAATGTACTGAATTAATGGTTTATTCAGCAAGGATGCATTAAAGGTGCACTATGTAGGATTTTTGCAGTCAAATATCCAAAAAACACAAGGCCAGTGTTATATATTTTGTTCTGTTGAGTTCTTAAAATGTCCCAAATGTTTCCAACTATTTGTAAATTGTGAGAAAATCGTTATTTTTTTGCATCTGAGGGAGTCGCCTGTCAATTGTGTCATATCTGCGTTACCCTCGTTTCCGGTTTTATCTGGCAGAAAAACTTTACTCTCACTGGAGTGTGAACAAGTGTTACAGCAGCCGCCGAGTCAGTGCACAGAGTAACGTCATAACATCATTTTAAAAACACTTAAATGTATCTAATATAATAAACAGAGCTATGCTACCTCATATTCATGACCGGAAAAGCGGAGCTTACGCGTTGCTAGCGAGCAGTGTGTTTTGTGTAACAATCGCTCCAGCAGCCTTGTTCAGCTCCACAACACTCGCCCCTGCTCTGCTTCATACTACAGTAACGTTAATAACCGCATCCATCGATATGATTTCTGCCCGAGTCCTGTCCCGATTCTTTTCCACCGGCTGTGAGGTGAAGACCACATGTCCCAAGATGCTGCGCTCAAACTTGGCATCATCAAACTACGCCTTTGTTTTAAACAGGCGCCCTCTAGCAGACGGAAAAGTTGCATAGTGCACCTATAAATTGATCAAAAGTGACAGTACATATGTTTATACTATTACAAAAGGTTTCCATTTAAAATAAATACTGTTATTTTGAACTTTCTATTCATTAAATTATCCAGAATATGTGACCCTGGTCATTTTTTAAATGTATACATCATCTGAAAGCTGAATAAGCTTTCCATTGGTGTATGGTTTGTTAGGATAATATCTGGACAATATACATTTTGAAAACTATTTGAAAATCTGGAATTATGAGGGTGCAAACAAATCTAAATATTGAGAAAATCGCCTTTAAAGTTGTCCAAAAGAAGTCTTTAGCAATGCATATTACTACTAATAATACCATTTTGAATTATTTCAGGTAGTACATTTACAAAATATCTTTATGGAACATGATTTGTACTTATTATCCTAATGATTTTTGGCATACAAAAAAAACAAATTGACCTGTACAATGTATTGTTGGCTATTACCACAAATATACCCATGCAACTTATGAATGGGTTTGTGTGTGTGTGTGTGTGTGTGTGTGTGTGTGTGTGTGTGTGTGTGTGTGTGTGTGTGTGTGTGTGTGTGTGTTTGTGTGTGCATTTGGTTAATATAGTTGGTATTTAGTTGGTTAAGCTTAGATGACATTTTCACCTTTACACACATCCAAAATATAGAACCTATCTTCTCTAAGGTACCGTGATGCAATTATATACGTTTTCATTCATAAACATTTAACTCAACTCAACTGATTATCTTGACTCGGATTTTCAATGAAAGAAACTCAGATCAAGACTTTTTCTCCAGGAAATAACCTCCATATGTATGTGGCTGATGATAAAGGCTCAGTGCTGTGTTCATCTGGCTCTTCTGGCTCTAATTCCCAGACACGTATTGGCCATAATTGCCACTTGAGGAACACTTGGCACCCAGCATTTCTTCTTTCCACTGAGGTTGCATTTAAACCCAGTGGAGTGGATGGGTAGGGCGCAGTAGGGTGGCTCTCATGCAGGAGGGCTCTATAATGGGGGCATTTATTAAACGAGGGTGTAATCGCTCTATGTGTGGCCAGCTCTGAGGGTCTCTAGTGCCGGCTGGGGCAGTGGGGGGGCATGGCTCCTACCCGCTTGACTTTCCAAATCAAGTATCATTGGTGTAATGCACAGCAGGGTCTCTGGGTTTACCGGTCAATAGCTCAGTTTAGGCTACTTTGAACCCGCTGAGAGGAGGAAGGGAACACTGGATCTGACAATGTCCTGCAATCTTCTCATGTACAAACACAGATTTGATTTGGAGGTGAAGGACAGTAGCTATTGAGACATATTCGGAAATGTTTCGTCTTTGTATTATTCTCTCGCTTCAGACAAATGCGATGGTTGCCGCCTAGTTTTACGAAATTACATTTTACAAAACTAAAAAATATGACTGTATAATCAAACACTGAAATGTATTGATACTATCATAAAAAGATTCACGGAAACACTTTAATTTAGGGTTAAATTCTTGTTATTAACTAGTTGCTTATTAGCATGCATATTACTAGGATATTGGCTGTTTATTAGTACTTATAAAGCACATATTAATGCCTTATTCTGCATGACCATATTCTACATTCCTAGTCCTACACGATATCAAAACTTAAACGCTACAAAAACTACCTTAGTAACTATTAATAAGCAGTACTTTAAGAGTTTATTGAGGCAAAAGTCATAGTTAATAGTGAATGTGTGTTCCCCATATTCACCACACAAAACAAGGCATAAACCATGTTTATCCTTGTTTTTTTCCATATTTAAATGTAGTCTGGGTCCGGTGTTACCCAAAAAACAAATTACTCTGTACTAATTACATATTCAACAGTCTAATTAGATTACTTAACCAATTACATTCTCTAAAAAGTACTAAACTTACTAATTACTTTCTAAACCCCATATCAACCTCAACCAGTTGAACAATACAAGGATAAATATGAACAAGTGAACATGAAAAAAAAGACACACAAAATGTGACACATTTTTGGGCTGCGACCCACCAGTTGAGAACCACGTGACTGCAAAATATGTAGGATTCCTGGTCAACGAACCTAGCACGAACACTTTCCAACATCTTCCAGTGCTCAACCTATTATCCAGCAATGACAATGTAAAGAAACCAAGATAAAAGATGACAATAACATTGACTGCACAACACTTGTGGATGTTTCTACTGTGGCTGTTTAGTGTTACTCAACAAATAAGAAGCTTTTATGATGTAAGCTAACCCATAATGGCAGTGTTGCCTCCTCTGAAGCCGAAAACATAAAACTTTACCCCATATAAGAGAGGGAAGGAGGGCTGTATGTGGGAAGACAAAACACAGAACAATGATTTTTTGACGGATAATGCTGGAATATAATAGCAGCTTGCAGATGAAGGTTTACAATGCTTTAATTTTAAAGCAACTTGTATTTAAGAGCCCATATTATTTTTGAAACTTGGTTAGAGCCGAACGCATATGCAGAAAAAATGGTTTATATGTTGCATAAGTGTCTAGAATCAATGTTGTATTACAGAATATCCTTCAGTCAAGCTTCTTGATATACAGACTGCGTTTGAGATTGATAACCACATTTTACAAACACTGTGATGCTCAAATGTTCACCGATTCAATCAAACATAGACTCTGTGATCAGTTAACTTGCAATATCCAAAACCTGTACCCATAATAACAGAAAACAATAGTGAACTAAAAAGACTTTCTTTAAGCTTTAAATATGTATTTAACACCATTTAGACCAGCGTTGTTGTTTTTTCTTCTTGGCTCAAACACTCAAGCGGGTCTTTTGTCTCACTTTCCGACTCATGCCCAGACTCTTTATTTTGCTCTTTTCCAGACAATACTCCCATTTTAGCCTGAGAGAGGTTGACAGCATTAACACTGGTGTTTAACAGCAATGAATGACATGCCTCATGCCACGTTAAATACATGACAGACAAACGGACCATGTTTCTGTTCATACAGTGCATGTCAATCGAACTCAAACTTAAAAATTTTGAGTCATTTTAAAGAATTCTGCGGCAAATCTCGTGTATGGACAGAGCCATATTTAGCACCCAAAACAGCGCTAACAGTAACTGACAAGCGCATTCTGCTCCTGTGTGTGAACATAGCTATTCAGAGACTCAACCGCTCCTGTATACTCAACGCATTATCAGTGTGTCGCTAAATGTGGAACATCTGGGACACTTTCTTTCTCATTAACCTAAATGAGTTCAGACAGATCTCAGCTCACACACTCGTATGCAGCCGTCTCCGCCAGCTTACAACTTTCTCAAAGGGCAGAAAAAAAAGACAAAATATCATCTTATCAAGTTTAATTACCTTGTTTGCTGTCTGAGAATTTGATTACCCTTTCAATTTGGCACATTTTGATCTTCTTCTGCAAGACAGTGTGATCTGTTTTGACAACATGCACAAAGTTTTACACTGTTGTACTATAACATCCGGTTTGAGAAATGTCACTGTAAATATCTCTACTACATGCGCTGGTTTGTTTGCTTCTTGGTGTCTTTTGACAGTTTTGTTTCACCGCATTTAGATTATTTTCCTTCACAAAGTTTAAGGGGAGAGACAGAAGACAGTCCCCTATAGGGATAATAAGGTTTTAAAAACCACTGGGATGTTTATATGATAGAGACGGCAACTGGCCTGCCCCAACCTCTCAGAGCCACTCATTACAGAGAACAGCAGCAGTGCATTCTGGGTACCAAGACACAGTGGAAGCCATTAAAGAAGAGACAAAATGTGCGTATGTGTGTCTGTGGAAAGAAAGAAAAACAGAGAGTGTGTGTGTATGATTGGCATCTGCCTCTCCTGACGTGAGGCACGATGGTGTGTCTGATCTGCTGTCAGAAAGTCAGAGGTATCTGGGCACATTCACAGTTACACAAGCATTCCCAGACACATACTGAACACTGGCCAAGTCACAGTACAAATTTAGTGTAAAAAAAAGACATGCATCTGTTATAAAATAAACCCACTGTGTCTAGGGATAGTTGTCTAGTTCGTCAACAAGCGATTAGTTGATTAGTGTGTTTAATGCTAGTTTATTTTTATTTCTATATATACAGGTTTTGGACAGTGAAACCAAAGCACTGGCCAATATAGTGTTGGAGGTTTCATGCCTATATATGTGCAGCCTGGTGGACAATCTTCACTGATTTTACATTCCATCAGTAGGATGAGAGTGTGAAGGTTGAATTAGCAGAGGAATAGCACAGGTGTATAAATAAAAATGCAATCCATACAAGATAATGGGTGACATACCAAAGTTCAATAGAGGACACATTGTTGGTGCACGTCTCGCTGGCACATCTGTGACCAGGACAGCAAGTCTTTGTGGTCTATTGAGAGCTATGGCATACCTCCATGAAGGACGAACCACATCCAACTGTCGAGAGAAGCTGTCTGAAAGAGATGTCCAGGTACTAGGCTGCCCAACTCGCTGCAGAATTAAATGTGTACCTTGACTCTCCTGTTTCCAGGGTCAATATTCAAGGTCGGGCTGCTATAGGCAAACCTTTGCCAAACGTCGATTTCAATGGTACCAAAAAAGGAAATCTTGGGCTGTTGACAATGTAAAGCTTGTATTGTTCTCTCATGAGTCCAGCTTCACAATTTTTCCCACATCCGTGAGAGTTACGGTGCGGAGAATTACCAAAGAATCTTAACACCCGGACTGTTGCTGCCCACAGCGAAGCACAGGGGTGGATCAAGGATGGTTTGGCCTGCAATATCATGGCATTACCTAGGCCTACTTGTGCTAGATAGGCAAGTCACTGCCAAGGACCATTCTGGAGGACCAAGTGCACCCATTGTTTCAAACATTGTACCCTGAATGGGGTGCCCTGTATAAGGATGATAATGCACCAATACACAGCAAGATTGGTGACAGAGTGGTTTGATGAACATGAAAGTGAAGTTGAACATCTTCCATGGCCTGCACAGTCACCTGATCTGAATATAGATAGATAGATAGATAGAATGACAGATAGAAAGACAGATAGATCTACAGACCAATTCATTGTTAATTTCGAAATAGTCAATTTTCCAGCTAGTCAATTTCAAAAATATAGTTGTGCACATATCTATTAGTATCATTAAACAGCTGACCGCTTTTCCACCCAGGCACGATGTATCCGCAAAATGCTTTCCTGTCTGACGGACTCAAAATAGTCTCTTTTTAAGTCGTAATTGCAATAAAGATCCCACATTTCTGCGGCCTCATGCACATCGGCCTTTAATTCTTCATATCAGCTCTAAATGATAAATGTGCCATGGGGGAACAAGAATCAGCCATACAGCAAAAAACACAGAGTCTTAGCATCAGCTAAACGAACATGCGTTCAGTGGAAAATTACAAACCCAGCACACCGCACACTTACATGTACCAGTGTGTCGGAAAGGCAGGGTTGCGTATGTGTGTGCGAGAGAGAAAAGTACAAACGCAAGCCGTGTGGCATGTAAGTAAATTGGGTTCTGCTCCAGTGCTCATTAAAAAGAGGTATGCGCCGTAGAAAGGAACGGATAACGTATAGTTTGTCAAAAACACAGAGCGCAGGTTGGCCGGGGTGTTTGTGCATTCAGGGCAGGGAAAGAGTTGTTTCCTGCAATGAAACACAAATCTCAGTGTGAACACGGTGTGTGTGTGTGTGTGTGTGTGTGTGTGTGTGTGTGTGTGTGTGTGTGTGTGTGTGTGTGTGTTTATGTTGTCCGTCTGTCCCCTTGTGTGTTTGTTTATTTGTGTGCCCGTGTTTTTCTACGAAGTATCAAAGGCACACGCAAGGAAGGGAGATAACATGGCCCCACCCAGTCCAGAGCGCTCTCACACTGGCAGATAAGGGAATCTGGGTCAGGCTTAAGTTACGGAAAGAGCCAGAAGATCTTGCCTCTGCCGAAACAGATGATGAGCGTGGCACAAGGGATACCGGTTGCTGCTGAAATATAGATGTTTGAGGCTGGCAGTCTACGCCCTCGCTAAGCTGAACACAAATCTATTCACTGAAAAAAAAGAAAGAAAAATGCATTTCTAGATCTCTAGTTAAAATATCTAATAAAAAAAAACTACAATTAACACCGCATAAGATATTAAAGGGGTCTTGTTATGCTTTTTTTTTTTCTTTTTGTTTACATTTGTAACTTTCTTTAGTGTGTAATGTTGCTGTTTGAGCATGAAAAAGGTCTGCAAAGTTACAAAGTCTCTCCAAATGGAGTTATTCTCTATATCAGTGCGCACTGTTCCTGAACTCCCTCAAACGCCTTGAGGTTTCTTCCTGGAACAAACACGTTTTAAATAATTCACGCCCCCAAAAGCATATGCAAAATAAAGGGGTGAGGCCTGGTTGGGTTAGTGTTAGTAGTGTGTTGAAAGTCGCAGTTACAGTGAGGGGCGTTTCATAATCGTGCAAAGCCGGTGACCAATCACAACACACTGGTCCAGCCGACCAATCAGAGCACTTTGTGCATTTCAGAAGAAGGAGCTTTATAGAGACCGGAACTTACAGTGTTACTGACAGACTGGGAAGAGAGGTGCTGCAACAATGCCAAATATGTGAAAGAATTATGTTTTTTTGACTATTCAAACATGAAAACCTATTCAAGTAAACCCTAAAAACAAAATCAAGACTTAATCAAAACATACTAGGTCCCCTCTCCCTTCATCCTTCCCTTGCATCCTGTAACAAATTCTTCCCTCGCAGGTCAAAATGACTTAATTTGAGCAATTCTTTTGTCCAGAAAGCTTTTCGTTTTTATATTTTTTTCTAATATTTAACGCAATTTTTTAAAAACATTTTTTATGTTTTTTTGGGTTAATTTATATGTCCCTGCCGACCTGATGAGCTGTTCCGGTGGGTCACATTCCATTCATTCCTAAGGAGGTGAAATTGACCCGCGAGGGAAAGATGTATTTTTATTACACATAAACTCCTCGAATCCAGTAAAAAAATATGCGTGTTTTTGTTGTTCAAGTGTGCCAATTTTTTTTTATATAATTTTTTTTTAAATGAGCTTCAGGTCAATATGACCAGAGGGAAGGATGAACGCTTATTTTCAAGAAAATGTATCTTTAATATGAGTGCATTTGAGTCCTTAATATGGTTAATATGGTATTTACGGGAGTGACTGTAAGTTGTTGTATGAACGGGACATTTCGAGACTCACACCTGTAAGAAAATGTGGTTGTCAGTCTCAACAACTGACAGTGTGAACCTAGCTCATTTTGTCTATTTTTCACTTATTTTCACAAAAAAGTGAGAAAAAAATGACTAAATAGAACGATAGGACTAAATATTTATGTAAACAAGTCTTTGCAGTATTGCGTCTGTATGCATTTAGATATTTTTTAAAGGAAAACAAAAAACAAAAACAAATTATAAACTCATTAAAAAGTTGTTTTGTAGTGTGACCTGAGTAAAACAGCAAGTTTGTTGGTAACGTGACCTGTCAAAAGGTAAATACCTAATTATACTAGTGCAAAAGAATTAAATAAGGAACAAATGAGGTGACCCGTGTGATTGTCTGGAAGGAAAAATACATTAATCACCAAAGGCAATGCGCAGGCAACTGTGTTAAGACTTAGTTAGCCAGCGTTTCGGCAAAACAAACACGTTTTCCCACCTTCAACCTTTGCTCTTATTAGTCCAATAATCCAAACCTCGCTGCATCCTTTCCTCTGCATGTAAAAATCATTTTTCAGGTACCGACGCCTGCTTCGGGGCCACAATAATCTCAGAGCCAGCTTTAATATTTCATAGAAGTGTACCGCCATAAAACTAGAGCTGACAATTTAATTAGATGCCAATGTCTTTGATAAATAGCATCGGGAGCTATGCATCTAATCTCACGTTTAACAGTGAAATCAATATCTGCATAAATCATTCAGGGCCCGAGTCATTACCAAGCGGCGTGAGGTAGAGGAGTGCAAAATGTATATTTAATACGAGAGCTGACATGAAAACAAGCAAAGGGGAGGAGGGGAGAAGAGAGGAAAGAGGACAAGGTTTGTTCACACACTGCAACAGGGTGCAATTTATTCTCTGCTCAGGTTAGGTTCGTTTGGTGGTGTAATTTGACATCAGGCAAGCGTAAATTCTGCTAACTTGTTTGTTCAGGGAGCTCTTTAAGCGAGTGCTCTTTGGCAAATTAAATTCACTGTGGAGCACCGTCACACTGGGACACACACATACGTAAATGCGGAGAAGCAAAGTGCAATGTGGGACGTGGTTCAAATATGTAGAGTTTATGCAAAAACCAGGACAGAATTAGCAGTTTTAACAGTGTCCTTTGTAAATCTTTGACCAAATGAAACCACCATATAGTTCCCCAGTACTCTGATATACTTTTGACAATTAAGAGCAAACAAATTTGAGTCCAACCTCAGGAAAAACGCTGCGCATCAGTTTGACGATCCCGCATTTTACACCAACTCGATTCTCAGCACAATTCCCCATCAATCTGGCACACAAACCCCCATCTCAAAAACGCTGACTACACCAACGCCTATTTAAATCGTCCAAGTAAGCCCGTTTATCCGAAAGCTCTCCAAAGCTAGATTTGAGCGGAGACGGGAAGGATAAACCAGTGAAAAAATACTCCATTCATCTGGAGTATTTCTTACTGAGCTCGTCACCTCTCTCCTCCCCACTGTGGTTGGATTTACATTTCTATGAGGCTGAATGCATATAAAGCTGTGGATGAGTGCAGAACATCTAGGCCAGTCGCTGCTACCAGGGCTTGTTCTTTAGCATGTGAAATATTGATGGGAATCCAGAGCCCTGCCTCCACTTCCAGCAGGTGAACACCATCTCGGTTTGCAACACCTGCCCCAGCTGGACGCCATTAGGGGGACGAAAACATTGCACAAGGATGTGGCAATATCTTTAGCCATGCTATTTTTGTAATACCTCTTTTATGTGAAAGAAATCTTGGAGTGGAGGTATAGAGGAAAACCAGAAACATGCTCGAAGGCGGGAGTACATGGTGGAATAAGTGAACACTGGCCGTAGAACAGAAAGGTTTTATGCTAATGCCTTCTTATGGCGCCCCCTTTTGAAAAATAAAGCACTGCAGTGATGACATTTTACTTCTTACATTCTTTGTTCATCATAATAACCTTAAAATGATTAGTTCACTTCTAAATTAAAATTTCCTGATTTACTTACCTCCATCTCATCAGAGATTTTCATGTCTTTCTTTATTCAGTCAAAAAGAAATGACTTTTTTGAGGAAAACATTCCAGGATTTTCTCCACATAATGGACTTCAATGGCAACCGACGGGTTGAAGGTCCAAATCAATGCAGTTCCAAAGGGCTTTGAAGAGATTCAGAGGCTCCTAGCCGAGGTATAGGGTCTTATCTAGAGAAACTATTGGCCATAAAAAAATAAACATAATAAATAAACATTTACATACACTGTCAGAAAAAAAGGTACATTGCTGTCACTGGGGCGGTACCCTAAGGTACAAAACCGAAAATGTACTAATATGTACCTTTAAGGTATTAATATGTACCTTTAAGGTACTAATATGCACTCTTAAAGTACTGATATGTACCTTTTACGGTACTAATATGTACCATTTAGGGGTGAGTAAGGTACAAAGATGCCGCCCAGTGACCACACTGTACCTTTTTTTCTGAGAGTGTACCTTTTAACCACAAATGCTCGACTTCGGTGGTGTGCTTCACGACATATGACATCATTGCGTCGGACAGGTCTCGTGTCTGTGACATAGGTGGAAATAACGACCCAGTGCCGAAAAACTCCATCTCATATTCTCCTCCAACTTAAAAATTGTCTGACATCGTTGTTTTATGTTTATTTTTATAAAGGGCGTTTGATTTAGTCTATGTGACCTTTCCGACGTGATTATGTCATACGCCGTGAAGATGCATTTGTGGTTAAAAAGTATATAAATTTTTCTAGATAAGACCATATTCCTTGGCTGGGATCGTGCAGAGCCCTTTGAAACTGAATTGATTTGGAACTTCAGAACGTTTGTTGCAATTAAAGTCCATTATGTGGAGAAAAATCCTCAAAAAATGTTTTTTCTTTTCGATTGAAGAAAGAACAACATGAACATCTTAGATGAGATGGGGGTGATTCAATTATCAGGACATTTTCATTTTGAAGTGAACTAATCCTTTAACAAATGAACACAACTTTTGAATTTTAAAGTCAAAATACAAATCGGCAGCAGTAAAAAGTTATACTTAGGTTATAAATGAACTATTCCATGGTCGCATGGTAACTTCAGAGTCACCATCACTAAGCTTCCAACAACTCTTTCAGTCTTCTTTTAAAAAACATTTACCCTGAAATTTTGATTTAGAATAGTTTGCAAGAGCTTGATTATAAACACAATGAGGCTGTGAAAGCGACTAGTGATTAGATGAGTTTACCTGTTTAGCACGATGATGATTAATGTCACCGACAACCTTTGTAGCCCCATAATTGCATTTTTCAAGACAAGTAAATGCTTTTAAAAAAGGGAGGCATTGCTGATGCTCATACAATAAAATATCTTGAGCATGTGTTCACCATACCCTATTTCAGGCATTTAATCAAAAACCCATTCAAAAACCTATTGACTCTGGAATGCTGGAACCAGAAGTGCTAAGTGCTAAAAATCATCTGGGTTCTGGCCTACAAAAATGCATCATCCCTGCAACATTCTACATGAAATCAAGCTTATGTAGCTAGAATGTTATCTGTTTTTGAATTCCCTGGGAATTGAACCCATGACCTTCCATGGTCTGCCTTTTGAGCTACAAGAACGCTGCAAGCAATTTCCTCTCTTACATCAACACTGCATAGTGAAAAGGTAGTAAAACAACCAGCAACTAAACATATAATCCCTGTACTTAAGCCTTCCAAGTAGGCATCACTTTCCAATTCCTTTACAGGATGCGTTCATGATCTCTCGGGTGTCAGATTCAGAAATCATGGATTACGCAAACGGCACGGTGCTTGTCCCCATGGGCACAGACAGTCCAATTCAACTGAGAGCAATATCATTAACTCTGGGCAATAAGAAGAAATTAAGAGGTTTAAAATAGCGCTTAATTCATTGATTCATTGCCCATAAAAGCATCTTTCAGAAAATGAAAGGCAGTCACCGACAGCAGGAGGGTGTACAGTCGTGAAGCCATCTACATTGCAGTAATTAGAAATCCGCCTTGTCACAGCAACCCAGAGTATTAAGCTCCAACCCAAAACACCACCCAGATGTTCATCCAGTCATTACTGTATTCGTTTGGGGGGGAACTACATATGACCCCATAATTCAACCCGTATTCAGCCCGTCGGAAGGTGTTTTCCAATCTCGTGTTAATTTGTCATGCCTTCTTCCAGTTTAATTAAAAGCAACACATCGAAGGCAATGCGAGACGTGGGTATTAACATGATGACCGATAATGTGTGCCACCAAATAGGGCCTGGCTTTCATTTAGAAGAAGAAAAAAAATCAGTAGTCTCGGTAGGCTACACGTAACGCCATGGCTTAGCCTTAATCCCCCCTGTCAGTCATAAGAACGTATTTTCCTAATTGCCTTTCAAGTTATGCGAAATTAGCACCTACGCAAGTCAAATTATGATGCTATGTTATGAACAAAAGAGCGTATGGTGCTGCCACAGACCCGCTCAAGGACTCATTAATTCCAGCGTGGTAGAAGAGGTACTCATAGACGACGGAATGAGAGCTCCGGGGCACAATGTGGGAGATCTCAAGGGAAGAAAACCTCCAGGTTTCAGAGCCTCTTCGGTGACGGCACCTCTGGGGCGAGGGGCTGGAAACACTGTTATTCCATCCAATTCGAGCCAGCAGTGATGTCATTAGCCCCGCTTGCATAGACATTCGTCTTGTTTATGGACTGCAGTTGGAGATACAAACTCATGCATTGTTAAACATTTGATGCAGCAGGCACGTCGCAGGGGGTTCAAGCAGACATTTATCGGCCAAATAACAGCATGCTGACTTTCTCTGGAAGGCCAGATTGATCATGACAGATTGAGATGTGAGGTCGGACAGCAGGGATAATCAGCTTACGGAGCTAGCACGTACAGGAGGACCTTTTCAGCAAATTTTGTGGGCCGGCTGAAATTATGATGCTTTTGTTAAAGTTTCAAGAGGATAAGCTGACATTTCAAACATGGTTCGGAAGCAATGAATATGACTGTGGTAATTATAACGAGTAATATTGTAGTTTTGTTCCAAACCGATTTGCCTAATGCATGTGATTCACTCATTCTTTTAATGCAAAAATATCAAATATTATTTAATACCAAGACACTTTTGGTAATAAGCCTTTTGACTAAAATGGAAACAAAACTCTCACAAACTTATTCGAATTAAACATCACAATTAACGAAGAGCATTTCTGTTCATTTGAGGTCCAACGTTTGCTTCTGAATCACTTCAAGGGTTGATAATGCACATGCTCAGGCGTGACCGACAAGATCAACTATTTTGCCCTCTCCAAATTTGATTTGAAAGTTCAGAAATAAGAAAGCGAATGAGCCCCATTTTACGTCGCATGACAACCACAATCATACATGAATTAATATATGCATGTCATGTAAAAATAGAAGGCAGATGATCACAGTTTGATGGGCACATATAGTTTAGGGCCATTCACATCTACCTCTATTCTTGCTGATCCTTGGAGCTATCGCACCCCTCTCTCTCTCTCTCTCAGTCTACTTATCATGCTTTACAGCTCAGCATCCCATCATCATCCCCATGGCAACAACTTCAGCTGCTTATCCTAATCACTTGAAGTTAACCTTGATATGAAAACGTTCCCATGGGACTACTCACGCCATTGTGTCAGCTTCTGAAGGAAAGCTCTTCCAATAATAACCATAAAAGACATCACTGCCAGAATGTGAGAGGGAGAGAGGCCAGTGGGTGAATGGGGGAGAGAGAGAGACACACACTCAGAAGTCGCAGCACTTAAGAGAAGACCAGAACATTACAGAAAAGGCTATAAGATCATGCGTATAAGGGCTGCTGTCCAAGGTGCTGAAACCCGGCTCCACACATATAATGGCATTAAAGCTGCTGCAAGAGAATGTTCTGCAGTATCAAACATAAAATATAACACCTGTCAGACAATCATTAAAATATGTGTTTTTGTTTAGCTCTGTAAATTGAAATAAAACACTGTTGCGGTGCCTACATAAGGATTTTCATGTCATTGTGCCAACATGAAAATCATTAATCATACACGAAAACATGAAAATCTTTAATTGGCTTATCAGTACCAGCTAGAATTGGCGCATTTCACATTATACACCACATCAAAAGGAAAAAGCATGGAAACAGCTCAAGCGAAACTCTAATTTACACCAGAACAACAAAAAATAATTCCTCGAATATTCACAGAAAGACATTCACCCAAAGGTGACCAGATAACAGGAGCTGAATTAATTAACACTCTGATTGAACAACCTGAGAGGTTTTGTGTTTGCCGGAGTCAGCATGCACTGCTTCATCTCGCCTGCTAGTTCAAGGGCCCGGATCGGCGAAGTTAATAACTTTGACGAGTCAATTAATCCACTGTGAAGGTGTACAGCGCCTCTTATGTAAAAGCTTACAATTCTGGCTCTGAATTAGTGACCTTCTGTGAAATCCGCCCATGTTTTCACAACCACTGAACGCAATCCGTCTCGTGTGTTGCTACAGTTTCAAATACATGTCTTCCTCAACTCACGCTCTCTCTTTTCAGTGTCCCTCAATCTCCCGGGCAGCAAATGATTGCAAATGCAAAACAAGACATCTCCTTAGCACTTAATGTATCAGCGTTAGGCGCCATGATCCATGAAAGATGTCA
Organism: Gobiocypris rarus; assembly: GCA_023029165.1. Taxonomy (NCBI): domain Eukaryota; kingdom Metazoa; phylum Chordata; class Actinopteri; order Cypriniformes; family Gobionidae; genus Gobiocypris; species Gobiocypris rarus. Next base: position 22,110,771 of record CM040911.1, read on the forward strand.
CAGACACAATGTTCCTTTAAAGACCCTCATTAGCCATTTTCCTCTGAGGCTTTGACACTATCAATTATTATTAGCTGAGTAAACAGCGTGCTAATAATGATCAAGTGCATTACTCACATGCAATGAAAAGAACGGAACTTCAAACATGTCAGAGAGGAACATATAAAATGTGTAAATTCATACTAAGAGAGTCGAACTGCCAGTAAAATTGCTTAAAAGGCATTTTTCGGCTTTCCCCATTATCTCGGCTTGTCTTTTTTTCTTTTATAGACCATGTAATGTTACAAAATTTCAACTTAATGCATTCATCAGATAGCCGCTATTGCCTTCAGCAAAAATGTGACGACTGGAAGGCTTGAAATGGGCTGGAGTGGAACATTGAAAAAAGAAAAGAAAAAAACCTTCAGTCAAATAGGGAAAAAATATTAACATTGGACTTAATGCTTGAGTGCATTGGAATATTGCTTTGTAGTTTATGGGGGTGTTTTGTCAGGGGTCACCGAACACGTTTAAAAATCACCACTGGGAGAAGATTAGCCCGGATGGAAAAAGATTGAGGTAACCTGGCCCCATTTTTATGTGGCCCTGGGGCGGCAGCCCAGCTAATTATGAGTGACCCAGAGTGCAGAGGGAGTTCTGCTCACCTCACCCTTTCCTCCATTAAAACCAATGATGCAAAGCCTGAATGGATTTAGATACACAAACACTCTACAGAGAGCAAAGCCATTGACAACGTATATATTACCTTACAATGTAAAGAGAACGATAAAATGCTCTTAACCTGAGCCTCACAAACTTTTATAAGGCAGGAAGTGACATCGCAATGAAGGATATTAACTTTGCAGAAAGTACATGCATACATTAGACTTGTTCGACTTCATGCAGACTGAGCGGCGGTTGACTTGAAGCATTGCATGCTGACTTGAGACAGTGCCGAAGCCACGTCACTGTCACATCAAAGTACAGCGAGAGCCATTCGAGAGCAGACGGCACAAGCTCTGATGACAACAGCTGTTCCACGATTGGCCATATTCACTACGACAACGATCATGTGGTTATTCTGATACCTTCAGTTCCACTAAAGCTCACAAATCTGCATTTTATAACAGTAAAATCTCTTTTCATTTAGTCGCGGTGTTATATTCTGTCATATTTATCAAAATAAAACTGATAAAAAAACAAAACATGAACGTCTGAGGCATAAGGTACACAAATTTGTATACAAATAGTTTGGAATTTGTCATTTGATTAGTTGAATTCTACAGGATTTCCAAGAAACGTGTGTTTCGTTCTTTAAAGGCCCACTGAAGTGTCTTGAAACGTGCAGCATCATTCAATGTGTTGACACTAAAACAGGAAGACAGGGCTGGACGTATCGATCAGCTCCTACCCCTTTCTAAAATAGCCAATGGCGTTTCGTTTACAGCTGTTGTCTCCTCCATATCGCTTTAAAATATAGCACTCTGTGCAGATTCAAATGGGTCCGATACGTTTTTTGGTATGTACCGACTCACGACGACTCTGTGCCAACGCGCCTCTGGACGCTGTGGTGGTTTGCCTGAATCATTCGCCCCAATGAAAAGCATATTTACACTGTCTGAATCGTTCCCTATCCCCTATATCAGGGGTGGGGAACATTGATCCTGGAGGGCCACTCTCTTGCAGAGTTTAGCTCCAACCCTGAAAAAAACTTTAGTAATCCTGAAGACCTTGATTAGCTTCAGGTGTATTTGATTAGGGTTGGAGCTAAACTCTGCAAGAGAATGACCCTTCTGGATCAATGTTCCCCACCCCTGCCATATATAGTGCACCATGTGCCATTCACCATGAAGAAAATATTAAATATGTGAACAATTAACCCATTTTAGCCTCAGCACCTATTTATAATGTAGAGGGTGAGATGCTTTAGATTCTAGAGAGCATTTGATTTGACAGAACATCCAATGAGAAGCTGAAGTGCAGGGTGATGTCATCAAAATCATTGATCCATACTGGTGGAAGTGAGAGACTGTAAGTTTTGAACGGTTATAATCTTTAAAAAGTAAATGTTTTGGAGCAACAATAGCTTATAGATAACCTTAAGGCTAACATAGTAAAAGCCAAAAAACTTTGACTTTAACGGTTCACCTGGAAACAAAGCCATCGCGATGCCAAAACTCCTAACGGGAGAAGAAAGCTGTCATGTTTATAAATGTCACAATGAGTTATGCCTGTCCCTGACCAAAGATTTTTTGGTAACACTTTAGAAAACTGTTACTTCATTAATGAATAACTGCACAAAAACAAGTAAGTAATGCAGTATTAACACTCTAGTAACTATTATTAACTAACAAGAAAACATAGTCAAATGTGGTAGTTCACTATTAGCTAATCAATAAAAAATAAAAAAATCATACCTCACAGAGGACTGAACTGCTATATACAGATTCATATTAACATTAATCATTCTAAAGTGAAGGTAATTCATTACTACAGAGTAGGGAACACTTAAGTCATTACTACACTCTAAAAAATGCTGGGTAAAAAACAACCCAATGTTGGGTCAAATATGGACTAACCCAGCAATCGGGTTGTTTTAACCCAGCAATTGGGTTGTTTTAACCCAGCGATTGGGTTATCTTAAGCAAACATTTAACCCAACCGCAGGTTAAAACAACCCAATTGCTGGGTTAGTCCATATTTGACCCAACACTGGGTTAAAACAACCCAGCATTTTTTAGAGTGTATAGTGGGTTATCATTACCTTAACTTTAAAATAAATGTTAGGCTATATTAAGCATTATTCATGTTAATTATGAACCGGTATATACACTCTAAAAAATCCTGGGTTGTTTTAACCCAATGTTGGGTCAAATATGGACTAACCCAGCAGTTGGGTTGTTTTAACCCTGCGGTAGGGTTAAATGTTTGCTGGGTTAAAACAACCCAATTGCTGGGTTAAAACAAACCAATGCTGGGTTAAAAAAACAATTGCTGGGTTAGTCCATATTTGACCCACCATTGTTTTTTTACCCAGCATTTTTTAGTGTGTAGTAGCTCTTAGTTGTCCACTGGGAATTATGAAAAAACAACCCAAGTTGGGTTGAAAATGGACTAACCCAGCAATTGGGTTGTTTTAACCCTGCGGTTGGGTTAAATGTTTGCTTAAGACAATCCAATCGCTGGGGTAAAACAACCCAATTGCTGGGTTAGTCCATTTTCAACCCAACTGCCACAATCAACTGAGCGCTTTTACTTAATAATTAGTTAATCAGAGTTTCTTGTTAATTAATAGTAGTTACTAGAATGTTAATACTGCATTACACATTTGTTCCAGTGCAGTTATTCATTAATGAAGGAACAGTATTCTAAAGTGCTTTTCTAGTCGACTAGCCATTAGTCGACTAATTGCACATATAATTGAATTACTGAAATATACTCTCCTTTAGAGAGAAATGCACCTTTCATGCAGATTTTATAATCAAAGAGTATTTGTTTTCCATTTAAATTGGTTTGCTCGGTTCATTTTTGTGATGTGCTCCAGTTCATGTCAGTCAGACGGCCTCTGGGCGGTCCTCAGCCGATGAGAGCTGCTATGGAGGACCGTTGGGGACCAGAGAATCTGGCCAGTGATCAACCTCCATTATGATAACAATCGCTCAGAACACCTTAGGAGCTGTATAGCAACTCTCTGGCAACTGCATACAACACCTTTGAATTGTGTTCGGGATCTTTTTTTTGCATGGGCACAAGCCACTCCATTGATCTGCGATGCGACTTTTGTCAGGTTTGCTTATTGTGATCAATATTTGCCTCTCTACTGTACTGCAATGAACAGTCTTCCAATTATACAACAACAAAGGCGCTCTCTGACATGTTTCCTGAGAACAGTTATTGATCTAACACTGTAGAATAATTCAGAAAAGCATGACCGTCACTTTAGCATTTTCAATGAAACGTTTTGCTCATTGACACCTTGAGCACTAGTTAAAACTCTCCATAATAGATTTGTTAGTTTGTTTCTAATTCAGTTTCTTCTTTTGATAATCAATGTGTATTAAATCACTGGGGAAACTGGGGTTAACTGTCACACTTTTTATAGAAAATATTTCTCAGGGTAGGTTTATGTCTGTGTAGGAATATATCTTAATGTCTTTTAATGGCTACAACACAAACATTTCTACTGTTAATTCTGAAGGAAAGAAAAAAGCTTATTGTTGACTAAAACATGATTAAAAATAAAAATCATTAACTGAACGTTACAGTTTTCATTAACTGAAATAAAGCTAAAAAACTTAAAAATCGTAAGTTAATGTTTCCTTAGAACTTAAGGTTTCCTTTGCAACTAACTAAAATAATTAAGCTGAAGAAGTGCAATAAATAAATAAAAATTAAAGCTAAATAGAAATACAAAAACTAATATAGGCTAAATAGCAAAAGCACATGCACATACAATTACTAAAACTTAAAACTAAAATGACAATAAAGAAACAGACAATTCAAAAAATAAATAAGTACTATAATAGTATATAAATAACCCTAAAATAACACAGAATACAAGTGGACATTTTAAACATTTGTATTTTATTTTTACTTTTTGCAAAACCTAAATGGTAAAACATTTATCATTCACAAATAGTTATATACAAAATATTAAACTATTGTTTAGGCTATTAGTTGTTTAACCCTTAAACGCATACCTCTGGTATTTAGTGACCCGGGACATCATTCACAACCCTGATTCATTTTTTTAAATTAAATTTAGACATCAAACTTCTTAGTATTCCTCAATCAATTAATTATAAACAATATAACAAGAGAAAAAATATAAAATGTTGTAAATATTTTATAGGGTCGCTAACGACCCGAGGTGTATAACCGTGTAAGTATATTTTTTCTGCACAACAATAATTGAATCTTTGATGACTGAATAAGTGCAATTCACCTTTATTCCACAAGGTGGCAATGTCTGATACACAATAATGAAGTGACGTTTCACTCATAGTCACCGCAGGCAGAAAACAAAAGAATAGGAAGAATCATCAGCAACACTTGAAATGGCTCAGTGATTTACAGCAGAGCAAGAACTGAACACAATCAAACATTACTGTCACTGTTACTTGATGGTGGATCTGCTGAACAAGCTGATATCTATCAAAATATAGATTTTTAAGATATTGAATGATAGTTTTGAGAATATGTTTGAGGTTGTGAATATGAGCCAGATGCTGAATGTACTGTGAAATGAGCTCTGATGAGGACAGTGATGATGCTATAAAACATCTGCACAAACTGAACCCTTCCAAGCTCCAAAATTTGCTTTATTTTATTCTTCTGTAATTGTTACTCCAATATTGCTACAATCCACGCCTGTCCCGGACTCCATTTCCCATAATCCTCCCTGTCTCACACCTGAACTCACTTCCTCATCATCCTTCCCGCTCTCCCCGGATTCCCTGCACCTGTAATTCATCGTTTGCACTCCCTTTATATTGAACTCCCTTCCCTCCACTCCTTGTCCGTTCTTGATGTTGTTATGTGCCTTAAGGTCGGTGTTGAATGTTTTGTACCTGTTAATCTCTAAATAAACCCATTTGTTGGAAGTCCGATTCTGCCTTCATCCCTGCTGCACGACACCCGCAACAAATATCAGGAGAGTTTTATATTATGTGATCCATCAGTCTTAGATATAGATCCAGGTTGCTGAAGACCAGAATATGTAATAACAATTGGCGAAACATTCATGCACTTAAGGGTTAACTCTTATTTTAAACTGAAATACAGCATGTGAAAACTTCCACAGCTCTGGTTTTCCCTTTGCTTCAGACCAATAAAATGCCATTCTTAAAAAGAGTTCTGCCATTCTGAAGTCAGATGCAGAGCAGTCGAGGGCTGCAAATGAGTACTAGAAAAATGTCCCGTCGTTGCAGAGAGCCCATAAAGCCTTGGATTAAACACCCACTTAAACGGTGGCGTAGAACAAGCAGTTTTAATCCTGTTTCCGCAACACCCACTCCACTGTGCTGAAATCCTGCCAAGACTTTACAAAACCACAGGGTCAAAACAGTAGCGGACACCCTCTTTCGGTTTCCCTACGTCCTGCTGTTCAACATCATATAATCATCTAAAACAAAAGGCGGCATTAAGTGTAATGTTATATAGCCGAAACCACAGGGTAGGATCAGTTATTACAAACAAGAATGAATAAACACAGCGGGCAGAGCAATGGGCCTTCAATGCACTTTACCTGATTTGGCACAAGGATCAACTAAATCCATGTCCTATTTATGTAATAAATCACAATTTGAGATTATTCATCAAAAGCAACAAACACACAAGCTTCATTTAGCAGTTGCAGGGGAAAATAATGCGCAAATACAAATATATGACACATTAGGAGTTAGGAGTAGCCGAGCTACAGAGAAAATTGGTCGTGCATAAGGTCTCAGAGTATTGCGACTTCTCTGTAGTCGAGAAAGAAGCAATAAAAAGTAATGAAAGAATGGCAATACGAATGTAATAAGAACCAGAAATATGAGTCAGCCAGCCCTGCGGGTGCTGACCTGCTTTCCTCCTCAGTAAAACAGAGGGCAGGGGACAAATCATCAATAATATATACAAACAGTCCATTTCGCGAAGAGACTGCAGCACTTCCAGGCTGCGAACAAGGTTTCATTAAAGTCCCTCGCTCTGACCTCAACTGCAAATAAGTTCGGCCGGACAAGGAGACATGAAGAGCATCCAAAAGTGCCACAATGTTCAAGTTTCTTTCTGTTTATGTCATTGATATGACTAAAAAACATGATTATATTAACTGATAAGTTTACAACAGATCATCAGTTTTACTTCACATTGAAGTTTCAATATATGGTCACACTTTATATTAGGTGTCCTTAACTACATCAAAAAATAAATGCAATGTATTTATTGTGTTCATGTTGTATCGCAAATCACTTTTGCTGCTATCGAGGGGGGATACGGGTAAGATTAGGGATGTGTTTGGTGGTATGGGTAGGTTTAAGGCCGGGTTAAGTGATAAGGGAAGGGTCAATATATTTCAAAATATCATTTATAGAGACTATATAAACTATAGCTACTAGTATTGCAGAAGGCCTATAGTTTAACAGAAACAGATCAGACAGTGACGATAACACGCCTTAAAGGGTCAACAGAGCTGTTAACACATCAGCGTACAGTCTGAGTCAATGTGTCACACCCACACGCACACACACATACACACACACACGCTGTGAAGCATGGCCTGAAGAGTTAGTGGAGACAGGCTGGGTTGTGTTAGTGGACTTTTCTTGGCTAATATGTATTGTGACACTCTCAATATCTACGTGTGTGTGTGTGTGTGTGTGTGTGTGTGTGTGTGTGTGTGTGTGTGTGTGTGTGTGTGTGTGTGTGTGTTTTGGCACTGCTCTAGACAGCTTGTTCTGGTGGACAGGTGGTAAAATTTGTGGTGTTTAAACATTCAAGCATGTATGAGAATGTGTGGTGTACAGCAGACAGATGGTACATTTACTCTTATGTAACCATGTGTGTGCATGTGCGTGTGGGAATGAACAAAGTAATCGGAGCCTTAAAAGAAAGCAATGTAAGACAGGAGTGGGAAATATGCATCTATAAATATAAAACTAATACAATATTATGAGTTCGGTAACACTGGAGATCTTTCTTGCGGTATTCTGTACATTTAAAGAGCAAAAGGTATTCTGCGATTTTACACCACATTCCTGTAAATGACGACTGCAGTGTCTTAGCTCTGACGCCCTGCTCTGTGTGTGTGTGTGTGTGTGTGTGTGTGTGTGTGTGTGTGTGTGTGTGGGCATGTTTTTGTTAAATATCAGGACACAAATGTGTATAATGACATGGGTATGACATAGGTATTACAAAAGAGGGTGAAATATGAGAATGTTCCCCATGTCCTCACTTTTCAAAATGCTTATAAATCACACAGGATGAGGTTTTTTTCACAGAAAGTAAACTGTGCAGTCTCCTGTGATGGGTAGGTTTAGGGGCAGGGGCAGTGTAGGGGGATAGAAAATACGGTTTGTACGGTATAAAATGCATTACGCCTATGGAATGTCCCCACATTTCACAAAACAAACGTGTGTGTGTGTGTGTGTGTGTGTGTGTGTGTGTGTGTGTGTGTGTGTGTGTGTGTGTGTGTGAGATCTGGCATATGCGATTTATGAGGTCACAAATGTGCATAATGAAAAGGTTATTACAACGTAAAACCTCCTGTATTCTCGTTTCATGTCTGTCTGTCTGTCTATAATTATTTTTTCTTATCTGCGTGTCTATAATTTGTTTCTATATATATATATATATATATATATATATATATATATATATATATATATATATATATATATATATATATATATATATATATTATATATATATATATATATATATATATATATATATATATATATATATATATATATATATATATGTATATCTATCTATTGCCTGTCTATCTATCTATCTATCTATCTATCTATCTATCTATCTATCTATCTATCTATCTATCTATCTATCTATCTATCTATCTATCTATCTATCTATCTATCTATCTATCTATCTATTGCCTGTCTGTCTGTCTATCTATCTATCTATCTATCTATCTATCTATCTATCTATCTATCTATCTATCTATCTATCTATCTATCTATCTATCTATCTATCTATCTATCTATCTATCTATCTATCTATCTATCTATCTATCTATCTATCTATCTATTGCCTGTCTGTCTGTCTATCTATTGCCTGTCTGTCTGTCTGTCTGTCTATCTATTGCCTGTCTGTCTGTCTGTCTGTCTATTGCCTGTCTGTCTGTATGTCTGTCTATCTATTGCCTGCCTGTCTGTCTGTCTGTCTGTCTGTCTGTCTGTCTGTCTGTCTGTCTGTCTGTCTGTCTATCTATCTATTGTTTGTGTCTTTCATTTATTTTTAATATCTGTCTAATATCTATCGTTTATTTTTCGGTTGTGTCTTTTGTTTATTTTTCATGTCTGTAGTTAATTTTTCATATCTGTCTATCTGTCTGTTTTTTTCAATATATTTCTGTGTATCGTTTATTTGTCATATCTGTCTGTCTATCATTAATTTTTCATATCTGTCTTTCTCTCTGTCTGTCATTTATTTTCACATATGTCTGTCTGTGTCATTTGTTTGTGTCTATTGTTTATTTTTCATATCTGTCTGTCTATCATTTGTGCCTATCGTTTGTTGCCTATCTCTTGTTTTTTTTTCTTTTTCTAAATCAATAGAGTCCATACAGAAAGACTAAAACTAAAGTGTGTTTTTAAGTGTGTCACTAAAAAAATATTTTCCACTGTGAAGCAGCTATATATAGACTATTGTTTTAAGCAGGCTATTAATACATAAAATACTGCCACTTTTATGTACAGAAATATACTGTTGCCCCAAAAAAGTATTTGGACACTTAACACACAAAGTAAAAATGTTATCTCTTTACAAATGTCAAACAGAGCATCATTTATTTTAATGAATCTTGGCAAATGCACACTTTTCAACCAAAATGTCTAAAAAAATGCCTTTGTTGGGCTAAAAATAATATATCGTAGTGTTCATAATTAAGACAAAGCTATTCGGGCACTGTTTAGCAGTCAAACTGAAGTGTAACATGTCAAACTGACTTCATAATCACTAAGAATCACTGCCACACAAGAAGCCACAGCAAACATGTCTAATGAAGTTAGTTCTGCGATATTATCTAGCATCATTTGTTTATAATGCAATGACATTCACAAATGTTGAATTGTGATTTAAGTGTCCATACATTTTGTGGTCACTAAATGCACTTTTTTTCCATGCATGACTCATTCTCTCTCTCTAAGACACACGGGTTGTTCGAAATGCTCCAGGTGACGTTCTCATCTCACATCCTTTTAGATTATCTGCTCATCAATAATGCACAAGCCTTTATTCCTCTGAATCCGTGGTGCTATATCACCATCACCATGTGTTCTCACCTCATACAGAGCGAGAGAAAAAAAAGAAAGAAATCACCCTTCCATTCAAACTCCACCATTCTAAGATCCATTTTTCCTCCCTTACACTCATTTATTTTACTCCTTCCATTTATCCATATAGTAATCTGCCCTTCGGTGCATGACAAGATAAATCGTAGTGCTTCTGTCACTCGGCACAGAGAAGCAATAAAAAAGTTTGCAGATGTAACCTGCTTGAATGCTTGGCCAGAAGTTTGAAAGTTCTGGAAGAGACACAAAAAGGAACATATCCAGCCTCATTATGTTTGAAGAATTATAGGGTCAGCTCAGCATCATATGAGAGGCTAACACATTTCCAGAGGTCTCATTTACCTTTGACTATATAAGTCTGATCTACATTTGAGCTTATTCTAGTGAACAACAACTGCCCCTTTAAACAGCCATTTAAAAGCAATGTAAAGCGATCAATCACAGTTGTTTGTTTTCAATTGTCTAATTAAGTTACTCCTAAAAAACAAAGCAGAAAAAAAACAGATGTTCTCGTGGTTTTCTCTTATTATGCACTTATATTACTATAATATCTCAAACAAACCTAAAAATCTGGCTGGATGGATGGATGGATGGATGGATGGATGGATGACGGATGGATGGCTGGATGGATGACGGATGGGTGGATGATGATGATGATGATATAGTGTAAGGATGGATGGATGATGGACAGATGAGGTAGAGTAAGGATGGATGGATGGATGGATGGATATAGTGGATGGACAGATGGATGTAGTGAATGTAGTGGATAGATGGATGATAGACAGATGAATGTAGAGGATGGATGGATGATGGATGGATGGATGGGATGGATGATGGATGGATGGATGGATGGATGGATGGATGGATGGATGGATGGATGGATGGATGATGGATATAGTGGGTGGATGGATGCAAGGATGAATATAGTTTAAGAATGGATGGATGAATATAGTGGATGGATATAGTGCAAGGATGGATGGATTAATATAGTATGTGAATGGATGGATGGATGGATAGATGGATATTGTGTAAGAATGGATGGATGAATTTAGTGTAAGGATGAATGGATATAGTGTAAGAATGAATGGATGGATATATGGAGTAAGAATGGATGGATTAATGTAGTGTATGGATGGATGGATATAGTGTAAGGATGATAGAGTGGATGGATGGATGGATGGATGTATGGATGAACATAGTGGATGGATGGATAGTGTAAGGATGATAGTGGATGGATGGATGGATGGATGGATGGATGGATGAACATAGTGGATGGATGGATATAGTGGATGGATGGATGGATGGATGGATGGATGGATGGATGTATGGATGGACATAGTGGATGGATGGATATAGTGTAAGGATGATAGAGTGGATGGATGGATGTATGGATGGACATAGTGGATGGATGGATATAGTGTAAGGATGATAGAGTGGTTGGATGGATGGATGGATGGATGTATGGATGGACATAGTGGATGGATGGATATAGTGTAAGGATGATAGAGTGGATGGATGGATGGATGGATGGATGGACATAGTGGATGGATGGATATAGTGTAAGGATGATAGAGTGGATGGATGGATGGATGTATGGATGGACATAGTGGATGGATGGATATAGTGTAAGGATGATAGAGTGGATGGATGGATGGATGGATGTATGGATGGACATAGTGGATGGATGGATATAGTGTAAGGATGATAGAGTGGATGGATGGATGGATGTATGGATGGACATAGTGGATGGATGGATATAGTGTAAGGATGGATATAGTGGATGGATGGATGGACGGACATAGTGGATGGATGATAAAGTGGATAGATGAATAGTGGATGGATGGATATAGTGTAAGGATGATAGAGTGGTTGGATGGCTGGATGGATGGATGTATGGATGGACATAGTGGATGGATGGATATAGTGTAAGGATGATAGAGTGGATGGATGGCTGGATGGATGGATGGATGGATGTATGGATGGACATAGTGGATGGATGGATATAGTGTAAGGATGGATGGATATAGTGGATGGATGGATGGATGGATGGATGGATGGATGGATGGACGGACATAGTGGATGGATGGATATAGTGGATGGACAGATGGATGTAGTGAATGTAGTGGATAGATGGATGATAGACAGATGAATGTAGAGGATGGATGGATGATGGATGGATGTAGAGTAAGGATGGATGATGGATATAGTGGATGGATGGATGTAGCGTAAGGATGGATGGATGATAGTGTAGGATGGATGATGGATATAGTGGGTGGATATAGTGGATGGATGGATTAATATAGTATGTGAATGGATGGATGGATGGATAGATGGATATTGTGTAAGAATGGATGGATGAATTTAGTGTAAGGATGAATGGATATAGTGTAAGAATGAATGGATGGATATATGGAGTAAGAATGGATGGATTAATGTAGTGTATGGATGGATGGATATAGTGTAAGGATGATAGAGTGGATGGATGGATGGATGGATGTATGGATGAACATAGTGGATGGATGGATATAGTGTAAGGATGATAGAGTGGATGGATGGATGGATGGATGGATGGATGGATGGATCGGTATAGTGTAAGAATGATGGATGGATGGATGGATGTATGGATGAACATAGTGGATGGATGGATATAGTGTAAGGATGATAGAGTGGATGGATGGATGGATGGATGTATGGATGAACATAGTTGATGGATGGATATAGTGTAAGGATGATAGAGTGGATGGATGGATGGATGGATGGATGGATGGACATAGTGGATGGATGGATATAGTGTAAGGATGATAGAGTGGATGGATGGATGCATGTATGGATGGACATGGATGGATGAATATAGTGGATGGAAGGATGGATGGATGATATCGTGGATGGATGGATGGATCGATGATGGCTTGCAAATAAATACATTGCAAATAAATTATTTACAAAAATCAATCAATTACACACACAAAAAACAAACAAAAAGCAAACAAACAAACAAACAAACAAACAAACACCGACTATCTGTACAGCCAGCCACAGATTGTAGTTTGCTTTGGAAAAAGATCTTGCAATCCAAAGATGAGACATTAAATAACATTCAATTATTAGACATTCAATAACAGTGAAGAATGATTTGAAAAACCGTTCTAATAATGTTAAATAATACACATCAATATCTGCAAACTCCCTGCCTTTAGGATGTGTGGATAAGAGAACGTGTGTCAAATTCAACATGGTTCTGAAACACATAAACCAATATGATGAACAGTGTGAGTGACTGTATATAACCGCAGGTGGCCTGACCTCTCTTTTCTAATAAATTCACTCCTGGCTCCCCAAGTGAGTCCAAACGTCTCGAAACAACATATCCTCAAGCACCGTTCTGAGACCAGAGTTCTCCCTTAATGTTTAACACCTGCCGTTATGAGTGAAACAGTAAACTGCTCTCAGATCAGTATTTTCGGGCGTTTTCTCTGGGGTGCTGGTATCCATCAGTGGCCGGGTGATATATAGAGGTAATATAAAGTTCATTCACAGCATAGTGGCCTGCTGTTTTTCTCTGTTTGTGCCCCTGTCAGCAACCACGACGCAAGCAGGAAACTTCTGACCAAGACACCCATAGACAAGAGTCTCCAAATGCTTTTTACATGAGGTTTGCAGTCTCAACACATTTAGGTGTCACATACAGAAAAGAGAAAAGAGAAATTACTGGATCATGATCGTTTAGCCATTAATGGTTAGTTCATGTTAATGCATTAAAGGCATTAAAATATCCAAAATCCACTAGAACAATGTTATATATTTTGTTGACTTGTGTACTTGAATTATCCCAATTTTTTCTTAGAATGCTTGAATCCAGAGAAATTAGCAATTTTAACATCGCCTATCAATGATATCATACCCGTGTTACCCTTTCTTACCCTCAATTTTAACAATAGCAAAAAACAACAATGTTTATAGTTCTGATTTACTGATCTCTTAACATAATATAACTTATTCATAATCAAAATATGATTATCTTCTATTGATATCGAGGTGTATATGCTTAATAGCTCTTGTTTGACACATTTTGTAATGGGGGGTTCCTGTTCCATGTCTCTATCGCCTTAAGGGGTCCTTACTCTGAAAAACATTGAAGACCCCTGGACTGCAGGTCTACATGAATCATTACATATCAGAAATCACTGGTCACTGGTTATTTGTTTTGGTTAGACATGAACACATAACCCGTACATATCAAACGATCTGTAACAAAGTAATAGTGACACAGTAAAAACTTTTTTCACTCACATAATCCTGCCAGATCCAATATAGAAGCATTGTTTTTTTAATTTCAGGCTCTCTGCAAATCCAATGCAGCTACTGTGTTTTTTCCACAACCTGGCACTGCACAACATTTTGCACTCTTCAAAGGTATGTGTATGTGTATCCATTGTTAGCATCACATCTGTTATTTACCTACTACTACTTGTCGTGCTCGAATCAGTGGGCGGGGCTACAGAGCTTTAGGGTTCATGATGTCACAAACCCAGGAAGAAGCCCATTTGTTGTAGTCTTTAAAACATTGTTTTCTGTAAAAGGAAATATCTCCCTTTGCATTGAACTTTGAGCGTCGTAATTTTGCAGATGTCGTTTATGTTCAAACAGCAACATTACACACTAACTAGAGTTAAAAAAGTAAAATCAAAATCAAGGACCCTTTAACAAATGAGACCATATTGTAAAGTTGTACTAGGCTGTCTCTAGTGGCCAGTCGATGAATTGCAGTTTAATTCACTTCTGTGTTGGTTTCATGGGAGACTGCGGGTGGTTGCCGCTTGATTTTAACAAATAATGTCTTGGCAGACAATTACCAGACAGACACTAACTGCTGAATGTAACCAGCCACCCCTGATCACTTGTTACCCGGGCTGTGACCCTGGCACTGCTATTATGTTCTTCCAGTCTTGAACTACACATTTTACTATGGCGTGTCAAATGCGTTTAGTAAACATTATTCTGTATCCTATAACTGCATCCTGCCGGTCTGCTAATACAACACACTTACACATTTCCTGAAAGCTAATGTGCTCTGGGGAACTGTAGAAAATGGTTTTACAGTCCTCCATGTTTCATCAATGGTTGTGTAAACACGCAAGAGCCAATTTGTGTGCGGGGTGTATGTGTGAAAGCGAGAGCGAGAGATTCGGGTGAGAATGTCTGTATGAAACGTGTGAATGTGCAACTCTTAGGGAAGGAAAAAAAAGTGCATTGCAGATGTTTATGAGCATTGCTAATGCACGAAATGTGCCTGGAGTGACAACTGTTTTAACGGTTTCTAGCAATTGTCGAAAGAGGTCAAGGAGTGAATGAGCAATGAAGAGGAGGTGAAAGCAAAGCATAGGACACAAATAAAAGAAGAGAAGTTGGAAAGAAATTTCTTAACCAGGCTGAAATCTCACTCTGTTCGTATTTATGAGCTAATTGTAATTCTTCTGTACCGCAGTAACATCACTGGAAAGCACAGAAAATAATTATCCCAGAACTACAGCTAATCATATTCAAATGCCTCCAAATATATTTGACATCTCAAAATGGGGAAATGCACTGAAACAGTTTCAGCAAACCTTTCTAAGGTTTTGGCTGCCTGTCAATAAAACAATGCATTTCCTGTCCTCTGATTTTCCATGGGCACATCAGGCAGCTGTGTAACTATAATCCAGCAAAAGCCCAGGGAAACAGCGAGGCTAATTGCTGAATTTGCATAGGTAATCAGAGTTTTGAAACGAACCTAACTAATTGCCGAAATTGCATTCAAAGGTTTCGGCTATTGTCAATAGTAGTACGTTCATTAGTGGCACCCACAATTAATGCAATCAACAGTAAGTGTGTGCTAGGAATCATTAACGAGATCTCCCTCCGTTCCTGATCTCTTTTCTGGAAGAAAAAAAAGATATGAAAGATTGACTTTTGAAACCACATATTGCGATGTGAAGTTCCCGAGGACCCACAAAGGTAAACTTAAGGCCTGCTTTGGATCTCTTGGTTCTTGAGAAGGTTTATTCAAAATTGCATTCAAAAGTTATGTGTATTGCCAAAAGTAGTATATTCATAAGTGGCAACCACAATGAATGCAATAAGCAGCATATATGTATCAAGAATCATTAACAAGATGGCACCCCCTTCCTGTTCTCATAGCACAATTATGCCTAAAATGTAAGAAGTAAAAGATATCGGAGGCCACACATTGAGACCTTCTGTAGAGTCCTGAGGGTCCACACGAATCTGGATTTGAGGCAGCTAACAGGATGCAGAATTGTAATTTAAATTAAGGTAAATTGAAACAAAACAGGCCAAAGTTTGTTCAAAACTATCTTTTATCACTGAAATGATTGACTGACCAATCGAAAGACCTACCGAACAGGACCGACTGAACAGTTGAAGGAACGACTGACTGATCGGAAAAACAACAGACTGAAAGAACAACCAACTGACCAAATGAACGATGAGAAAGACAGACCGAAAGGAAGATGGACCGAATGACAGACCATTTGAAAGAATGACGGACCGAATGACAGAGCGATAGAAAGAACGATGGACCGAATGACAGACTAATCGAAAGAACGATGGACCGAACGACAGAGCGATAGAAATAATGACTGACCGAATGACAGAGCGATAGAAAGAACGATGGACCGAATGACAGAGCGATAGAAAGAACGATGGACCGAACGACAGAGCGATAGAAAGAATGACGGACCGAATGACAGACTGATAGAAAGAACGGTGGACCGAATGACAGACCATTTGAAAGAACGACGAATCGAATGACAGACCATTTGAAAGAATGACGAACTGAACGACAGAGCGATAGAAAGAACGACGGACCGATTGACAGACTTATAGAAAGAATGACGGATCGAATGACAGACCATTTGAAAGAACAATGAACCGAACGACAGAGCGATAGAAAGAACGATGGACCGAATGACAGACCATTTGAAAGAACGAAGAACTGAACGACAGAGCGATAGAAAGAACGACGGACCGAACGACAGAGCGATAGAAAGAATGACGGACCGAATGACAGACTGATAGAAAGAACGACGAACCGAACGACAGAGCGATAGAAAGAACGACGGCCCGAATGACAGACCATTTGAAAGAACGACGAACCGAACGACAGAGCGATAGAAAGAATGACGGACCAAACGACAGAGCGATAGAAAGAATGACAGACCGAATGACAGACTGATAGAAAGAATGACGAACTGAACGACAGAGCGATAGAAAGAACGATGGACCGAACGACAGACATACAAACATACACACACAGACAGACAGACATACAAACACACACACGCAGACAGACAGACAGACAGACAGACAGACAGACAGACAGACAGACAGACAGACAGACAGACATACAAACATACACACACACACACACACACACACAGACAGACAGACAAACACACACACACAGACAGACAGACATACAAACATACACACACAGACAGACAGACAGACAAACATACACACACAGACAGACAGACAGACAGACATACAAACATACACACACAGACAGACAGACAGACACACATACACACAAACATACACACACAGACAGACAAACAGACAAACATACACACACAGACAGACAGACAGACAGACATACAAACATACACACACAGACAGACAGACAGACATACACACAGACAGACAGACATACAAACATACACACACACACACACACACAGACAAACATACACACACAGACACACACACACACACAGACAGACAGACAGACAGACATACAAACATACACACACAGACAGACAGACAGACAAACATACACACACACACAGACACACACACAGACAGACAGACAGACAAACATACACACACAGACAGACACACACACACACACACACACACACACACACACAGACAAACATACACACACACACACACACACACAGACAAACATACACACACAGACAGACACACACACAGACAGACAGACAGACAGACAGACAGACAGACAGACAGACAGACAGACACACACACACACACACACACACACACACACACACACACACATATTCTAGAATAGCATTCAGAGAAAAGTCAGTGACAGACAACAACGTGAGCAGATAAAAGATAAAAGCTACTAACACAAAGAGAAACTAGAGAATAGAGGATGCCTTCAAGGAGACTAAGGCCAATTGCTGGGGAAAAGAAAAAAATGAAACAGTGAAACCTACACATGAACAGAAGAATATTAAGCTGTGGGGCTCGTGAACCCAATAATACACAAACTAATCCAAACAGCGTAAACAGACACACACACACACGCACACAATGCCGAAATGCCATCCCTGATAATCGCTCACTTGTGCCACCTCACATATCACTCCTTATTTGCAATTAAAGAGTTGATGACAATCACTTCAGAGGCTCTCTAATTCAGCAGCTGTCTCTGTACAACACACCAGCATTTATCGGCTGATGAGTCGGCTGCCTTATCTGTGTGTGTTCTCCAGATGAAAGCCACGTTCCTCTACCCCCACCCACCATGTTTGTTTGTTCCTTGTTTATCGACTGGCATCCGATTCGCGCACGCCAAAGTTGAAACTGTCGAGGTTCAAACAAAATGCCTTCGCCGCTAATTACCCGCAATTCTTCATCTCCACCGGTCGATTCTTCTCCCCCCCTGCTTACACATGCATGTATTTGCATAATAACGAGAATTGTCCCATTGCGGTTCGTGCTGAGCAGGCTGCCCTATTTCCGGGGTTTGTTAGAAAGCGGTTCGCAGAGGATGCAGGTACACCTCTAGGGGGCATCGCTCTAGGGTACATGCACGCAATGGCATTACGCTGAGGGCTAAATGTGGACGCCCCTGGAGAGGGAAGAGTGTCGTGTCAACACACATCAAACGTGTCTCCCACTGCAAGATAAATGAGCAGTCATGTTTGAGGCTTCACGCACGCACAAACACAAACACACAAACACACACACACACACACACACACACACACACACACACACACACACACACACACACACACACACACACACACACACACACACACACACACACACACACACACATTATATGTTAAAATGGCATAATAAAGGGCTTATTTTTATTTCAGTGCATATGCAAACAAATATGACAAAATACTAAAAATGAAATAAAATAAATAAAAAGTAGTTTTAATGATCTCCTAAGAGCATAAATAAATAAATTGATGGATGGATGGATTTTGAGAATGATGTTATGTTTTGATAATCTCATAATAGGCCGTTTACAAAAATACAGTTGTACCATTCAAAGGTTAATGCAATATTTTGATAATAATGTTAAAATGATGAGAATACAATCATAGCATTGCAAAATTATGCCTCTTTTTAAATATCATGCTTTCTTTTAAAATATACTTCTAATTCATGCAATATTTTGGCTTTATTCTCCTAATTACATGTTCATTCTTAAAATGTTGCAATATCACTCTTAATATTTTTTTTATTTTAAATGGCTTGTTTTCTTATAAATGTTGTTATAAATTGTTTAATTGTTACAATGTAAACTAATTAGACATTTTTGTTCCTGGCAGACAATACAAATGGTCTTCAGAAAATGCAAAACGTTAGACTGGGTAAACCCAGCCCGATCTGCCGGTGATTTGATTTCGCCCTGTGTTCAGGCTGGAAACCTGTTCATATTTCTATCCTGCTTCTGTTACAAATTTGTGGGGACCAATCACAAACCGGCTTATTTAACATGATGACGATATAGAAGCGATGGATTGTTGGTCTGATTGGTTGAAGGACTATCCAATTGCGTACAGAGTCATTTGAACTATGCCCGTTGATCACACCCTCTTGTGGTCTGATTGTTTGAAGGACTATCCAACTGCGTACAGAGTCATTTGAACTATGCCCGTTGATCACACCCTCTTGTGGTCTGATTGGTTGAAGGACTATCCAACTGCGTACAGAGTCATTTGAACTATGCCCGTTGATCCCGCCTCTTGCGGTCTGATTGGTTGAAGGAATATCCAATTGCGTACAGAGTCATTTGAACTATGCCCATTGATCACGCCTCATGTGGTCTGATTGGTTGAAGGAATATCCACTTTCGTACAGAGTCATTTGAACCAGGGGTGGTTCTAGGCCCTTTGTGGCCCTCTGAAGCCCCCTTAAACTTCTGCCCAGCCCCCCTAAAAAAATATGTGATTAACTACCCTTTAAAACATATGAAACTGGCGGGAGGCTTCACTTTGGCTTCGTCCCGTCTTTTAATCAGCGTGATCTTCAATCCGCAGCGGCGCAGAACAGAGCGCACCTCAGAAGCAGAGGTATGTTTATCTAAGCCTCATTGGTCGGTAACCGATCGTCAATGTCAAAATATTTGAGAAAACCAATCAAAACAGAGTAGGTGGGCTTTATGTTCACACAGAAGCTGATGAGGCTGAGAGTGAATTTTAGCAGCATGACTCCACGTCAAGTGAGAGATATGCAAGTAGCTAAACTAAACATTTCATATTTGACATCTGCTTCTTTAAGTCAGAAATGTTAAACAAATGACAAAAATATTCAGGCAAATTTCACCATTTTGAATTGAAAATAGGTCCATCTAATGTGATTCATAATGTAGCCTAATTAACGAACAAGAACTATTAACAAAGCCGTTTTTTTTATTTAATTTTTTTCAGATTAGGCATAAGATTAATAATGAATGTGTACATATTGTAAATTAATATAATTCCATTTGTAGCATTCAGTAAATTAAAAAAGCTCCGCTTTTTCAGCCTGTATCAGGGCATAAGATTAGTAATGAATGTGTGCATACTGTGAATTAGTTTAATAAACGTAGTTACCTAGCTTTCCTGCAAGCTTCCAATAAATTAATGCGTCTACGAAAATGATTCATAAAACATATAAACATCAGTTAATAATATGTTTACTTTCTTCACTGATGAAAAAAAATCAGACAAAGCTCAGCTTTAGGGGAAGAGACAGGACAAGATAAAAACAAAGAGGAAAAAGAGAGATCTGGGGATAAGAAGAAAGACAAATAATCTACTGCACAGACATGGTTTTCAAGCTATATTGTTATCAATTTTTTTGGCCTTCAGAACATCTTAAAATGCACATATGTAAGATCATAGAAATCAAAATTTTCTCAGGGGAGCATGCCCCCCAACCCCCCTAACTACCTCACATTTGGGTTCTCACTGATTATAAAACCAACCCTAAACTCCTAGGTATGATTAAATAATGGAGAATAAGGCATTAATATTTTCCTTTATAATTAGTATAATAATAAATAGCCAATATCCTAATAATATGCATGCTAAATGCATAATATGCCCCCCTAAAATGAAAATCCTAGAACCGTCCCTGATTTGAACTATGCCCGTTGATCACACCTCTTGCAGTAGAAAATACAGAGCAGACTCTCCAGACCAATGTTCAATGGTGATAGCCAGACAAGCAAAATGTAGTTCTGACAGACTGTTTGCAAAGGTGTGTATATCAGCTAAGTAAAATTAAACATCAGTTTCTTGATTTTAAACAATTTTTTTCTCTCTCTTTCATCACAAGAAAGAAAAAATTATTTTGATGCTTTTTGAAGTCTGTCTGAATGATTACAGAATGATTAAATACATCGAATGAAAGAGCAAACTCAAGAGATTCTCAGAACCTGGTGTCAAAAGCTTGAGCTTCTCAAAAGCCTTTTTATTTTCAGTGCTTGAAGATTAGGAATGAGGCATGATGGGAAATATTCTAACAAATTCAAATGACTACAACAATGAGATGCCAGCTACGGTGTAAAATACCGACTTTCTCCTTCCAAAGAGATTCTCACAGATGGTTCTGAGCAGTGTTGGGGAGTAACTAGTCACATGTAACGGTGTTATTGTAATTTAATTACAAAATAAATGTGACTGTGATCTGAGAAAAAATGTGAAGTTAAATTACAGTCACTTTTACAATTACACGATTACAAAGGGGTTTCATCTGAATATTTTCAGTAAAAAGCTAGGATATGTTACAGTATCACGCTATCATCCATTCAAGGGCTCCATTGAAGCGCTGATAAGACGGAAAAATACGAATTTAAATCGTCTGTGAATCTAGTGTCTGTGAATCTACTGTCTGTGTGATAGACACACTCCAGTCAGCGCGCGGCCACATTGAGTTCTTCGCATTGAACGGACAATAACACTGAATATTGCCAAAATGTCCGCTTTGTCGCGTTTCCTCGTAAGCACAGTCTTAAATTAGTTAAATAAAGTCTTAAATGACTGCGAAGGGCTGCGAGAAAAAACAAATATAATGTGTGTCAGATCTGCGTCACACACTTAAATTGACAGCTGCCATTAATGCTTAATCAAAGAACAAAAGACAAAGAGAAAACCACTCACTGCTCTTGACTGAACTTTTGTAGCTTTAATACAGATTAATTTAATTTATGCTTTATACAGTAAAGACTGTGAAATGTTTGTATTCAATTTCTCTATACTTCCTACCTGTTAAATTTAAAATATAGGCTACTGTCTGTCACAATGTTGTTTCAACATTCATTTGTAGATTAAATGTAAAAAAAAAAATATTATAAAACAAACATGGTATAAACTGTATTGTTAGGTGTGCGATTAATTGTGATTAATCAATTTGGTGCTTTGCCTGTTTTTGATGAACACAATGCCTCCTGCCATTTAAAGGTGCTGTGTGTAAGTTTTTCACTTCACTAAAGCATAAAAACAATATGCTTGCTGATATTTAGGAAACATGCTAAGTTTGCATAAATGTTTCTCTGAAACACAACGCTACAGCCTGTTATTCTCCTTTGAAATGTGTGTTCTGTGACGGATTGTCTGTTTTTGTTTTGCCAATTTACCCAACAGTACTTCAACACCACTGGTTGCCAGTTGGCGGAAAACACAGCATATTGCTGCCATGGAAGCCAGTGAACAAACTGGGTCAGAGATCGCAGATTCTACCTGACCTAAAAAGCCTCAGCATCCATCTAAACATCTCTATGAATGAGAGCATATTAAAACACATAAATCAACTCATTAACTTACAGTGTGGCTTTAATTTTTTTTAATTGCGCTCGCTTCTGTTGCGTGTCCTCAAGCTGGCAACCCACGTGAGCATCAAGTCTGAAGAGGGGGCAGAGGAAACAACGATCTCCAATATTTTGAATTTGGACTGCAGTACCCATTTCAAATAAGCAATCCTACATACCACACATTTAAAGACCGTTAAGTAAAGTGATGCTATTCTGATGCTTTTGATTGGTTCGCGCAATGCACCACATCTTCCAATTACATCAATCCACATTCCTGGTGAGAGCTTTAGGTTTGAGAGTTGCCGCCATGGCGAGTGATAAAAATGCCTTGGAAATGTCAAATTAATTTCATCCAGAAATCAGAAAAGGGTGCAAATATAACAGTTCAGTGCAATATATGTTTTATATGTATAAATCTATATTTAACCTCAGAATGATCTCAAAATAAAAAGAGATGCCAAAGTCTGATTTTGTGGTGGCTGTGCTTTAAAATTGAATTATTATAATCTTAATTCAACTGATTGAAAGGATTTTTAAAGAATGACTGTAATCAGTATTGAGTAGGCTATTAACTCCTGTAACTGCCTGGTTTAAATGTTTGAAAATAATTAACAGTTGAAAACATTCGTTAGAAATGTAGAAAAGTAATCAAAAAGTAATCAAATGTAATCAGTTACATTACTTTAAGAAAGTAATTGAAATAGTTACACTACTATTAGATTTTAAAAAGGGTCACTTGTAATCAGTAACCTACTACATTTTCAAAGTAACCTTCCCAACACTGGTTCTGACACAGAAAAAACAGGCAGAATGTAACATTAGTATGTAAAAGCACTTTATTAACCAGACTATTATCAATGGCGACCTATATGACTAATGAACCCAGTGCCGTCTTAAGCCCTTTTTTAGGGATACCTTTTCTGTGCATGTACGTATTTAAATCACTGCACTTGTATTCAAATGCTTACCATTTAGTAAGTAATAAAAACTATAATAAAAGTTTAATGTGGATTGAAATATGCATGTGCTGTGATTGTGGTTATACAAATCGGCATAAAAACAATAAAACAGGAAGGTGTATTAACGTCAATAAAGGATTGACTGCATGTTCTATCACAGTGCAAGATTTAGCCAAGCAATTTGCATTGTCAACTGCAATTACAAACAGAGGACAAGAAAACGGACAAGGCCAAAACAAAACACGGGTGGTTATAAAAGCGAACGGAAACAGAGGCCTTGAGATCTGCCACATCAATGGCTTTCACATCAGTCAGAGCAGAGCCGTTCTGCTAGGAGGACGGATCACAGCAGAAGCACATTTACCAACACATTCTCACTCCCAACTCGTCACATATTGACGCTTGGTCAGTACCCTCGGCGTCACTTTTTAACGCACAGGGTACCCCTTAAGCGTCATTTTTCGACGTTCAGGGCACTCCACTGATTCAATGAGAAGCCTAGGGCGTCATATACAGGACGTGTTGGGCACGTGAATGTTATCATCGTGATGGAATTATTTATTGGGTTATAATTTTTCCATTATGACATGTTGGAGTGTGATTCTCAATGTAATAAGCCAGCACACTTTTATTTAAATTTATTTAATTTTATTTACGCTATTCAGACACGTTTTAAACAGCCCAACCCAACCCCACCGCACTAAACCTGCCCATTTGCGTATTATATGATATAAAACACAGAATATAACAGACAGCAGACACACTTTATTGAAAAAGTCTGGCTATTGCAACTGTTCGAGGCCAAACGATTGATTTCTGTGAAGAAAAGACCCAAAAGCAATCACCGTCTCCACGGTACCCTCGGCGTCACGATATGGACGAAATGGGAACTCCATTGCTTTCAATGGGAAAACCTTTGGCGTCAACAGAAGACGCGTTTGAAATCGCGCTGAAGAAGTGAAGTCTCATTCAGAACACATCGCGATGTTTGGCGTCAGTTCACGTGTGCCACATGTGGGTGAGTAGTCAAATATTATGTCCTGATGTTTGATATAAAGTATGTTCTGCTTGTCGCTATCTATCAGATTATGTTCAGTCACTGCATTATATCTGTCATCTCCACTGAGGATTTGCATTTCTTTGCTTTCTAAATCAACACATCTTGCTAATAGGGTGATTGCACACTGTCACGTGACATGCTATAGACCTTTAAACAGTTGTTCATATTTAATAATAACTACCAGTGTAGTTTCAACGTGGAATTTGTAGTAGAAGCACAATAAAAACAACACTTGCCACGCTTTTACCACAGTAACCTTAGTTTTAATGTGATAGGTGCAGTAAAGGACAGTAACCTCAAATATTACCATGCTTTTACCACAGTAACCTTAGTTTTAATGTGATGTTTGTTGTAAATAGACAGTAACCACAACAATTACCATGCTTTAAATGCATTTTATGTAAATCCAAATATTTTAATGTAAATAGTACTTTTCCTGTATATAATGCAATATATTATATATTATGACTTTTGTTCTCTCTTTCTTTTTTACCTGAAAAGACCAAAAGGGCCTTCGGACTCAGTCAGCCCATTCTTGTTTGTGGAGAAGTAACGGAGAAGACCAAAAGCTGCAACAGCAAATATTTGCAAAGGTATATATATATACATGTATGTGCTGGTTTGAGCCCTTTATCAAACATATTATTCAGCATTTGTTGTTACTTAAACTTATTCTTACAAATCCATGGCTCAATCAGTAAGAACATATTCTCAAAGTCTCAATAATTCACAAGATTTAACAAGTAGTCAAATTCATATGATACTCGTACATAATCCTGCAGCTTTTACTATAACTCCTGCCATTGGCTACTGCCTCAATTCCTGTACATATTTATTGTTGTTCCCTTTCTTGGAAAGTAGTCAGATGTCCCACACACTGTCAGAAAGTTTATATTAAGTCCATTGTATTCTTTAAAATTATTTCAAATTGGGCTCTGTCTGTTCATGTAATGTTACATGTCTCTTCACACCTCATAACCTACCTCTGTTTGCAAGAGTGAAAATTCTTGCAAACACATGACATCAGATTTTCGATTATTTTGTCATACTCAGATCAGTTGCACTGTTGATAACGTCAAAAAAATCAAGTGAATTATCAACATTTTTAAACACATTCATATGATATAGCTTGCTGAATCATATGATAAATTAACTTTATTGTAACTGTCTTTTTTAGATGTTTCAAAAACAATAGTATTTGCACAAAGAGTAAGTGAGACTTTCTTGTTTTACAGCAGAGAAGAAAGACCAGACCGTATATCAGCAAGCTAATCGAATAAGTCCTTTGTTTTGGGTGAGGAAGGAACATGGCAATCTTGTGCCCGAAGAAGACAGAAAAGTTTGCAAGTCCACTGGTATGTCTTGTATTGAAGCAATGCTGTAATATGTAGTTAAGAATTTGATGTTGATCTCTAAAAATAACTATTCATTTCAGCAGCGATCATTCTTTCTATTCTGATAAAATACACACCAATATTCATGTCTAAATCTTTTATAACTCCTAAAATGAGCAAATGAGGTTCTGTTTCTTGGATTTATCTAACATGAGAAAAAAAAATAAATAAAATATATATATATATATATATATATATATATTCTTCCCTTTTTGATACAATTATTATTACAATTATTGCCTTTTAAAGGCTGAAACACTTTTGGCCTTCAGTTCTTATCACTATCTGTTTGTCTTAGATAAAAGCAGACATGTAGTTGTTATAAACTCCAGCTATTTCTCTATTGTTTTGTAGACCATGGATGGTTCTGGGTAGCTTTGGAAGATAATGAGTTGTGATATATATTAGGAATCAAATAGTAAATGTTCTTTAAATTATGTGAAATATCTGGTTAGTTCTTCGGCTTGAAACAAGGCTTTATACTCCACTGAATAAAACACATTTTATTTGTGTTTTAAGATGGATAGCAAGAGAAGGCACAAACTTCATAAGATTCTACAGGAAAAAGACAAATCTGCTGCCAAGGAGGAATACAAGAGTCAAAAACTCTCTGAGAACTCTGCATGGCCATGGGTGCTTCATAAGCATGGTAAGTCTGGTGCCTCCCTATTTCTTAATCCTTACCATGAAATTTGTATTGCAGTATTTAATACTTGTACATTGTTAAGGCTATCACAAGTGATGCTCTTGAAAGTGACTAAAGAAATCTAGCATCAATTATAAAAGCTCCGAAGAGACCATGCCTTTCTAAAAGATATGCTGTTTAAAATGTTTCTGTTGATATGGGTAAAATAGTTTTGTCCAGTACTTGGCTAATATTATGTGCTGCAATATTATATACATAATGCTTCAATGTGTATATTATATAATGTACTGACTGCTGCTTGTAAATTTAAATGAGAATGGGGAGGTGAAGAGTTTACCTCCAAGCCTAATCGAGAACACCTGAAATTTTTAACCAAAGTCTTCAGGTTTACTTTATAGACAGGTGGGTTTGAGGTTGGAGCTAAATATGCAGGACAGTGGATGCTTAGGGCCAGAGTCACCCACCACTGCTTAAATCATGCAGAACATAGGCTAACCTGACTTTACATTAAACTTCATTTTAATTGTGTTTTGTTTTACTTTTAGACCAGGACTGGAGAACTCCTGACACTGGAATGTTCTTCTTCCTCTGGTTGAGAAAAAGCTACACAACATCAGTGACCACATCCTCTGTTCATCAGTTATACTGTAGGGTATAAATGGGCAAAGTGTTTAGAAGAAGAAGAAAATGATGGACCATGAACAGGAAAGAGCCAGAAACCAGTCTAGCTGTGATAATGAATCATTATTTTCCAACACAATATCAAATCTGTTTTCTGTATCACTGGATGGGATTATATGGAACTCATTTGTGTGGCTTCAGCAGCTGTGAATGGATTAATATGATGTTAATGTATTTTTGAAGACGCATTTTTATTTATCTTGAATCTCATTTGACTTTATGCTACTTTATCAACTGTATGCTGTATCCTCCAATAAAGTGTTGAGCGATAAAGTATGGTGAATATTGTGTATGGTGTTTGGTACAGTAAATACACATTTTACAAGTTTATTTAGGTGATCTAATTAATTACCAAGATTATTTTACTTGAGGCGTAAAAATTTTGTCTGGTTATATCTGGTACAACAATGCACCAAAAAGTTGTGTATACTTTTAGTTTTCAGTGAAATAAAGGGAAGGATTACAAACACTTCAAGATTAACTGAAGATGATCCATATTGATAATTCTGGTACATCTACTACTGCAATAAAAATTAAAGCATGCACATTACCGATGTCAGGAACGTGGAGACAGGGTGAAGATGAAATTCTGGCAATGTCTCTTGTTATTTTACTTAACGTGCATTGTCCTATATTTAATAGTAATAGTGAAGTGTAAATATATAGTTTTTGTTTACACTGGAAACTAGATAATGGCAAGTTGTTGCAGGTTCATCCATTATATTTATTTGTGTCTATCCATAAAACGAAATATTAATATTTTTTATTTTACAACATCTCTTTCAAATATTTCTGTATTTCATCAGATGGTCTCACAATACCCATCAAGAAATACTGCAAGCATGATGTTAGAATAGAAAAGACAAAATACTTATTTAAAAGATATTTAAATCTGACTCAAAGTTTGTTGTCCGTGATGAGGAGAATAGATCTGTGTAAGTTGTTCTGCCCTTCCCTCTCCAGGGACCCAGTAGTGGCCCCTGGAAGAGCAAAACAAAACATATTTCAAATGGCTGTTACTCAAAGTCTGGTTAGCGTATCACAGAGAAAATCGGCAGGACAACTGCTTATGCTATGTTTACTAAATAATGTTGGGCACAGTTTTCAGACATATATGGAAAGCTGGCATAAAGGTTTTTCAAAATGCTCACAGTAAAATATAAAATTTTAGCCTGCCCTCATAATGTCATAAAGGTTTGCACAATGCACATATTTAGATATCCAGTTGTCCATTAAAGATGTAATTTACTTAACATTTATTGTTTCATTATTAAACGTTTTAAACTACATTACCCATATATCTTTGTCATTGTATCAATGCAATGGTAAATATGGCGCTGTAGTTCATTGAAGTGTGCAGCAATGCTTAGGGTTAGGTTGGGTTCTCGTAAAGGAGTAATTTCTCACAACATACCGACACTTTATAGCTTACTTAACGATAACTAACATAATAATAACACCAATACATACTTTATAACATGAAACGCCGTTTTATATGGGTTAAAAGATTGTCCAATCACAGTGAGTCCTACGATAAAGTCACAGCCAATGACAATCCAGCTGAACAGAGGCGTCACACTTACCTGTCCATTTATGGTAAATGATGACAGATCTCATCCGGGATTTCTTTCCAACTGAAGGATCCTTAAATATTTAATATTTAGGCAGCTAAATATTTATTTATTCTAATTAAATAATAAAACTAACATTTTAAAACGAAAGACTCATGTGTGTGGTTAAACTGATGCATAAATATATTTGAAAGAGAAACCTCTTTTTCTATGCAATGGCCTACAAGCTACAACAGCACTGGTAGTTTTGCATCTTTGTAACATTTATAGTGTGTGTTTATGTGTATATATATTTAGGTATGTATATAAATATAGGTATACATTTTAAACTTCTTTATGCCACCCTTGACCATCTGAACTATTGGAATTAAAATAAATGTAACAAAACCATTAAGAATGCACACAATTTTGTAAGCATATTCCGATATTTAATGTCAAACAGTTTAAAGACATGCACACCAGGATAAAGACACACACACACACACACACACACACACACACACACACACACACACACACACACACACACACACACACACACACACACACACACACACACACACACACACACACACACACACACACACACACACACACACACACACACACACACACACACACACACACACTTTTAAAAATATTACCATGATGAAGTACAAACCAAGAGATGAGGTGCAATTCTGTTTTCTGAAAATATATTTCTTCCCATTAAAAATAAATAGGCAAAAACTGAAGAACATTTTACATTCTCAACTTTAATACAATATATTTGTGATTATTGTTCACTTTTACTGCAACTAAATGAAAGTCTAATTAAATTATTATAAATGACAACCATTTTTAGGAAGAAAATGCTTCAATATAATACATTCATGTTACAGTTACATTAAAAAGGTAGTGATAATGATACCATAGATGTAGTTATTAATGATACCATAGAGGTAGATGAAAGGTTTAATGAATAAATATTGATTTCAAAAGGTATTCACTCACTATCTTCATTTGTTTGAACAAACAACAAATGCAGAAATATACATTGGACTATAGCATCATAAAGTCGCTGCATGGATAGAACTAGTGGATGGCAATAGATATGTCCTTCACTAAAACTCCTGATGAGAACTAATGCTTTTTGATAAAGGCATAGGGAGACATCAAGTACAGTTTATGAATATTGGTTCTGCATAAATTGAAGAGATCATAAGACTCCACAGACTCCACGTGAAGACTTTGAGAAACTGTGTCAGAAAAAAGGGCACTTCACTGGACATATCCTATGCATACCAACAACAACACCCAAAAACACTTATGAAGTGGACACCACCAGGAGGACGCAGGAGAAAGGGAAGACCAAGGAAGATATGATACAGATGTTTCACGAAGACCTGAATGCTGGTGTTCAATGAGAAGATGTGAAGAACGTGGCCACAGATCGAATATGTTGGAGGACCCATGTTGCCTGATGTGCCCAGGGCAGGACATGATGATGATGTTGTCAGTTTATACATAACTGCAGGATTTCTTTCTGTAAAAGCGTTGCATAATTAAATGTTAAATACATTTATGTAATAAGTTCACTGATATGTGTGCATGCCCATTATTAAAAGTATATATTTAATAGCAAGCTATATCATATGAATGTGTTTAAAAATGTTGATAATTCACTTGATTTTTGTTGACGTTATCAACAGTGCAACTGATCTGAGTATGACAAA
Organism: Gobiocypris rarus; assembly: GCA_023029165.1. Classification (NCBI taxonomy): domain Eukaryota; kingdom Metazoa; phylum Chordata; class Actinopteri; order Cypriniformes; family Gobionidae; genus Gobiocypris; species Gobiocypris rarus. The sequence goes on from CM040911.1 coordinate 22,141,861, forward strand.
ATAATCGAAAATCTGATGTCATGTGTTTGCAAGAATTTTCACTCTTGCAAACAGAGGTAGGTTATGAGGTGTGAAGAGACATGTAACATTACATGAACAGACAGAGCCCAATTTGAAATAATTTTAAAGAATACAATGGACTTAATATAAACTTTCTGACAGTGTGTGGGACATCTGACTACTTTCCAAGAAAGGGAACAACAATAAATATGTACAGGAATTGAGGCAGTAGCCAATGGCAGGAGTTATAGTAAAAGCTGCAGGATTATGTACGAGTATCATATGAATTTGACTACTTGTTAAATCTTGTGAATTATTGAGACTTTGAGAATATGTTCTTACTGATTGAGCCATGGGATTTGTAAGAATAAGTTTAAGTAACAACAAATGCTGAATAATATGTTTGATAAAGGGCTCTAACCAGCACATACATGTATATATATATACCTTTGCAAATATTTGCTGTTGCAGCTTTTGGTCTTCTCCGTTACTTTCCACAAACAAGAATGGGCTGACTGAGTCCGAAGGCCCTTTTGGTCTTTTCAGGTAAAAAAGAAAGAGAGAACAAAAGTCATAATATATAATATATTGCATTATATACAGGAAAAGTACTATTTACATTAAAATATTTGGATTTACATAAAATGCATTTAAAGCATGGTAATTGTTGTGGTTACTGTCTATTTACAACAAACATCACATTAAAACTAAGGTTACTGTGGTAAAAGCATGGTAATATTTGAGGTTACTGTCCTTTTACTGCACCTATCACATTAAAACTAAGGTTACTGTGGTAAAAGCGTGGCAAGTGTTGTTTTTTTATTGTGCTTCTACTACAAATTCCACGTTGAAACTACACTGGTAGTTATTATTAAATATGAACAACTGTTTAAAGGTCTATAGCATGTCACGTGACAGTGTGCAATCACCCTATTAGCAAGATGTGTTGATTTAGAAAGCAAAGAAATGCAAATCCTCAGTGGAGATGACAGATATAATGCAGTGACTGAACATAATCTGATAGATAGCGACAAGCAGAACATACTTTATATCAAACATCAGGACATAATATTTGACTACTCACCCACATGTGGCACACGTGAACTGACGCCAAACATCGCGATGTGTTCTGAATGAGACTTCACTTCTTCAGCGCGATTTCATACCGATATAATTTGCGTCTTCTGTTGACGCCAAAGGTTTTCCCATTGAAAGCAATGGAGTTCCCATTTCGTCCATATCGTGACGCCGAGGGGTACCGTGGAGACGGTGATTGCTTTTGGGTCTTTTCTTCACAGAAATCAATCGTTTGGCCTCGGAACAGTTGCAATAGCCGGACTTTTTCAATAAAGTGTGTCTGCTGTCTGTTATATTCTGTGTTTTATATCATATAATACGCAAATGGGCAGGTTTAGTGGGGTTGGGTTGGGCTGTTTAAAACGTGTCTGAATAGCGTAAATAAAATTAAATAAATTTAAATAAAAGTGTGCTGGCTTATTACATTGAGAATCACACTCCAACATGTCATAATGGAAAAATTATAACCCAATAAATAATTCCATCACGATGATAACATTCACGTGCCCAACACGTCTGTATATGACGCCTAGGCTTCTCGAATCAGTGGAGTGCCCCTGAACGTCGAAAAATGACGCTTAAGGGGTACCCTGTGCGTTAAAAAGTGACGCCGAGGGGTACTGACCAAGCGTCAATATGTGACGAGTTGGGAGTGAGAATGTTGCATTTACAGCATCTCAGCTCTGAAGTCAGTGACAGTCTGATAAATGCAGACCGTCATCATGCTCAAAAACTGATTATCTGACTTCTCCAATACACACCTGGCTGACAGGCTACATTCATACAGTAGGGTACAGGTGACTGTTCTTTTACAATTTAGGAGGTAAAAAATTATGTTCAGAGGTTCTGTTCATACGACTTACATAAGTGAGACTGACAAGTAACACATTCTTTTCTCAAGTAAGTAAGTAAGTAAGTAAGTAAGTAAGTAAGTAAATACATAAAATGAGAGAAAAAAAAGAGAAAACCAGACAAAACAAAAGAAAAAACCAAGGTCAACAAAAAACATGGCGGTTATAAAAAATAAGTTATAAAAAAAGAGACAAAAATAATAATAAAATAAAAAATAAGACAAAACCAGAAAAAAAGACAAAACCAGACAAAACAAAACAAGGCCAACAAAAAACATGGCGGTTATAAAAAAATAAGTAAAATAAAAAATAAGAGACAGAAATTTAGACAAAACAAATAAAAAACAAAAGACAAAACGAAAACCAAGGCCAACAAAAAACATGGCGGTTATAAAAATAAGTTATAAAAAGAGACAAAACAAAACAAAAAAATAACAAGACAAAACCAGAAAAAAAAGACAAAACCAGAAAAAACTAAACAAGGCCAACAAAAAACATGGCGGTTATAAAATAAGTCATCAAAAAATAAGAGAAAAAAACAAAACTAAATACAAAACTAAAGACAAAACCAGACAAAACATAGACCAAGGCCAACAAAAAACATGGCGGTAATAAAAAATAAGTTATAACAAAAAACAGACAAAATAAAAAACAAAACCAAGGCCAACACAAAACACGGCGTTATAAAAGTCCTTGAGCTCTGCCACATCAATGGCTTTCACAACCAAAGTAAAATGATGTCTGCAAAAGGGTGTATCAGCTAAGCAGAATTAAACATAACTTTTTTATTTTCAAACAACTAAATAAATAAATTAAAATGGACTCCGTGGCATATTTGCATTATATATGAAGTGCTTTAGTTGTGTGCAAGTCAAATTTCACAGCTAGATAGTAGTTTTCTTAAAATAGAGAGAGGACTCATAACTTTTTTTGCGCTATATAAAACTTTTAAGGCGCATACTGTGTGGTAAAGCTGTTGTTTTTGGAATAGCAGATGTTTACAATGCTAAGTGGGATTGCTGATGTTTGTCACTGCCAATTTTAAAAGGCACGCATAAAAACTAAAGCACTGTTTGGAGGTCGTTTCGGATAAGAGTGTACATAGCTATTGGTTAATAAGTGCAATTGCTTTACAAGTTTATTCAAGAAGGATTTTAAAGCTCTTACTGACAACACAGGAATCTGGAATACAATAATATTAACTACACATACCAAAAACTAGATGTGTGCACACTACAGTCTATTAAAAGCAACAGTTAAAACTGTTTTGTGTTCAGATGTTTCATTTTTGAGTGAACTATAACCTCAAAACACCCAGACATCTGCTGTCTGACAAATGTTCTCATTAACTTGCTGATACCAGAGAAGTGAACTCAACGAAAGGTTATGAAAGAGTATAACCATCCATTTCCTTCATGACATTAGCTGACTTCATTCACATTACAGCTCTGAAAAGAACCTTTAATCTGAAGTGCTAAACTCCATTAAAGCAAAAGTAAATGAATAATTAGACAGCGCCTGAATTAAAGGAGAACATGTGGGAATTTGGGAGGACGCTTGGCAGAATTAATACACGTTACACACTCACCATTAAAATGCTTTTTGATTAAATCCATGGAACTAGATGAAAAGATAAGGAAGATATATTCCTACATTCCCATCACCACTAATGACAACACATGAATATCTTTGATGGGCCTCCTGGAAAAATCTGCATTTACTCCTTTTTACTTCTTAATTGATAAATAAATCTCAGTAAAATGCTCCTTGATGGAAAAAAAAAAAATCTTGAAGGCTAACAAAGCTCATTAAAATCTCATTAAGAGATATGAAATCCAAGATGCCAAACTAAAACCTTCAGAAATGAATGACTGGTACATTGACGCCTGAGCTATTGCATTCAAGGGAGGGCTCAATTTTAAGCAAAACACAGCTTGGGGCTTTATAATATATTTTACTTTTGAACACACATAGTTCTTTGACTGTCATTGCTGACTTTCCCTAAAACAAAACCCCCCAAAAAATAAAAAATAAAAATTCACTCTTTGCCTCCTAGATGGACCCAAAAGATGCAGACTACAGTTTTTGAGGTGTAATTGCTGTCAGAGTTCAAAAAGCATTTTCGACACAGTGGTGAAATATTTCCATTTTGGTGTCTTTATGAAAAAGAGCTAGAAAAGCTCTTGAAAAAAATAATCTCTGAATAATCTCTGATATGATGCACCAAACATGTAGCTGTAAATTCCAGTCATGAAACCTTCCAACAACATGTGATTTTTGTTTTAGAATTTTTGAGAGTAGAGATGACTGAAAATGATGGAGATATGACAGTAAAACGGATTCAGAAATGAATGGATGGATGGATGAATGACACACACACACACACACACACACACACACACACACACACACACACACACATAGATGGATGGATGGATGTCACACACACACAAATGGATGGATGGATGGATGGATGGATGGATGGAGATAATATTAAACGGCTCTGAGAAATTAAATGCTGCAATTTATATTATTCAGATACCATTAAATTTAGCAGCTAGAAAAAACATAAATAAACACATAAACATATAAATACATAAATACAGTGAGTTTATCACAGTGGCACAAGCACCTGTAACCCTGGGAGGCAGAAATTTCTATTCTATATTTCTATTTAACCAGATTTTGCTTTTCTGTTTGCGATGAGATTAGTTTAGAGCCACTAAACTCAAACATGACGCACAAGTCTTGAAAAGTGAAGCCAAACGATGCTATCACCCCCAGGTGGCTGGATGCAGTATAGCTCATAAACCCGACCTCTCGATGAACTGAATTGAATTGACAGCTGAGATTGAAGCACCATCTGACTTTTTTCTATGGCTAAACTCTAGGAAAGTTTTCAGTCCAATAATCATGTAAGCCAATTCATTCAAATGTAAAGCTAAAAAAAAACAGGCTGAATACATCAGAGATGGCAGCGAGAATAGGGACTCATTTTGCGTTTTCAGTGAATGATATATTCCAATGTGCATTTCGCTTTAAAACACAAGCTGTGCTTTATTCTCTGATTGTTTCTGAAGAGCGCGATCCCTCAGGCTGAAAGGAACACTGCTGTATAGCGAGATGATACACAAACTATGTTTCTCGACGATTATAGTCAAGGTAAAGAGGATTACGCTGACGTACAGGAGTCGTACAGTAAACGCACACAAGTCTGTTATACCGATGCACTGATTGCACATTGTATTTATGCAGAGACACGTTTCAGTACATTCACGTTGTTTCCACACACATTCAGGATAATATTATCTGGGTATGTTGGTATGTTTAGTAATTCTGAATGGATCCGGGTTACTGTAGAAGATATATATGCAGCCAGGTCAAGGTGGATGGTTTTTGGCATCTCCATGTGGTCCTGTTTGGTATGGCAACATAACTTAACAACATAACTTTTTATTTTTTTTCATGGGTGTGCATAAATGTCTTTTTTTTGGAAATACCTAAATTTACCAAGGAAAAAACGTGCAGAGAATCAACCTTCAATCTGTTGTTTTTTGTTGCTGGATATAACAAATAACAACAAAATGAATATGTTAAACAAGATAAGTGGTGTAAGCTTAATTTTATGATAAGTGTGCGACAAATCGTGATTGATCGGGCAATTAATGAAAAGGGTGCAATTAATCCAAATTATTATTTTTTTTAAATCTATTGATAGACCTAATAAATGAATACATACATAAACTACAACTATGTTTTTACCAAACGCAGAGGACTTTTCTCTTTACTCCCTTCTCTTTTTTGTTTGCCAAAGGAACATAGCCAACATTGCCAAAACTACCACCCTCAATCTTTTCTTTGGAACCAAATTCAGAGAATTCTCAGTGTTTCCGCCTCCAGCTGTATCTGGCTCGAGCGTGGCCCTCCAGGCTCAGGGAGAGGTCCGGTCCCACATGCTGGTCCCTCATAGACGGGCCCGCTGAAAGGCAGCCATCCCCCCTCTACTCCAGCCTAAAGGCTAATCTAACTATCACCTTCCTCCCAGCACAGCTCCGTTTGGCTCTAATCTCTCAGCCAATGTGCGGCTCCACTGTGAGCTAATACCATTCGACACACTCAAACCACCACACACACACACACACACACACACACGGATGGGGTAATATGTGCTTGAAGAGGGTGGGGTGGGAGTCAAGCTACTCAAACACACTGTGAATGAGGAGGATCAAGAATATGAGAGCAGGATTAGCCCACTGAGAACATCTACTCATCTAGTCATCCAGATTAACAGGGTAATGATATGTGGGTTTAAGGGGAAATAAATAAATTAAATTTTTTTTAAAAAAAAATTAACAAAACTTCCAGATGAAATGATAATAATGTGTTCCAATACATTTCTGCACCTAATTTTTTACAGAATTATGACCAAATGTTGAATTCATTCAGGGTATTTTTTGGATGAATTAAAAGATAAAGACTCATCCAGCTAGCAATCAACAGTGGGACTGGATCAAGAACGAAACAATGTGAATAAATAAAGAAAATAAATAAATATATACCCTTCATTTAAAAACATAAACATAAAAATAGGCTGCCACAAACATTATTGGAACTCTAAATCAAAGTAAAGCACCGCTGGCTGCATTTCCTTCCACATACACCTACTTCTCTTGTTGATGTTGTTTTGCGCGCACCGCTCGAAAGGGAACTGCACCCAGAGGGAATGTTTAGTTCCACTGGTGAGGGCATATTTCGCATAAATATATATATTTTTCCCCAAAAAACTGGGACACTGCTTCTTGGCATGTAGTGATGTGGAAGCGTACAGCTTAGTAAACTAAATTGCTCGGAGTCTTGAACAAAGTGACCTATTCAGGCTCACTCCAACAAGCTTTCTGACAAGGTCATCAGCAGATGACACAAGCTGATAGGAGAGCAGCCCGGGTTGATGGAAACAGACTCTTGGTCTCTCGGGCTTGCTGGAGCTTAGCCATGATCACATTTAATAATCAGGAACCGCTCTCCACAAACAGATCCTCAACAGGGCCCAGATCAAACCACAGATAAATGACGAGAGAATGCAATGATGGGGACAAAAGAGAGAAAGGGAGAAGCAAGGAACATCTAGATTTTATAATTTTCTAAAGAAAATGTTGTAGGTAATTGCCTAAGCAAAAGTCAGTGCAGTTGCCAGGGTGTTGCTATGCAGTTGCCAGGGTGTTGCTAAGGTGTTCTGACGGTTCTTAGCATGTTGCTATGTACATGCAAGTGTGTTGTTAGAATGCTGTTGCTAAAGGGTTCTTAGCACATTGCTATGCAGTTGCCAGGGTGTTGCTAATGTGTTCTGAGTGGTCCTTAGCGTGTTACTATCTGCATGCCAGGTTGTTGCTAGCATGTTACTAAAGGGTTCTGAATGATTCATAACATTTTGCAATGCAGTTGCCAGGGTGTTGCTAAGATGTCATGAGTGATTCTTAGCATGTTGCTATGTACATGCAAGTGTGTTGTTAGTATGCTGTTGTTAAAGGGTTCTTAGCACATTGCTATGCAGTTGCCAGGGTGTTGCTAATGTGTTCTGAGTGGTCCTTAGCGTGTTACTATCTACATGCCAGGGTGTTGCTAGCATGATGTTGCTAAAGGGTTCTGAATGATTCATAACATGTTGCTATGCAGTTGCCAGGGTGCTGCTAAGATGTCCTGAGTGGTTCTTAGCATGTTGCTATGTACATACCAGGGCGTTGCTAGTATACTGTTGCTAAAGGGTTCTGAGTGATTTATAGCATGTTGCTATGCAGTTGCCAGGGTGTTGCTAAAATGTCCTGAGTGGTTCTTAGCACGTTGCTATGTACATACCAGGGTGTTTCTAGTATACTGTTGCTAAAGGGTTCTGAGTGATTTTTAGCATGTTGCTATGCAGTTGCCAGGGTGTTGCTAGTATGCTGTTGCTAAAGTGTTCTGAGTGATTTATAAGATGTTTCACTGCAGTAGTCAGGACATCTTATCAACTTAGCTACCAGGGTGTTGCTAAGGTGTTCTGATAGCCATGTTGCTATGCTGTTGCTAAGGTGTTCTGATAGCTATGCACTTGACAGGATGTTGCCATGCTGTTTCATAGGCACTCTGAGTGATTCTTAGCAGGTTTCTATGCACATGCCAGAGTGTTGCTATGCTGTTGCAAAGGTGTTCTTAGGACAGTTTAATGCTTCAGGTTAAATATTTTAAATCCCCTAAATAAGAGCAACAGCAAAAGTGATGGTACACTAATACAAGAAAGACTGGTTACAAACAATATCTAATTGCATGGTTTTATTCCATATTTATGATATAATTCCCTAGTTATCACCACACCTTTTGTTTCTTAAATATATATATATATATATATATATGATATTATAGGAACAAGTTATGCAGAATAATCTTCACATAGCGCTGATGTTCAAACCAGAGCCCAAATTTCCTTAAATCTTTCAGCCATTCTTCCCATCAACCCATCGTTTCCTCCACCCACCACTTCTATATGCCACTCCACCCTTCTATCTCCAACACTTCTGAGAGGCAATTATGGATGAATAAAAAACTGTCACCCATGTCATGAAAACAAAAGCGTGACCTCATTATCATGCCAAAAAGTTTTAACGAATCTCATCTGAAACACCATAGCTCGCTCCTAAATGGCATATTTATACTTATAGTGCCGTTTCAGGCAGACAAGAGACTTGAATAGACTTAATATAATGTGCAGCAAAGATGATGAGCTCAAAGCTTTAAACAAAGCTCTACTGACATTTTTATAGAACTGTTTTGTTTTATGCAAGATGCCTGCCTACTGACCTTAATTATTGAAAGTATATGCCTAGCTTGATATCTAAAACCAAATGCTTATATTAAAGGAATAGTTAACCAAAAAAAAAAAAGAGAGAAAGAAACGAACATGTATAATGTTGTTCCAAATCTGTATGGCTTTCTCTCTTCTGTTGAACACAAATAAAGACATTTTAAATATTTCTTGTCCATGCAATTATAACTGGGGTTCAAGCTTCAAAAATCATGTAAAAATCATCATAAATCAATCACAGAAGCAATTAATATTTGATATGACTCATTTACTACTGCATGTTCAAAGTCTTCCGAAGCCATATAAAAACTTTGTGTGATAAACAGATATTAAAGTCATTATTCACTAACAGTTTCCCCTCCAGTGAGCTTTTGAACTCAAGAACCAGTCTGATTCGTGAATGAATCATCCAGAACTGTTTATGAACAGCATGAAATTATTTATTGAAAAGATCCAATTTAAAAGACTTGAAAAGATAATGGACAGACAGACAGACAGATACCGTATGTTCAAAGTCTTACGTTAAAATGCACTGTTATCCGACACATCAAGTATGTTAAAAAATAGTTGCCATTCTAGAGGTGTGTCCTCACACAGCGCTCTCCCTGAATTGACATGCAGAGCATCATGGATTCAGCCTGGTCCCTAATGATCCCTGCTCAACATCTGCCTGCCTCCTCGTCTCTGTCCGGATGGCTGCCGCGCATCAGACCGAGCAGGTCGCATTTGCATTCAGCGGGCAGCGGGTTCCGCTTCAAAGCCATAATGAAGTGTGAAGTGTGACAACATTTAACAGGGAGGCAGGATCAGTTGATCTGCGTCATTTCCAACTCTCACTGACAGGTGACGTTTGGCTTTCATTACGCCTAATGTCCAGGCAGACATGTGAGACAAGAGGTAGCTGGGGAGAGTGATTTGAGCTTCACGCAAGACAAATTCAATTCCAGGTAAGCCCTCTGCATGGGTGAGTGGCATACAAGACACTCTGGGTGTGCAGTTTTTGACAATGGCTGAATGCCAAGCCGTGTTTGACAGTGTAATGTTTATATATCTCAGATTCAGAATCAACCATGCTGAGACCCTGGACTATACACATGCCAGACTTAACTAATCTCAACTAAATAAACTGGAAACAAAGCAGGCCATTTTGCTTTCCAAAATATGAAAATATCTCTTTCCCCGTAATCTATGCCTATGACTACAGGTGATGTTGTAGGTGAAGTAAAAAAAAGAGTGCAAATAATATATACATATCAGGTCATATATATATACATATACATATATATATTATATATATATATATATATATATATATATATATATATATATATATATATATATATATATATATATATATATATATATATATATATATATATATATATACACACACACACATATATGTATGACCTGACATAGAACACTTAAAATACCTTTATGTGGTTTAATATGCAATTTTTCAACCTAATCACGAAACAAACAAAAAATATATATTTTTTCAAACTATGCCAAAAATTATTTGTCCGAAATCGAATACTTCGCTATAATATAGTATGCAAAAAACTGTACGCCAACAGAGTAGTACGTCCGAATTCATAGTATTCAAAAAACGGTGGGCAAAAAGTTACCTACTACTTCCGGCAAGATTCTGAAGTGTGCATATGATGGACACTTTACTATCCCATGAGGTCACGGGAGAGGATTTATAAATGGAGGCGAAGGCTGACGCTGGTAGGTCACGTGATAATGACAGCATGGAGGATGAAGTAAGTCCGGACACTCATTCACACAATATAGAACATACTGTTTTAATGGACATAAACTAAGTTCAAATTCAAATGTAGTACCTACTCACATAGCATGCGATTTCGGACGCAGCTTTACTTACCCTCAAGCCATCGTAGGTGTATATTACTTTCTTCTATTATCACCTAAGCTTATACACCACTCCTACATCATGTGTCGGTCTAGTGTTGTCAAAAGTACTGACCACGATACCAAATCGGTACTGATATTTAAAAAATGTGACGCTTTGAACGCTATTCAGCTGTAATCGTAAGCACTTCTGACTGGCCAATGCGCTCACTCGCTCATCGGATGTGTCTGTGATTGCCTACAATGATAAACACACGGCAGAGGTTGAAAGCACACGGAAGTGTTTGAAAGCGGAAGCGGGATCCTTTGAAAGCACAAGCAGGCATCGACCAGTGGACCAGTAGGCTGACAGACGTCTGCATTCAAACTCTCTGAGAAAAGCATCATTGATATATATTTACAATATGTTTGTGAGGCGCTGATCATTGTAGCCAATCACAGACATATCTGATGAGCGTGTGAACACAATGGCCAGTCAGAGGTTTTTACGATTCCGCTCAACAGTTCTCAAAGCGTCATATTTTTAAAATTTCAGTACCGACCACGATACCAAATCGGTACTGAAATTTAAAAAATATTACGCTTTGAGCACTGTTGAGCGGAATTGTAACACTATGTCGGTCAGAGGTCACTCTTCGGCCGGAACATGACTCGCATACGGCCTTCACCGGATTATAGTTTACAAAAGTTATAAATATTGATATTTTTCTTACAAAAATGCATGGCTTAGCCTTCCTGGAGCAGAATGGAGTACTTTCATGATGGATGGATGTGCATTTTTGGGCTTCAAAATCTAAGGTACCATTCACTCCCATTATAAAACTTGGAAGAGACAGGATATATCTGAATATAAAACTGAATGTGGTTGAAAGAAGAAAGGCATACACAACTAGGATGGTTTGGGGGTGAGTAAATTATGGGATCATTTTCTTTTTGGGTGAACTATCCCTTTAACAACAGAAGCACTACAGCTCAAAATGTACTAACCACCAGGGCTCTTACCATTTATTTTAGCTAATCAGAGACAGCAATGGATTTCTCGGCTCGGGCCGCCAGAAGAAGATTTGAAGAATTTGCTTAAGGCAGCCGGTGAGAGCCGAGGATCCAGTACTGATCCGCAGTGCCATAAGGAATTCATTAAACTTTTACATCAAGCTCCTCACCTCTATTCGTCTCCCTGAGTGATGTCACACCGCAACTTCCATCTCTGCTCTCTGTAGAGTCCTTCTGTTTAATAACGGACACCCTTCTGTGTCTCCCCATGACCCTGGTCTCATCCGCTCAGCCGGCTCTTAAATTACTCTCCGTAAGCACTCCGTCCACTGTAGCGCACTCAGAATCATTATGCCATTCGGAACATGAGTGTGAGGGTAAGTGTGCATGTGTGTTATACAGCCTGTAATTGAAAAAGTGTCATTAAGTGTGTGTCTACTAGTATGTATTTGTGTTCAAGAGTTGAATATTGATGTCAGTAAGTGTGGGGCTTGGCGTAAATGTATCTGTGCGAGTGTGTGTGTTTTCCTTGTGTGTAGCAGTTAGGCCGCTGTACCCTCTCCTCCTTAGATTACCTCTCATTGCCAGCGGAAAGCTAATCACAGGTCTGTTGGAGTCAGCATCCTGGGAGCATTTCAAGGGGAACAATCCCTGACCTGCACACTTCAGCTGATTCTGCCCATGTGAGAACACGCACACACATCTCAGCCGAGATGAACGGACACCAGTGGAAACGTCTTCCTGCTAACACTATGCAAACCAGAATGAAACATGTCTGGATAAATCATAAAACAATGCTGCATATCAAGTGCAGTTAAGAAAACAATATGTCATAAGAGCCTGCCAGTTACACTAATTTTACCATAGTTTCACCAAGCAACATACAATATATATATATATATATACAGTACTGTGAAAAAGTATTATACGTGTCATAACTAGACGCTATGCGACTTCAAGATGCAACAAAATCAATCAAAAACCACAGCCAATCAGAACAGCGTGCTCTCAAGGCAAGTGTAGGCTACGGCACCAGAGATTAATCTTGACATCACTCGCAAGGAAATAGATAAGTACATAAACAAATTCACAAATATTACACCATTTAAACATTACTAAAAATACAGAATGAGTAACTAAAACAATCTGTCATAGAATTTACTTGTTTACTCAGTTTGAACGCTCTTGTTTCCATTTGTTTCATTTCAAGATCTCAGGGTGAATTCTAAATGATATTCAAAGTGGCATTACACGCTTTAACATTAAATAAAGAAGCACATAAACATTATCTGAGATATTGTTCCAACAACACATCCCGAATTCCGAGTTTCCCACTTGTAAATATGACTTTTTATTTATGTGCTCAGAACTTGTAAATACAATATTTTTACTCCATTTGAAGGGCAGATAAAACAGCAGCAAGTCCTGTGATGTTCAAACTCAACTTCCTGATTCAATATGAAATACCTCAACACAGGTAAGAAATGAATTCCCGGGTTATTAATTCTTAGGTGTGTGGTTGTGTTATGTTGTTTTTCCTTGTTATATTGTTTGTTTTATTATTATTATATATATATTTTTTTGTTTGGGCAACCTTGGTTGTATTAAAATTGTGCTTTATAAATAAATAAAAGAAAGAAAGAGAAAATAGAATGCAAAATTAAACACTAACTTGTTAAGCCATCTCTGGAAGTAGGCCTAGTTTTCCCATTCATGTTCTATAAAGACCAAAAAAATAAAAGAGTCCAAAGCCATGAACCAAGACAACCCACTATAATACATAATCACTCCATTGCAAGCTTGAATTTGAAGTGTATATATGGATCTCAAATGTATTGTAATGTGGCTACTAGTTAACATCATTCCCAGTCTAGGAGATGTGAGCAGAAAATGATAGACGGCTTCAGCAAAAGCATGTATCGTCTTAAAAAACAGTCTAACAGTCTCCTAACAGTCTATCTTGAAAGGTTTAATACAGAATCATTAAAATGCATTTCAAAATAAAAACAATTTTTTACTTCTGCAAGCCAACAGTTGCCTCGAACCATTCCTGGGATCTTTAAGAACACATAATGCATATATGCAATGAATTCATTGACCTTCATGACATCGTTATCCATCTATGTTAGATCCCACTGTGTGCGAGCTGTGTGCAGCCTGGCAGGTGGTTGTACGGCAAGTCACGTAACTTGCACAGCGGGACGGACAACAAAGATCAAGGCTAGTTATCAAGCTCATGTATTGTAAGTATTGCTTCTTTTCAGTAGTTCATAGTTTCTCATGCATCCATAAGGGTCTAATTTTCCAGCATGTCGTCCACTCATGTTTTCTCTCGCCTCAGGCACAACCGTCTCCCTGTCCTCAGGTGGAGGATTAGTCTTGGTGGGCATCCAGCTCGCCCCTGGTATCCTCTGCGTGCACCTCGCCTCTTTCAAGCCTGTCCCTCTGCAAGCTGTTCCTGGACCCTGGCACTGCCCTCTGTTTTGCCCCCCACCATGTTCATTTATCTCCATACACTCTTCTGACAGCCCCAGGTCTTAAGCTGGCACTGCGGGCGAACGCCTCGCCCATCCAAATCCACTCCGGTCCTCCCATCTGTTTGGCTCTGGACTGCGGGCATCTGCTGAAGGCTATTGTTGGGTACCGTCATATGCCGGGCCAAAAGGGCCCCAAGAGAGCCACCGTTGTCCTGTGTATATAGTGTGTTTGGTGGTGTTCAATGGTGTGCGGTTGTGCGACAGTGTATGTTTGCTTGTGGCACGAGCTTAGAGAAGCGGCGGCAGGTCTTGGCCTCAGTCAGGCTCTTTGTTCTGGAGCGGTCCGGAAGCAGGCATGTTGTGAAACCCCGCACTGCCCTGGCGGCAGGGACTTGACACCGGGTCAACACACAGTCCATCTCCAAGAGGCACAGAGCGTGTCTCGGGAGGAGATCGCCACTAATGAAGTCCACCCACTGATGCCAGGCTTCAAGTTTTGTTTACCCTGCCTGGCGTCTTATTGATTGCACGCTTTGTGAGACTCGATCTGCAGATGACACGGTGGATTGCTGAGATGTGCAAGAATATAAAATTGCTCATGAATGTACAGAATAAGGACTTCTGTAGTCTGTACTGTTTTCTGCAAGATTAAGTCAATTCTTAAAGATCCCATGATATCAAAATATTAATAAATACAGACGCAACCTATCGAAATTAAATTGTCAAACCATTTCATGGCATTCACATATTAAGGCTGCACAATATACATTGATATACTGTACTTGTTATGGGCATATTATATGATATTGCATTTGATTCAATATTGGTCAATATTTTTATGTATGACAATATTTTATAAAAGATATAAATATATATCTTGTAATGTAATGCTCACTTAAAGTGAATCTTTAAAAAACTGTAGGCCTAGTGTTATAAATTAATCCAAATGTAAAAAATACATAATAATTTCCATTCTTCAAATTGCACATTATAATGCTGTAATACCTAAATACACTTGCAGGATGTAAATGTTTTGACTTTATAGTTGTATTATTATTATTATTAGTAGTAGTAGTAGTAGTATGTATTTTTATTTGTTTATTATTTAAATAAATACCAGACATTTATAATGGTGTAAAATTACACTTGACCGGTAACACTTTACAAAAAGGTCCCATTCATTAAGTAAGGGACATCCAGTCGATTCTTATTGCAGAATAAACCCTGACAGCCTGAAGTGGGTTTATTCTACGATGATGTACAGTATCCCGCTTATTACACAGCCACATGCCACATAAGTAAATAATTAGACATGAAATTAGAGTCAACAATATTTTATTAGCTCTTTAAACGCATAGCTTTCGCATAGAGAGCTGTTGATATAGCAAGCAACAAGTTCAAACTAGATGGACATTTAATACCATACAGTCCACCATACCACCATAATACCACTTATTACACAACATTTTGCCACATAAATCATTACGGGATAAAAGATATTGATCGGAGATAAAACAATAGTCGCAAAATGGCAGCAGCTGCGTTTGTATGAAGCAAGAGAGCGAGTCTGCGATTTTAATATTTATTAGCTCACCAAATGCAAAACTTCCACAGGTGTATGTAACTTTTAGCCCTCTAGCGGTTAATAAAAAAAAATAATAATAATAATAATAATTCTGCATGCATTTTGCGGAAGGACATTATTGTGCCAAATATGTGAATATGACCCTTCACAATAGACAATGCTTCACAATCAACTCTGTTAGAGAGCTACATATGGCAATTTTTCTGTTCAATAAAACACATTTCTCACCTGTTGAGTAATAAAAACGCCATCTGACAACATTTTAAATCCCTCAGTTCTCACCTTCTCCAAAAAGCCAAGCCAATGTTGGTTCTTGTTTTATTACAAACTCTGTCGTTTTCTCTTTTGGCTGGCAGACTCTCCTCAGTTCACCAGTTGTTAAAATGGGAAATTTAGCTGCTCCTTGTCAATCTTTCTCACTCGTTGTGACAACTAACATCTACCACTCACACCAAACATGCATCAACGGATATGACGAGACACATACGGGCGAGTGACGCATGTACGCAATTTCGCGCAAAAAACATCCCAACAGGTCTAAAATATATAATAGGCTTATAATAGGCTTACCATATTGAATCAGCGCAAGATAAAAACAGGAAGGAGGTTTGAGTAATTGTAATTTAAATTGTGTTAATTTTGAGTAACCTTTCACATTAACTAAGATTAATAAATGCTGTAGAAGTATTGTTCATTGTTCGCTAATGTTTATTATTGTAGATAGTCCTAACTAATGTTTAAAACTAAAACTTTATTGTAAGGTGCATGAAACAAATTATTGATAACAGCCAGATTTTTATTTTGGTGCATCCCTAGTCCACATCCTACAAGTATGCAATCCATTCGGTGACCTTTGTAATGTCAAATTCATTCAACTTTGATGGCATCATGTGCGAGTTGAACTGAGCAGCCCGTACATGAGATCACGTAGCTTGCCTGGCAGGGGGGTTCACGTAAAGATCAAGACAATCAAATCCAGTGCGTAGCACACACACCCGGATTCACCTGGTTCCCACTGTTGCACTTCAGCGGATCATGGTCAGAGATCCCTTTAGCCTATTTAGTTCACTCTGTTCCCTGCTATGCCTTCTGCCACTGCACATTAACATTTCATCAGGTAATTACAGCCAGAAAAACAGCACAAAACATTACATGCCATTACACTGTTAATGACAATACAGAGAGAGAGAGAGAGAGAGAGAGAGAGAGAGAGAGAGAGAGAGAGAGAGAGAGAGAGAACGACAGAATGAGAAAGGCAGAGGAAGAAAACCGTTTGACAACAATAAGTGCAATAACAATGAAGATAGCGAAGAATATGAGATTCCTCCAGCTTATCGTCTTCCTCAGGATGTGTATTCTGTCTCTTTGTCTTTCTTTTTTTTCCAGGCATCTCTTATATTCCACTTTTTCCAATGTTTGGAAGCGTTGTATAATTGACAATGTTAGTTCCCAAATCATAAAAGATTAATGTATGAAGGATGCATAATTAAGCAGTTTAATTCCAGGCTTTCCAGAGCATTACTCATTCTTTTCACTTTCATTCGCTCTCTCTCTCCATCCTTTTCCTCTTTTCAGCCCCCCACCCCCTTTTTTTTGCTAGCTTGAAGATAATCAGAACAGACAGGGGCCTTTCATCTGAGCAATGGAATGATCTGAGAAGGGAGTTGTCTAGTGGGCTAAAACAAATCATCTCAAGTGTATTTGAGAAGGGGGATTGTATGTGTGAGCATTAAAGTGTATGAAGGTAATTTAAGGGGGGAAAAGTAAACAGAATCTAAAAATCTAAAAAGACTGGAGAACAAAGATTTCGCAAATAACTGCAGTAACAGCCTGCTGGATATATAACAGCACAACAGCTGAAGTCAAAGACGTGGCCTATCAAACCATTGTTCTGTTTGTTTGACCATCTCAGCCGCATAACAGCACTGGCTCAACAAATGGAGCAAGTTATGTCAGGACAGCTTTTCGGTTTGGTGATGCTAGAAGAGGACAACGTATTTTAAAAGTCAACAGCATTCACAATCCATTCGACTTCAGTTACATGACATTTCTGATCGTTTCGATTTCCGATCTAAAATAGGGTCAACAGCTAATAACTAGAATTAATTGGATTGTGAAAAGTGCATTCCATAATAAAATGGACAGACTTGAATGTACATTTCCTAAAACATAGCTTTCTGACAACTAAAAAATTTTGTTTCAGAGGCGAAGCAAGATATTATATTTTGATGAAATATTAAGAAGAAAAATATTTTTCTTTGGAATAACATGCACTAATGAATAATGCATAATAAGACCAAGAACGTCTAATAACACACTAAAAGGGTATGTTTTATTTTATTTTATGCAGACTTTAAAAGGACAAATGGTGAAAATATCTACCACCTCACTCTCTTTAGACTGAAAATGCCTGCATGTGAAGTTCTTTGCACATCTTTGTACTGTTTGAGGTTCTCTTGCATACCCGAAATGCTAAGTTGTGGTGAAACATTTTTAACAGTTGTCTCAGCAAAGCAAAGTTCACTACACTCAGCATTCTGTCTCCTTGAACTGCTTTTCAGATCCAAACACAAGACATACTTGTCTCTCAACTGCTACAGTAGAAAGCTATAATGCAAAAAAAAAAAAGACCTGCAACGCACAATGCCTATAAAAAAAAAATAAAAACCTATTAGCATGAATAATTCACACATAACAAAGGACGCTGCATATCAAAAAATAGTTCATAAGCAAAAAATAATTTCCCTCCTCACTCAGGGTTACAGAATTTATACCTCCACATTAATGTGGCATAATTCATGGGCATTATTATTTGTAAACAGCCAGTATGAGGCACAGCCTTTCCAAAGAACGCCTAAACACAGAATATCCTACAAAGGACAAATGACATTATATTTGTCTGTAGGGTGCAGGTCGGAACAAGGCTAATGTTAATTCAGGAGCCTGAAGCTCGGTCGCCCTCCCCATCCAGTGCAGTCGCGCACACCCTCTCACGGGGACTGCATTGCTAAGTAGCTTTATATAACACCAGCTACCATTTAGATCCATGTTTTCATAATCTGATTAAACATATCCGCCACAGACGATTTTGGTAAAGTGTTTCATGAAGACCAGTATATAGGACTGTTCAGAAAGTGTAAAACACTCCTAAACCCTGATAGCAACAGTACAGCTATGAGTCCACATTAGCCAGATTAGCGCTCCTGCGGCTAAGCATGATGCTAGCAACAGAAATGCGAATGCAATGTAAGTCTCTTTGGATAAAAGTGTCTGCAAATGAATACATGTACATGAATACACGACAAGACACTGCTAAGTTTCACAGGAGGAAGCAAAGATAAATAGGAACAAGCAATTGGTTATAAAAGCAACAGTCTTCAACAGTTTAGATTGAGTCATTCAATCTAACAAATCTGAAAAGTTCACTAGCAGGGTACAAAATAACAAAATTTGTTGAGCAATCACCCTCCTGTTGGTTTCCCACAGCAGCGGTTCTGCTCTGGTTGCAGATATTATAATAATAAACTAAACTTTTTTTACATTTTATTAAGAAACTTTGAGAGGTGCTTTCATGATGAACTGCCATCTTTTCATTTAAATTGAATTACATTAACTGAAAGATGAATTAAAATGACAGGGCTACGAATATTAAACAACAGTAATGCATTCTGGGAAATTAAGAGTTTTTCCACTCTGGTCCTCAAAATGTAATTTATGACATATATAAACAAAATAATTAAAATTTTCTAACATGCAGTATGCATCTATAAATATATTTGAATTCATTTATTTATTTTTTATTGGAAAATATATATAGTACAGATAAACTGAACATAAATCAAATCGCAAGATCCTCCGTATTTTCCTTATGTAAACAAAAAACCCACTAAAAACATAGTTATTCTGCAGGTATTGACTATATATACATATTTATACATACATATGCATACATACACAGAAAACTTACATTCCTATACATGCACATGCCACCTAAGTATACTTGTAGTACATACATGCAAACATATGCACCTTTTCCAACTTACAGAAAACTCTTAAAACAAACTCTCCAACCTGCCTACCCATCCGTCTGCCTGATACACACCACATAGGGAGAAATGCTTGAAAAAATAAATAAATCTTAGATCCAACTCAAGGCCCCACTTTATAGTAGGTGGCCTTAACTGCTATGTACTTACATACAAAAATAAGTACAATGTACTTACTGTGTTCATATTGTGTTGCAAAACACATTTGCTGATATTGAGGTGGGATATGGGTAAAATTAGGGACAGGTGTGGTGGGATGGGTAAGTTTAAGGGTAGGGTTAGGTGTAAGGGAAGTGTCAACTGTGTAATTACAAATGTAACTACAGAAATGAATTACAGATGTAATTACATGCAGGTATTTTTTAAAATGTAAGTACAATGTATGTACACAATAAGTGCAATGTATCAAATTATTAATTAAAATGTTAGTACATAGTAGTTAAGGACACCTAATATAAAGTGGGTCCCAACTCAATTTAAGTCAACATCCTTTTCCTCCAGGTCACCTCGGCCTCCTCCCCCTAAATACTTTATCAAGGGTTACCAAGATTTAGCAAACTGTTGTCTCTTATTCATTAGAAAGAGCTGTATAAGTTCCAGATTAAGTGTATTTGTGAGTTTGTCAAGCCAAAGCTGGAAAAGAGGCTATTTATTTTTCTAGAATGTTAAAATAAGGTTTTTGGCTGTTAAAAGTCCATAGGAAAGAAACTGTTGTTGTGACTTTGACAAACCAAGCTCATGTCTTGAAACACCAAACACAATTAAAAACACATCTGGTTCAATAGACTGATTAGCGATTTCAGAGATGACACTTAAAATCTTGCGGCAACAGTCTTGAAGACTGGGACATAATGCATAACTGTGAAGCAGGGACGCAGCAGCCGTCCTACATTTGTCACATTTTGGAGAGATTTTGAATTCATTTTATTCGAACTTTCTAAAATAGCAATTTGTATCCTGTTTGCTATTAAATAAAAGTCAGGAACTTAGATTTTCTCAATTCAAGTTTGGAATGCCACAATGCTGGTTGCAAGGAGAAATCAAAAATCCCAGTTTATTGTCTGTCAGGAGAGGAAAAATAGCTGCACAATTTGAAATTAAGTCACATGCTTAAGTTAAATACTCAGATTAGAGATTTATAAAAAAGCAAGCACTAACAATAATAATAATTACTTCAACTGCTCAAAAGCCACAATAAGATAAACAGGCATTGTAGAAAAAAACAACCATGTGGGTGTTTTTGGTCCATTTTGAAAATGTTCATATTTGGCATATGGCTTTGGCTGCTATGAATTTTAATACTTCACCTGGCAAAAAAACAAACACACTCTGAACTCCCAAACCGGAGAACTGGAATACCATGGGACGCAGACACTATGTCTGGATCAGGAATGAATGCGTC
The DNA here is from genome assembly GCA_023029165.1 of Gobiocypris rarus. Lineage (NCBI taxonomy): Eukaryota > Metazoa > Chordata > Actinopteri > Cypriniformes > Gobionidae > Gobiocypris > Gobiocypris rarus. The sequence continues at coordinate 22,163,002 of CM040911.1, forward strand.
TTGCAATTCCTCTACCTTGGGAGAAGAAACACAGACGTAGTGTTGCCACTGTGGCATAAGCAAAAGGGTTTTGTCCAACTTTAATTAGAACCCAAAGGAAGGAGACAAGAAACTGCGATACTGAGAGAATAAAAGCACAAGGAGGCTCCTCTGGAAAGTAAGTATGTTTAAACGCACAATAGATCTTTAATGGGGATTCAAAATATCTTAAAGATTATGATGTTTTCAACTCCACAAATCTTCAATCAGCCTAGAAGATAGATTAAATCAGATGTATCTTCTAATACTATTAATAACAATAATCCACCCTATCAAAGTGATGACTGTCACGCCAACAACATCAAAAGAATCAAATGCATCTTAAACATGATTATCAGTGACAGATATAAGCTCATGAACACTCTCATTTGGCCTACTTCCTGTTAGATAGTTTAGCATAGTCGATTTTAATTCAAATATTCCATGTAGGGACCTGCTTGACTCAAATTAGGCTTTCCTTAAGGCAACATTGCTAACATGTAATTAAGGTCAACATTATGCACACTGAGACTGTTTCTCCACTAATTGTCACCATTGGATGTCACAGGCTTTCTCACGTACACCCACGTTCAGGAAAATCCCATGCTATACAATTAATCCCATCAACTAACATGCCTTGGCATTGTACTGAATTTTGTTTTGTTTTTTATTTAAGAACAAATCAGTATGCAAAGGAAGCATGCTACGCAAAGTACGTATTAATCCGTGAAAATTCAGATTTGCGCACCTCTTCTAAATAAGACAGTAAACACTCAAGTGCAAACTCTCAAGTAGTGCATCAAGATGGAGAACTTCCTATGAGCTTAGCCTCCAATGATGAAGTCCCGTACGGCTCCTCTGCCTCCTGCAGGTGCGCGCAACCACAGCGGCATCCACAATCCGGAGTCTTCTGAAAGTGGGTCAACATGAATGCTGCAGAATGCAGGTTGCATATACATCCAACATACGTGACAACATAAGGTGCATGTGGCAAAATTCTTAATTATAATAATAACAGTATGCTAAAACATTTGTTTTTCTTCTTGGTGTGAAGGGCTAAATGGAGATTGGGTCTCTGCAATTTTACTGTCCTCCAGCAATTAACTTGGAGACGGGGTGGATTCTGAATTCTTGTTTAAAATGAGGGAGATAAGAGACCCAAGCCCCAGTGTCAGCTTTAGCTATACCTGATGCTGGCCGCAGGCTCGAGAAGATAGTAGAAGCTCTCTAAGTTTCCCCAAGCCTTGCTAGAGAAAGCGTGTGGTGAAGATCCATAGATAACACAAGCTGCCAATCACACAGCAAGGCAGGATGAAGATGTGGAAAACCACAAGGGGGGGCATCGTGTGAAGGTTAGAGACAAGGCTAGACAGAAAGAAATTCAGAGTCGGGTAAAGCTGAGACAGAAAAGGAGAATAAAAAATAACCAGGTTTTCTAAGCTGAACAAAAGTAAATCGGTCTTTGGCTCGCCTGCAAAGTCTGGACTTTGAGCAGCAAGTTCAGTGTATCCTTTAATGTTCTTGTACTAGGGGTGTGATGAGACACTTAACTCACGAGACGAGACAAGAGATTTGGTTTTTCAGGGTTTTTTTTTTAATCATCTATGAAGAAATACAAGAAATATTGGCACGAGAACTCGTCACACCCCTTTTTATCTAATTAATGATGATTTCCAAAGCACTTACAGTATATATGCTCAAACCCCCAAACATCGCAAATTGAAGGGACCTAAGCCCTACCTATGTACCAGAATATCAACAAGACATAGAAATTGGGTATTTTAATTGAGGTAAGTAAGCAACCACAGATAACACTCTTGCAAAACACCTTAACTGCATACCAATGCTCTGGAAAGCACACAGAAGCATAATAACACTGTAGCAGCACATTTTGCACAGGAAATACTAATTAAATCCGTGTCAATCCTCAAATTCATTTCATTTATATCATCCATACTTCATTGATGGCTCTTGGACATGTTTGCCACGGTCCTCACAATTCAATTGATGTGCTGGCCATGGCACACGATTCAAACAGGGGCGCATTGATCGGTCTAAATCCTTTCACAGCTCACCCCTCCAACACCTAGCAATGATACCTTCAAACTTCACAAAAAAGATCTTCAGAAATGGTTCTGTTCTTCAATAAAACAAGCGCTCGATTGGAGCCGATCCAGGCTGACCTCTGAGAGACCAAGGAGAATAGTGATCTTTCTTTTTTCATACCAAAAGCCAACTTGAGATAAGCAGTGCGCCTGCCCAACACGGCCTGTTTTTTTCTTCTTCTCTGGAGCCCTCTGTAGCCAATCTCACTGCAACAGGAGGCTAGGGAGATAAAGCTAACCGGTAGCCTGCTCTAATCTGGAGTCTCTGTGTTTCAGCTTCGTGCGTAGGTGACGTGAAGGAACCCTGTGCTTTCAAGGACTTGATAGATAAACCTGACTGTGAGATACAGATCAAGAGCCATGATACCCAAGATATGATAACAGAAGGGACAGGGACACCATTCCCACCAAACCCACCCATCTCCCCTCACCCTCTGCCCTGAGGGCGCCAGCAGGCTGTTACGAGAGAAGGTGGCAGTAAGGGTGCATGTGAAGGCAAACTCCAAAGAAAGAGAGAGAGGAAAAAGAAGCATTTTCTTCTTTCTGATTGAAGCAATCCCATAGAGCTCCCCATTGCAGACTAACACACATGCTGCTTCCTTTTTTTCTGGCGCACTTAAACATGCACAGCATATCTTTGAATTATTTACCACCAGGTATCCTTTCCTATAGCTCGGAGCTGCTGCCAGGGCTTTTATGATGCACTTTTTCAGGAAAAGGGGGGTGGGAAAGAGAAAGAAACATGTCACTCTTCTTCTTTGTTAGCATTGAACTCAGTACACGACACGTCTCCCACCATGTATGCCTCGACTTTAATCATATGCATAGCGCCGCATGCTGTTTGATGAAATCATCTCCCTTCAACCTTTGACATGTGACTCCTGCATTGTTTGGCTAAATCAGTGTCTCAGGTACCGAGGGCTGGTTTTAACGCCGCAATCAAATGCAAATGGCTTGTGCTACGGTAATGAGATTGTCCGAAAACAAATATCCACACGCATAATGTCCGTTCTCTGCTCATGTATCAAACCCAGGCTGCAACTTTCCTACAAAATCCTGCAGAGAGAGGCATATTAAAGGCCATATATCTGGATATCGCTGGGATATTAGAAAGCGGGTTGGCAGGAGATTATCTGGTTTAACGGTTAGCCTTCTCTATATCTGAAGAACATCACAAAGATGGATTTTATTAGAGAAGGTGCCTCAGTAGCCTACAAACTATTACACCAGATCATGCTGACCAATTTGCTTTCACACTTCACTGAGTGCACAAGGTCTGGCTGCAAGCCGTACGTTTTCATCAGCGGACGCTTCAACCGCCAACTTCTACCGATTCCAAGTCGCTTGACGTGAACCATCAATTTCAAGGCGCCATCAATGAGGCAAGACTAGACAAAGACATCACTTGTGATCGGTCCATATTTCATGAGATTCATTACCCAGGACGCAGTGCAAATGCACTAATTGCTTGTTGCCTTGTTACAAATTCGCTTTGATAACGGAAAGATTTTGTCTCTATTAATGAAGTGTTGTTCAATGCATTATTCAGACTATGTAGCTCTGCGATGAAACTTGGCCCTCTCTCAAAACACCCGGCTTAGTAATTGCCGTGCAAATGGGCACATCAGAGCTTTCTGCTTTGCACAATGCCAGTCAGCAGCTAGTGGTGCACAGTCGAGACTCGGGCTGCCCATCAAAATGTGGCGAGGCCGTTTCAGCCCAGGCACTCCTGAGTGGAGTTACACCTCTCCAGAGCTGGGCTTTATATGAACTGACAGGCTCCTCCAGCTTTTCACAGCACCACGGAGACCCCGATTTTCCGTGTAAGTGTGCGCAGCCAGCAGGTTCAGTGATTTTGCACAAACCGTGCCGAGGAAAGCAGCCGCTCCTCATTTCCCGCTCATCAGCAGGTATTTACTATGAGCCAACTTCAGCGAGAGCTTGACTTCTTAAGATTGCTACTGCTGCAAAATGAAATAAAAGGACAAATTTGTGCATTAACAGGACCTAAATTACACTTAGTACTGTATTAAAGGAGACCAAAATTCACTTGAACACAGATGTGTGTCAACAGTGTGTGTAAACAATCAGCCTTTATTGGTAAAAAAATCCACCCACTCCTTTTTTATAATCCCTATAAAACTTAAACAGTCTCTCCAAACGAGCTGATCCAGATTTCCCGCTGCTCCTATGTAAAAGTAGGGGTAAGCCCCACCCATGTAACGATCTACCCTATCACAGACTGCTTCACAAACAAAGGTCAGTTCAATGCTGGATTTGCACAAAAGATTAACATGGCGGTACATGCTAGTCGATGAGTTAAATCAACTTAACTGCATTGCATAGAAAAACATGCATTTATTCACTAACCATTCAGAAACGTCCAGTTACATTCTAAAAGTTCAAATTCTTTCCATCAGTGTCTGACTCCGGTTCGAACGTGTAAGGCCGAACACTGCTACTGACAATTTCTGACATTATGGCTGCGTGACATTCTCCAGTTTTGTTGTTGCTGGAGTATCTGAAGCCTCTTCTGGAAAGAGGGCGGGGAGCAGCAGCTCATTTGCATTTAAAGTGGCACACAAAAACAGCACATTTTTGCTTACACCCAAACAGGGGCGGATTTGATAAGCTATGATATGTGGGGTATTTTGAGCTGGAACTTTACAAACACATTCTGAGGACACCAGAGAGTTATACTTCATCTTGTTAAAAGGGGCATAATAGGTCCCCTTTAACATTTGTCTATAATATTTAGCAAATATTAAAAAAAAAAATTTATCCAGCAGATCCATCAGCCATCTGAGGACAAACTTTCAACAAACCAGACTTGTTCATGGTCCCATTTAACACTCTAAAAATCACTGAAAACATTAAAGATTTATGAAAACCCTTATATTTCACTTACTATTGAGTGAATTCATAGAGATTTTGGGCTTCTTTTTGCAATTCTGTGACAAACATTTGCCTGAATTTACCTGAACTTATATTGTTGCATATACTGTATTTAGGCTTCTTGTGGATGGCACATTCTTCTTGGTTTTGTTTCTCGAGGGAAAGGATACATTCAAATTGATTTGTCAAAACCGTTACAAGAAAACTAAGTTCTGATGTCAAGAAAAAGGCTTGGAACTTGAAAAACAAGTTAATACGAACATGAACTTGGAATTTCTGTAATCTTCTATGATGCAGTCTTTGTCTTGCGTATTAATTAGCTCTAAATATTTCTGTCCAATATTTCTCACAGCTTCAGCATATTGAAAATCAATGGGCGTGTGGATAGACTCCAGATGAATGCTGTCCATTCATTCAGCTCTATTTCAAGAAACAGCTTTTGCAGTCTGCCTTCTGTACAGAATTGTTTAGTCTGCGTAGGAGCAACATCAGAAGTGCACAGACTTGCATCTTACCGTTGGTCTCAGGTGATCTGATCATAAGTGAACAGCGCAGGTGTAAACAGGGTCCAAATTAACTCAAGTGGTTGGAGAAGGTGCATAGCCGTCGACCACTTTTGATCGAATCACCTGACATAGATGTTGCATCCTATTGCATCATTTCCACATGTGAAATTAAGACTTAGTTTACCTGCAGAATCAATATTTTTTACGTATTTGAATAATACTAAAGGGGTGTTCACAATGACAGTGATTTGCATCGACAAAGTGATCTGATGTATTTATTCAATGAGATATTTCCTGAGACGTGACAGACCGCTGGTGATGCAACAGAGCTCAACTTTATGCAATTGAGTGGATACAGTGATACAGCGACTACAAATGTTTTCCTCTATTCAGAGAAAGAAGAAAAAACTGCAACAAAAAAAATGCCATTAGTTCATTAAAACAATTTTTATCTATTAAAGAGACAGTGCTTCTCTTTTTGAAGTCATCATTTCATCCTTTACTAGACCAGTGAACGCCAGATGATGATGACACAAACCATCACAGCCATCATCAGATTCTGAGGTGACGCTTTAATTGAAATACGGGATGCGTCATTCCTCTAGGGTCAACCTGTCAAGAGGGTTTTTATTTATTTTGCCTGCAGTTGTACACAGCTGTAACATCGTGAGCAAAACTTGCCGGGTTGTGCGTTCTTATCAAAGCAAGGACTCCACCGTACCAGATCTTTAAATAAGATTTCATCCTCAGCTCTGCGGATTAAGAAACCAAAAAGATCCTGCTGTCACATTTTATCTTTGCAGCATAGTTATGAAGCCGTGATGGAAGCCAGGCCCATACAAGTCTGACGTGGTTATCTTACATCACTGCCCCAGGTAAAAAAAAGTGTATAAATAGCAATGGGGGCATGTGAAAAGCTCAAAGGGAACATACTGCAGCACTTTTTAATATCACTTACACTGCATCACATGACTGTGGCGAGTGCTCATTATTTCACAGGTAAATATTACTAGATTTGATAAAGTAGACAAAGGCTCAGTCCCCCAGCTTCTTTGTTTTTCTTAATTTATGCTAAGTATTGTAAAAGTCACTGGTAAGAGAGTCTAAGCTTGCATATTAAGCTATTTTACAAAATGTTTGTTCAATATATGTATACTTTCAATTTATACATATACTTTATTGCAGTTAAAATTACCACACAGCACTTCGCTGATATGACGTTACTGACGTGACCCCAAAATTCAAATGCAACAAGGCGGGCTGAGAATATTCTCTAGGCTTCTTAAATTTAGGTAATATTCCAGTTTAGGGTCCAAATTAACTAGTTTCTTATTAGCATGCATATTACTAAATAATTGGCTGTTTATTCGTGCTTATAAAGCACATATTACCTTATTCTACATGACCATATTCTACATCCCTTACCTAAAGTAAACAACGTCCATAATAACTATTAATAAGAAGTAACTAGGAGTTTATTGAGGAAAAGTCAAAGTTAATAGTTAGTTAATGGTGAGAATTGGAGTGTTAAGAAGTGTGACCCAAATATACAATTCATAATTTACAAGTCAAACCATGAAAATGCTTTTATAAAAATAAAAATAACAATTATAAAGAAAATAGGAGAAAAAGCATGTATGTGTGTGGCAACTTTTTCCAAATCTGCCAAAAATATCCTTTTTTACAGTGCAAGGAGTCTAACAGCACAGGCATAACACATTGTCAGCATGCTAGTTCAAGCAGTCAACTACTGTAACACATCGCTTCCGTGTGCAGCAACAATATAAGGTGAGCTTTTTTAAGGGATAAATTAGCTGTACGATATCCACCTTATTCCTACGCCCCGTGACACTTTGCGAGAATTATGGGTGTAACTTCTGTTAAGCTGTAAACAATCAGTGAAAGGCTCGCTCTATGAACGCAATAATACCTTTTTTATATATACTGGGTGCAATGAGATGACATTAATCTACTCACCCTTCAACGATAGAACATCAAAAGGACATTTAAACGTGTAAAAGCATTAACCAACAGACCGTGAATATGCCCAAATGCGTGATTCTTTCCACAGCAATTACGGATGGGTTAAATATCACTGTAGTAACATATATATTGGTATTATGTAAAATACATTGCCTTAATCAAAAATGTTCATTAACGTTAGCATTGCATGATACTATTTCAAAGTGATTTCCATCATTTTGACAGATAATTCATTGTATTTACCCGTGAAAACAAAAGAGAAAAATGAGAGATTCTTCATGCATTCCAGTTAATTATTAATGGGATATAACTTAAATTAAATCGTGAGAACAGACGACAAATGTGCAGTATATGTTGTCCTTTTTCATGCGGTTACAGTGGAATTCAAAGGGAAAAAATTTAATAATCATGAAAGAATGCAGCGACTGAAGAGAGCTCTTGCCATAGATATTCTTGTTATAACATATCATACTCATAACGTACTTTCATGTTAAAAATATCAAGCGTTACGTTATTCTCATGATGTCTGAAAATAAAACATGAAGGAAAATCGACAGCTCGTTCAGTCAAACTGACGGATAAGCTTTATTTGTTGCGCAACCGTACGATTTGAAATGACTCGTTTCAGTCTTTTTGAATGGAAGTTCCCCAAAACGAAAGAGCCAACTTTGTTGCATATTATGTTATTTTTCCACAAAACAAATAAAAAAGTGACAATAAAGAACATCTGGAATCTGAAGTCACCCAACTGCATCTCTAAATTATGAATAACTGCATTAACTCATCTAGAGCGAGCTGGGGGGAAAAATGAAGCATGACTTGCTGACCCTTTGCATTGATACATTATACATCACCTGGGAGTCAAACTGCTTTCCATAGCTCAAAGCATGGCAAAGACAGATGCATTTTCAAAAGGGGACAATGCAACCGGTGCAGACCAATGACAGATGGGGGGAATGTGAGGAAAGCTTGTCTGAAGCCGCCGATATCCAATTATTGAGTGATATTAGATATCAATCTACATTTTCAGACATTGATTACGAGAAGAAAAAGTGTGCATGCTTCAAAGTAGAAAACAATCGCATCTCATTTTCAACATTTAAATATTGCTGGCCTACTATGAACCATTGGAATATTATACACGCCTATGGACACGTCTTAATTAAAAAAAATGAAAAGTATAACTTTCACGGGTATAAGTTTGGGGTCAGTAAGATTATTACATTTAGCAATGACACATTAAATTGATCAAAATTAGAGACATACTGTCACCAAGTAATGTTACAAACGATTTATATTTCAAATAAATGCTGTTCTTTTAAACCTTCTATTCATCAAAGAATGAATAGATCCTGGTTTCCACAGAAAAATTAACTGTTTTCAACATTAATAATAATCATAAATGTTTCTTTAGCAGCAAATCATATCAGAATGATATATATATTTATCAGTTATATTTATAAAAGTTATATAACTTTTAAGAGAGCTGTATATGGCATATCTAATTTCTTTATTTAGCCTATTTTACTTATTGAGCAGATATGAACTTTTAAATAAACTAATTATTGTCTGCTACCGATATGACCATTTATATATTGTGCATCTTTACACACAATATATCCATTCTAGCCTAAATCAAAACGATCAAATCCCAAATTATTCAGTGTTTTCGTTTTTTAATGTGACAGCTGACCTGTAAAAACATGCTAGGTTTAATTTCACACTCATTTGCAGTGTGGCTCAATAATCATTTAAATGCAGATCACATAACAACATTTCATGCTGAAATTAATTTGAGAGAACTAACCTGTGCTGTCTTTAAAAAATGCTTCTGAGCGGAAATGCACTGAAACAGCAACTCAGCGCAGCTTGAATTAATGAGGCTAACGTGTGGGAATAGTTTCTGAGTGCTATCTGAAGACGAGTGTGCCCTGCAGACTGGGTGGGGTGTTTCGGGGGGGACCCGAGTGTTGTAATTGCCTCTGTCTGCGAGCCTCCGAAACTGCTGCTGACATCAGACACTGCTCATTTCAAAGAGCGCGTCAGATGCAATGCCTCCTTCAAACGGCAACCACTTCATTTCATCCATATCGTTTGAAAACTCGCCACACGCAGGTGTCAGGAGTAAACGGATCTCGTTTCAAAAGGTTTGAGCCGAGGGAACAGTGACAACTGAGAATTATAAACATAACTGGAAGCTATAATGTTATTAATTGCTGCTGTGTGAATTCATGCCAGCAAAGTTTCAAATGCCTTGCAAATATGCAAGAATACGAGGCAGTGTTATGACGAGCATGTGAAATCTTACTATGATGAATCTGCAATCTCATAATGCAACTACACTCGCATCATCCCACTGACAACCATGTTGTCCTGTATACAGTATACAATATAAAGCTTAGTAATACACAAAAGAGACCAGAGAGGGATACAAGAGATAAGAAGCAGTTGTTTCAAGAAATCAGTTAACAGGCACATCAGTCAATTATGCGGTTTAACAATAACAACCGAACATGCAGAACGCTGGCACTGACCAATCAGAATAGAGTATTCCAGAGTTTAGTAATTTATGAAATATAATGCTGATATTATATGCCCATTTAGGGGAAAAAACAAAACATGCAAAATAGATCAATGGTTATATTATTATTGACTGGTAACTTTTACAGTAATAAAAGCTATACATTTCAACATTTATTAGGCTTTAAAAAGTATAACAATGTTTAATTTAAGTGAACTTAAACCGTCACATAAACCTAATATAATAAATGTCACATTTACCTGTGCCCTTCAATATATCAGGGTCAAATTATTTCTATTGGCCCAGTCAGACTGGTTCAGGATTGTTACTTGCCCTGTCAAAATGCACAAAAAGTTATTGCTTTCATTGTTTTTTACCCATGTAACCTTGTAAACAGTGCTTGAAGTTTTTTAGGAAGGTCTAACAGGTAAGACGTGTACAGAAATTGAATAAAGTTATCAAACACTTTATAAACTTTACTGCATAAATTATATATTAAATATTGATGAATCCTTATTAAAGCTAATAAAAGTTATTCAGCCAAGAGCAGTGAGTGGCTTTCTCTTGTTCTTTTGTTCTTTAATTTACATTAATAACAGACAACAGCAGGTTTATTAGGCTGTTGTCACTTTAAGAACTGATGCAAATGACGCGGATCTGATACGCATCCCATTTTTTCACAACTCTTTACATTTATTTCAGTCTTCATTTAACTCGTTTAAGACTGTGCTTGTGATTATACTCCACAAAACAGGCATTTTGTCCATACAAGAGCTTTCTGAAGCAGCTTTCTGTCTGCATGAGTCGTGTGTGTGTCACACAAACAGGAGACTCACAGTGAGCCAGTAATGCGTGTCTTATTGCGCTTGAATGGTTTAAAAGCATTTGCATGAATACGAGCGTGATAATGTAATGCTAGCCAAAGGATGACAGGGGGGAAAAATTAATAACATTAAACTGAAGAAAAAAATAAATAAATAAAGCATTATTTTTGACAGTCCTAAAAATAATACAAATCTGCAGTTAAGCACCATGATTTACTCACCCTCAAGCCATGACAAATGTCCATATTTAACACAGAAAAAGCGTAACTGGCGTGACAATGATGTTGGAAGTATAGCGTAAGCATTACGTTACACTTTCGTTGTAAGTTGAATACGGAAGGCTGTCCATTGGAAGCTAGATATTTTACTTTATAAAGTTTTAAATATGGATATTTTTCTTTCACAAACCCGTTGATTCGCTTCAGAAGGCCTTTATTAACTCCCCGGAGCCATGTGGATTACTTTTATAATGGATAGATGCACATTTTTGGGCTACAAATTTTGGGCTGCCATTCACTGCCATTATAATGCTTGGACGAGCCAGGACATTTTTTAATATAACTCCGATTGTACTTGTCTGTTCATTCATAAATTGAGGGTGAGTAACTTGGGTGGGATCATTTTTGTGAACTATCCCTTTAAGTTGTTTACTGAAACAGAAATTGAATCTCAATAATGACAGAAAACAGATAGAGTTTAAAACAGTGATAACCTATTTGTTAGGCGTTCGACATAAAGTCTATTAATAAAGAATGTACTAAAGAGAAACAGCAAACAAAAACATGATACAAACCGAGCCGTAAGAAACCAGAAACAGTGTCCATTGATAATATATATATATATATATATATATATATATATATATATATATATATATATATATATATATATATATATATATATATATATATATATATATATATATATATATATATATATATATATATATATATATATATAGTATTTTACTGTCAAATGAAACAAAATGAAAGGAACTCACTGTTGTTAACCAGTAAACAGGTTTTTATTGTCACATTTTTACAGTAAAAATTACAATCTTTTTTTTTAAGAGTAGTTAGATATATAGTTATGGTACATCGTGCAGGTTTAGGGGTCTAAAATAACTTTGCTACCAAATATATAGTGCTTGATGACATTGATCATTAAAGAACAACTAACCACAAAAACGTGATAAAATGCAGTTCAAGGCACAATGTCCTTCTCCAGAAAGGAAAAAAAAAAACGCTTCAGGTGACACACAACAGGTGAAAAGCCCTTGACATCTGGGAACAAGAAACTCATTCTGGGTTAAACTGCTCTGGGTGAGGACTGGAGAAAGAGAGAGCACGAGGGGGGTATGATCTGTGACATTTAAGGTACTGTGAAGGTGAGCTGCTGTGGGGGCCTGCTATGAGTGACAGGTGATAAATACAACGGTCAGCCCGCAGCTCTGCCTCACTCGCTAATCGTAAGGAAACCTTTCACGCCGTGTCCCACCTGCCACCAAAACCCCTCGCCTCCAGTCTACCCTGAACACGGGCTGTCGAAAATTACACTTTTCACCTTTAATTACCCCTTTTAACTGACAGAAAACAGGAAGTAAAGAAATATATTTTAAAAAGTACTGCTTTCAAGTAGCGTAAAACAAATGTACTCTCATTCACCTTCTGAAGTGCGCTTAAACAGATCCCGGGGCCATCTTTTTTTTGTTGTTCCTTTCTACGTTGGTCATTTGTATGTGTCTAAAGCACAAAAAGAAGTGCCAACAAACAAGACATCCATCACCTTGAGAGACAAAACAAATTACACACTGAAGAGAACCTTAATATGTCACCCAGGCTAATAGTGTCAAGGCCGGCTGCCGGTGAACCTGCGCTCTCCCCTGCGTCCGTTCATCCGCTCTGCCTGCTTTTAGACGCAGGGCTAACCACAAAACACAAAACGCCGCAGAGAACCCAGCGCGCTAAAGCACTTCAAAAACACACTTTTGGTTTCTTTACATATTCAGACATTTCACTTTGCCAAGGCTGTTTCTTTGGAGCTTCAAAGCAAGATAATGCTAAAGTGATGTCTTTCATCATTTCACCGAGCATAAACTCAGTTTGATGATGACTGTCGTGAACTTTATGCAATATGTGACCTGCTCCATCATTTTGAGCCGTTGTGACCCAGAAACATTTTATGCACTGAATGAACAAGGGAGTCACTCTAATGGTATAACTATTAGGTTAAAACCGAAAAATAAGATCTTTCATAGTGTTTTATGTATTTATTTATGATTTTTTTAGGTTGTTGTGTTGAAATTTGTATTTATATTGCAAGCCAAAGACACCAAAATTTATATTGCAGTTTGTGGACTAAACTAGTATGGTGGCCGTCATTAAAAAATGGCGTTTTCCGAAATTTATTCAAAAAGACATTAACGAATAAAGATATCAACAGTTATATTTGTATTCACCTATTTTCATGCATATGTTGAGATATCGCATAAAAAAACAAAAACAAGATGCGCATAAATTCTAAAATTACGCATTAAAAAATGTGAACAAAATCAAAAATTTAAGCAGAGGACCTCTGGTTGACAATACGACATAACCCAAAAATGTATGTAGAGCATGGGCTGCATATGCAACAAAGTGTCTCTTCACACTAAGACTTCAGTTCTCAGAGTTCAGCAAGCAAAAAATAATCATGATATATAAGCATCCGGCTAAACAACCGAGTCTGCAGAGTGGATGGATGGATCCAGGGGGCTTCGTAAAACCAATAAAAGTATAATTACATGCCTTTGGCTTTGGTGACAATGCGTGGTGGTGATGGTGACAGGCACCTGGGCAGCGAAGAGGCAGGAAGGATTACCGTCACCCAGCCTCTAGTCACCTCAGCGGGGGTCACCTTGAATGCAGCCTTACAATTTTACCAGTCATTAAACACCAAATCCAGTCTCCACGCACACCTTCCTCATCATCGCTCAAAACTGACAAGGCCGTCACATTAGAACCGCAGCATCTCCCTCTAGACGGTAGGGAGACGCGGGTTGAGGCGTCTTTGCGGCTAAGCTAAACTGTGTTTGACATAATAACGTTGTGTACGCAGACTGTACTCACTGCCAAATAGATTAGGGCTCTGGGTCTCAAAACAAGCCCTTGGAATTAGCATTTATTCAAATCGACGTGATGAAATTGACATTTCAAGTTCAGCGTCTTCATTGTCCCCCTTTTTTTTTCCATTTAGCCGGCTTGTACTCTCCTCACCAGCGTCAAGTGACATAGTTAAAGGTATGTGTTGACGTTTCTTACTTAATATTCTTCGTGTTCAATATCCGAAGCGCCGAGCCTTACATATTCAGCAATTGGGAGATATTTTTCAGGCCAGACAAAGCGCCCATGATAAATTGGACAATAAACACTCTAATCTAATATGGCAGACGTGCGCAGGAGGCTAATGGGCTGGTGAATATGAGCTTGGTGTACGTAGGGACGCCTCCTGAAGCGGGCCAGCAAAGGATTAGCACAGCTCACAGTTAGCACCATTACACCCAGGCATTTATTCAACAGAATTGGTGTCTTTTGTCCCAAGTTCAGTTTTGTAAGTGGGCGCAGAATGAACAGGAAATTGGTAACAGGAACTGATTTGCAGGCGGTATTGAACAGTCAAATCACAGGATAAGCAACGTTGAGATCTACTAGCTATATTTAGACCACGGCTTTGGAGTATTTTTATAGGCAGAAAATGAAAAACAAGGACCACAGATGAAGACAAAGATGTCAAACAAGAAGTTGTTTTTTTGAAGAATTCAGCCTTTACTGTGCCACATCAATGCCATTTACGTCTCTAAAGCCTGTCGGCTGTTGTTCTGCAGGTATTTTCAAGCTCAAAGTGCTAGCTTTCACCAGGCATATTCATAAACTTCTGATAATTATCTTTTTTAAAGCTTGGGAAGATGATCACTGACTTTAACAGCACAGTTTCCTGGAATTTGAGTATCATGTGGGAGTTATTTAATATTCAACATCCTGGTTATACAATTTCTTAGGGCACTTTTTTACATGAAATTCATTAGGCTGGTGCAGCAGCTCCCCAGAGCGCTCAAAAGCTTTCAACAAAATACATTTTGATTACACAATGCCCAAAATAATCTCTTTAGAACCAGAAGCGAGTTTTCACTGTCTTGCTTTCAGCTGGCAAAAAGTTTCATGCCCTTCAACTCCTCCTTTCTTTATTCGAGAACAATGAATTATGAAACATGCCAATGTGAAAGGCCAAAACAGAATAAGACTTCATATATGTGTTTTTATTTTTTAATTTTAGTTAAGTTTAATTCAAGGCTGCAGCTTTGCGTGAATTCAGTCTTAACTTGCCAAACGTGAAGAAATTATAAATCTCCTTAAAAGCAGTGTAAGATAATATAACCTATTAAATATTAATGATAATAAGTAATCTTCATCTATCAATGTGACCACTGATAGCCTGAAGTTATTTTATCATTATAGTCTATTAATGCGTAAATTAAGGTCTTAAGGGTTAATGAAGAGTGAATCCGTTTTGTTAAAAATGCAGAAATATCATATCGCAGGTATAGGACTATCCCTGGGTCGTGACATTGAAGTTAAACTGGATTTATCTCTGTATGTTCTGCAAAAATGGGATCTAAACACAATAGGGTCCAAAATTAACACCCACTAAGTGCCAAATGAGAGTCAGGATGGATAATAAAAAAATTCCAGTTGTTATATCATGTGAAATATTTAATTACATATGCAATTGCTGCAACGATAGTCTCGCTGATGCAACCACTGTGCTTAACTGAAATCAAAGAGTCATACACACGGCCTCATAAAGAAAACATATACTGCGACTCTAGTGCATCTTACTTTTACCTCAATGAAAAATTTTGTGGTAAGTGAATTAAAAATGGTTCAAAAAACAAAAAAAGTGGCTAAAGGTTGTTTTCCTCCAGAACTTATAGGGGCACTTCAGCGCCGCGAAGATGAATCTGTATTTAAACTCTGTCATTTATGTAGTAGAAATGTGAAATTATTTTTGGATTTGGTGCCTTCTAGACTGAGAAAACACAGAAAATGTATTTTTGTCTCATGGGGATGAAAGACAACAACTCCCAGAATGCACTTGCTTCACTTCCCTACGAGGCCACTCTAGTCATGGCTACTGGATTACTGGATCACTTGCCCACCACGTTCATTTTCATTAAATCAGTTCAGTTAGAGACACTAAATTAAAAACTGAACGTGTCTGTTCGATATAATGTGAGTGAGCCGATTGAGTGTCACGGCACAAACGCAGCAGGAGTCAGATGCATTCATCACATGTGCTGAGGTAATCGCGGGATTCGCGGCCGCATATATTCACAGTGCGTGTTCAGTCTGGAGCATTTTCAGATCATGTCTTTGGAAGCTTAACTTTCATAGGAATTGATTTGAAAAATTGAAACACTCACTTTGCTCTCCACCACTCCGCTTACATGAATCTCCGCAGCTCCGCGAGCCGAGTGCTGTGAGTGCAATGTTGAAAACATTCGGAAATAGCGCCCACTGCTGGCTGTAGTCTTTAGCCTCTGGACAAAAACTCGATATTTGACGATATTTGAGTCATCAGAGGATTTATTCCAGAAATAAAATATAAGGGGGGAAAGTACGATAATTCATATATACTCCCGGGTTTCTACTGATACAAAGCTTAATGCTAATCGCTGAAGTAACCCTTTAAAAAAGCAAAATAACAATAGTTTAAGTACTTTTTATAGATGTTCAGTTTAAATGTCAAATAAAAATGGTGTAAAGTTTTGGATCTTGTTTCATAAGTAATCCAAGAAGAGTCAAGAGTCTGACTACATTTTTAAATTCAGTGTCTTTGGTTATAGTGAAATATTCTAGATAGGGTTGGGAACCGAGAACCGATTCTTATGCAGAACCGATACTTATTTTTGAAAAATACCGGAATCGCGCAAAATTCCTGAGTTTCGGTTCCGAAAACGGTTCTGGTGCAATGTGTGTGCGAAGCACTGGAAGCGTGTCCTTTAATAGCGGGCGACAGCTAACCTCATCATGAATATTAATTACGTTGCCTGCCGCTTCCAGAAGTGCAAACAATTAACTAGTGGTGGGCCGTTATCGGCGTTAACGTGCTGCGTTAACGTGAGACTCTTATCGGGCGATAAAAAAAATATTGTTAATCTATTCTCAAAGTTGGATTGGGAGCTGGGTCTATACTACGCAAGCGATGATGACTTTCACCGTGATATCTTAGCGAGAACGAGTCTTCGAACCTGCGTGTATGCTGTGAAATTACCACATCAAGCGTGAGCGCTGTCTTCCAAACTCGGGCGCGCACCCGCGAACCGTTCTCGAGTCCTGATGAGCGTGACTGACGTACTGTAAACAGAGAGCTGTAAATCTCATTTCTGCTCGTCGTCAGCGCTCTTTAGAGTATTTGCAGTACATCCGTGGCAGATAGACGCAAGTGCCATTACGTACTGAAGCTTTGGTAACAAAACTAACGGTTCAAAAACAAAACTATAAAAGTTAGGTGAACAACGCTATTCATTCTGCCGCCACCTCGCTCTACGTCGTTACCAAGTAACGGGGTAAAACAGCTGCTGCTTTGATGACGCAAACGCACCTCAGTTTCGGACCCAAAAATATAATATGAACACGGTCCAGGGAGCAATCGAACTTGGGTTCGGTCCAGGCAATCGAACCAAGTGTGAAAGCACCAGTCATTATTTGGGTAGCATGCATATTCTGAATGCCTTCGGCAGAATTCAAATGAGCCATTTTCACAAAATCAAAATCACAGTGAGATTAATCTAGATTAAAAAAATTAATCTATGCCCACCCCTACAATGCTGAATTACCATTTATTATTTACAAGTTCACTGAATAACTGAATTTCTATTAAATTAATATACAACTAACTAATAAATATAACTAATATATATATAATATTTTTGCAAGAATGCTTTGAATACTGTAATATATGTACAATACAGGACTTTTTTGACATTGCCAACCTGTAAATGAATCAGAGATCATGTAATAAACACAAAAAGGATTGTTTGAGTTGCGTATTATGCCTTTTTCCTTTACCACTATTTGTTTAATAATTTTAATGGAACCGGAATCGGAACCGGAATCATTAGGCGGAATCGGAACCAGAACCGGAACCGGAAAATTTCTCACGATTCCCAACCCTAATTCTAGAACAGCAACACTCGATTCCCATCTTAGACTTCCAAGACTGCATTTCAGGGACACTGCCATGCGTTCCACCACTAAAACTTTCCTTCCCTCAAGAATGTACAAATTCAGTGTCACTTCCACCTCTGAAAGCTCAGCAGAGAGTGCTCTACTCCCACAAACCACAGGGAATTGTCCTTTAGCTGTCCTGTCCGCACTACATTCCCGGCTTGATGCGTACTGATCTCCCCTGGTCCAATTTCTCTCTTTATTCTGGGCCAGGACTGTTCAGCGTTCCACAATTGCTTCCCAAATGTTATTGGATGAGACAGAGACACGAAGCATTTGGAAAAAGAACAGGCCTCACCAGCTGCGATAACAATGTATAATTTAATCCAAGATGGTGTTCCGACCCTCTGTAGACCTTCAGCCACTCCTCCTTCAGTCCTTGCATTATTCAAGCTAATGGTAACCCTGAAATAGAAAAACAGTTTCTTATCTCTTAAAAGTTTTATGGCGCAGAGCGCTCAGAGAGTGGGAGGCAGGCACATGATGCAAAGACGGAGCATGCGGAACCGAGCAAGTGACATGTTTGCTCTAATGCAAACTGAAGGATGTTTTCGGCCTAGAGACCGTCAGCCTCCAGCGGAAGAATCCCATTGGATGAAAAACTGAGATAATTCCTTGAGGGATCTTCTCGCTGGTCTTGGCCCAAGCAGAGCTGGTGATGTTTAAGTCTAATGACATGATTTGGGTTGTGACATCATTTGAGGAACAAGGAGGAGGGTCACCGGACACTGTTTATCCTGTAGGGAGCATTTCAAACAGGATCATGAAGCAGTGATGAAGTTCTGGAGCCAAGTCTTAGACACGTCAAAATAATGACAAGTCTACCAAACTTCAACTGCTCTTAACTATAATGGCAAGCGGCATTTAAAAATAACTAACAGCAAAAATAAAAGGAGGATATTTAAGGAGGTCACAGAACGGGTGCAGATAAATTTAAAGCCAGCTGACATGCACCACATAATCTTTTTAGCCCAAAAGAACGGAAACTAAAAGCACATTTGACCAAAAACAGCATCTCAGTCCCGCAGCATAGAGAGAAATCACACGCCATTCGATTTTCAGCCTGACAATCTTTGGGCAAAATGGTTCATATGACATTTGTTCACAAGAAAAATGTGTAAATATAATAATCCATTTAAATATATATTAACATCAACTACCAGTCAAAAGGTTTGACACACTTGACTGAATGTATGTATGTATCATGATCTAAAAGGCTTGTACTAAAATGCTTGTAATTAATATTAAACATGAATACTTTATACAAATGGAGATATAAATAATGTAGCATAGTTTTTACGAAATATAATTTATTGTTATTATAAATTGATAAAATGCCAAGAACTTGTGTTCTGGTAGTTGTCAGTGTTGCTTTGCGGTTTGGTAAAAGTGGTTCTTAGTGTTTGCTAGGGGTTTTTTTTAGACATTGTCTACTGGCCCAAATCTAAAGAGCTCAATATTAAGTATCTATGACATTCTGGTCTCTAGATATGGATCAAGTCAATCCTTCAATGTAAGATAATGCTATTTCTTCATCTCTCCTCAACAAAGCACACAATTTAAAGTATCATCCGTGACACAGAACACTCAGTGCATGATGACTTGCACAAAGTGTATTATGACTTGACTTAAAAATGAGTTATGCATGTCCAAACTTTTGATTAGCATAACACTTTTGGATTGGTGTTAGTGTGTCTTTGACTCCAAAAAGTGCAAGAGAGAGAGAAGTAGAATGGAAAGGAATAGAAGATGGAGGTGAGAGGGTCTTAGGCCGTAAAATCTACGTCCTCCCATCCATCAGCCTCTGCTGTCATCTCTGCAGCATTAAATCTCCCATAAAACACTGTTACTGTTGGGAACGCTCCCCACTGCAATTAGACAGCAGCTTCATTAGAGAGAGTGTGACGGAAATGGCAGCGTTCAGAGGAAGGGGCAGAGAGGGGCAGATGTGCTCTGATCATAGAGTCCAATCTGGACAAATATTTCTTCCCTGCTGTCCATCAAGACCCGAAATAGAATATAACATGGTGTTTTCAATGATGAAATACGTCCAGCATGAATAATAGCTATATGTGCCAGTTAAACTTCAGTCGGCAGATCAGATCTCAAACGAACACACACACTATGAAAATCTCCCTCATGTTAAATTGAATACTTGGCATCGGAACTGCGGTCAATGTTGGGGAATAATTAACTGAAAGTAGTGCTGCTACTAACGTTTATCAGAAGCGTGACAATAGCCGCAGTAGACATCTAGAGTAGCAAACTATATTTTCAACAATTAGCAGTGTAGCACAACAAAATTATACTTAGCTGTCACATTATGTTGCTCAGATAAGAGTCAATAATTAAACAAAAAACATCTAAATTAGCATTTTTGTGATTGTAAACATCTAGCTTCAAAAGAGTAGCTTGACTTTAAGTTTAACAAGAGTATTTAAATCAAAAAGATATTGACTCTTTACTTAATGCCAATGTAGTTAGCTAATTTTGTTAGCAACAAGCATCAAACAAGTAGCATGACTGTAGTTTAACAACTTAAAAACAGAATACTTACAGAAAATCAAAAAGATATTGCCTCTTTAAAATGTCAATGTAGTTAACTGATATTTGTTAGCAACTAGCTTCAAAAGAGTAGCCTGATTTTGCTACTAGGTGTTTACTTGAATATGCCTAACAATATGTCCCAATTCCATCCTTTCTCTATTCACAATAGTTTATGTCCTTGCTGCATTTTTACCATTTCTAATAAAAAAAAAAATACCATTTCTAATAAAAAAAAAAAGCCCCAAATATAAAAAGATTGAATACTTGGCAAACATGTGATAAGCTGAAAATTGCATACAAAATTGCACACACACAAAAAAAAGTACATGATTCATTTTAGTGATAAAATTTTTTCCCTTCCTTTGAGGTGTGTCTGAGTTGTGCATGTACTGTACGTCCTGTATGAGTGTATCAGCCCCCCATAGACCACCACACTTCAGCTCCCCGGAGAGATATTATTACCCGTTATGAAAGCAACGGTCTGGTTGGGGGCACTCTATCGAGATGTTGCGACATTGACAGCGAGGGGAGAGAATAATTGAATGTGCCATTGTTGAGCTGCACTCTGCAAGCGCCCTGTGCGGCAGACTGTTCAGAGGAACAGAGAAATTATTATTCTCCCGTGCACAGTTGGTATCACTTGTCTCGCAGGCACATAATGGTGAGCGTGGAGACATCAGTGAAGCACAGGCCCGCAAAAGAGCCTGAAATCCATTTCCACACAAGCAGCAAGTTGTGAGAATTGTTAATTGCTTCTCCGATTCTAGCCGCTCTGAAAATCTGGCCACCCAGGACCCTGGAACTCCCAAGTCGGAAAAGGATCGCGAATTGGGATCCATATGCGAGACATTGCTTTTCCTCATTAGTCTTCAGGCAGCAGCAGTGACTTGCATGGAGGTGCTTCTTGGTCACAAGCAGACAGAGGCCTGAAGGGAGAATTACACTTCTGAGCACTGGGTTTATGCTCATTTTCATGGACTAGACTGCCACAACGAAGCCAGACAGCCAAGTGTGGCTAGAGCATTAGAATTCAGCACCATTTCTGAGGGTGTGTCTCAATGTCTCCTCACAGTGGGCTGCCTGCAGGTCCTCATGCGGTCCAGCGTTGGCCATATGGAGGGACTGCATTTTAGGGGTTCGGTGACCTGAACAACGGGAAAGGGAAAAAATATCTGGTGGAGAAGGCGGCAGTGGTTATTTCCAGGCTGAGTTTATGCTGGGTTATGGTCTGAAACAGATGGAGGGTGACATTGAGTGGGTTCAGTTTGCCCTCTAAATGCCATGCCCCTCAGGTGGCCCAGGAGAATAAACCTCTATTAGGATAGAGAGATTGACTGGTACATTCAAATTGTGTGAGGGCATAGCTGCGCAAGAGTGTGTGTTTATGTCAGGTAGAGAACAAGAGATAGTGCATCAAGTCCGACTTGGCCCCTGAGAATTCCCCACTATCAGAAAGTCTATGGTGACAGCCACATTTAAATACATGGGGAGACCACGTGCTTGAATTTAAGTTTAGATAACCTGGGAGACCACAGAAGCAGAACAGAAAAGCACAGACTAAAAATGCAAACGCGCTAACTAGGGCCAGGGCTATGAGGTTCTCTCCATTCAGCCATTTCAAAAGCACTTACAAAAAGTAAAAATATTTAATGTGATGAACTCGCATGCAAAATGTGATGTATAATTACATATGCTAATATACAAATTGCCATTGCTGCACAAAAAAAAAAAAAAAAACTATCACACTGCCTTGATTTAAAAAAAAAGCCTCTCTTGTTAGTTTTAAAAATAATTAACTTTGCATTGATCTTAACGCTGTGCGCTGTGGTGTCTCAAAAACCCTAAGGCCAGGTTTCAACAGGTTTTTTTATAAAACAGTTGAAAAATATACCTTAAAATGAGAAACATCTTAAATAATACCTGGGTTTTGGTTAGGTCTGAGGATTAAAAATAGATTATTTTTTAAACCTTCAGCGCTGGGAACCCCAAACATAATCTCGACAGAAAACAAAAAACTGTGAGGAAATGTACGGAGAAATTAGCTGAATTTGCATTGCCAGTGGTGTTTTTTTGGAGACATAAGTGAAAACATAAACATATCAAAACATAAGTGAAATGTAAATAAACCTAGAAAAGCACTGGGCTGCAATTTAAGCACAGCAATTATGCTGATGTAAAAAACACTTTAACCCAAACATTTTACCGCGCAAATACTACACACGGAGCAAACTAGCACCGGGGATTGTTCTAAACGCTCGTAATAACAGTACAGCAACAAATACTTGAGTCACCCATGCTGATCTTATCATATCCACAGGTAAAATTACACCTTTTCAAGTGTGTCATGAAGAGGTAATTGGGCATGCAGTGTCATCTTTACAGAGAGGAAAGCTGAAGCCGAATTCACACATCTGCTCTGAACATGCTCTAATTGCTCCATGGGAAGCCCTAAATCTCACCAGAAGCCAAAGATTATAGAGATATCACATTTTTTTACCTCCCTCTGAAATACAGATTATACCATTTTAAAAGTATAGGCTAATACCGTTTTCCATTTCAAACAGAAACGGGCTAAAACTAGGGGGATGGAGTCCAGATTACAGAAGGCAACATGCTTTCCACTCACTGATATTTACAAAACACAGCCTGAGCTCAGCCTCTTAATGTATTATCACTAATTAAAATGAATTTAAATGGCACCACTTCTAACTAAATGTATTCAATTTTGGATTTAAGGGTGACAATGGCTGTGATTAGTGAAAAAGCAGCCTGATTATTCTGATAAACAACTCTTTTTGTGCTACACAGAAGGAAGAACGTGTTTGGAAGGAGATGACGTTGGGTAAATGATGACAGCATTTTCAAGTTTTTGGTGAGCTTTCTCTTTAAAACCTAGCCCAACTAAGACATAATTTGAACAGAATCACAAATCTGTCTGACCAAACCCGAGTCAGATTTCCAACCTTTCAACCAGATAGCACTCGAGACATGAGTCAGATTTGAAGTCCATCTGTCACCTGCTAAATCAGAAGAGCCAGAAGAATACACCCACCAGCTCCATCTCTATGTGAAACAATCTGAGGGAAAAACAAGGCAGGCGTGCGTAGGAATGCAGACTGGAGTCAAACATGCCAATTCAACACAGAGATGAGGAACAGCCACCGCGGAGCAGTTACAGGGGAGACTCGTTCACTGTAGGCTCGCAGGACCGGTGATTCTTTGAAGACGAGAGTCTGTTGCGTGTGCGACACCCATGGGCTTCGGATGAGCATCCGCAAGCCTTCGCCAGGAGCGGCCGCTAAGATTACCGCTCTCCCTTTAATCCCACAAAGGGGATTAGATGCTGCCTGAGAAGGGGGAGAGCAGTTCTCCCATAGAATGGGGGTCTGCTTTGAATTATTAACACTTTTCTACAGGACTTTATACCACAATCACAGCCCTGGAAACAAGGGTTATGGTTAAGAGCACTCACACACACATATCCATGCACACAGGATCAGCGTTCCCCACATGGTCACAAGGACTCTGAATTCTCAAGGGGTTTTCCTTCCCTCCCCATCTACATCAACAGCATTTTGAAGCCCAATAACCTCCCACAGAAGAGCGCAGAGGAAGTGAAATTCTATCAGTGTGGTGGGAAAGCTTTTAGCTGAGTAGCGTCTGCACACACAATGAGGGGACATAGTGCTGAGGGGACAAGAGGAAAAGAACTTTGTCATCTGTCAAGTTTTAGCACTCCTCAACCACATCCTGTAAGGAAGACAACTACAAAAATCATCCCAAAAATATAGTCATTATCTAATATATAACAAATCTGAATAAACACAAGAGTTGCTCCTAAGAATCCCCACACTGTAAGATCAAACCCCCAACCAGCCAGACAAACCATAAAGACCTCAAACTACAACAAGCGCTGATTTCCTGAAGTGAAAAAGTCTTCCCAAAACTTACCCCCCTTATTCCATCTGCCCTTATTCCTGCCCTGAAAGGACGGATGGGGAACATCCAGGAAGACCAGCAGAAACAAAGTTAGTCTCACAGGAGAGAGAAGGAACATCTCCAGAGGTCTCGGGGGGGTCGAAGGTGAAGGTCCTTCACCTGCCCGTGTGTATGCTCGCCGGAGCACGAGGGGCGCAAGGAACCTGGTGCGTACGTCCGGTCATCGGTCACAGTCCAGATGCAAGTGTGTAGCGTGCGTGTGCCTCTGCCAGGCTTCCAAGAGCTCCCGAGCTCTGCCCGTCTAAGAGCGCACGTGTGAGAGTGAGACCCGCTTCTCAGTCAAGCTCCATCATATGCGATCGAGAGCCTTCATCATCCGAGAGTGAGAGAATAAGCGTGTGAGAAGCGCAGCTCAGTCTACCCTCGAAACACGCGCACGGATGCATGCACACACACGCTCCCTCTCGCTGCTGCCACCGCTGTCTAAAGCTGTCCGCTGTTTTCCCTGCAGTAGTGGATCTGTCCCAGTCCACAGTGAGAAATCTCACACGGTCGTTCTCGTTTCCCCGCTTTGCACGCCAAGAAGCTCCACAGCGCGTGTTCTTCTATGTGGAGTAGTTTCCAGAGAGGGGATGGAGGTGGGGAGGAAATAACAGCGTAACATGCACCGTGGGTCGCAAGGGATGCGCCAGGAGAGAGGGAGAGTGAGGGCAGAACGGCAGAGAGATGCAATGTGGTGACAGCGCTAATCCTGGAGCTCTGATCATAACAGACATTGAAGCAGCGGAAGACAGAAAGGCTCTTTAAAGACTAATAACACTCTCCGCTTCAACTCAGCGAGAGAAAGAGAGAGAGAGGGAACGGGAGTGCAAGAGAGAGACTCTTAGAGATAAGAGAAGGGGGAGAAGGAGTGATGTTGGACACTGCAATAGTCAGCAGGTTTGCCTAAACACGCTGGTTCTCAGCTTGGGGAAAGTTAGTAGCATTAAACGTCCTCAGGGGGCTCATGCAAATGAACATTGCCTGAAACTCTTGAACACACTCACACACTTTCAAAACGCTTACGCTAAAGACTGTTATTTTTGCCAAGCTGCTGTCAGAGTGTGAATGCTCGCTGGGCTTGGGGTTTTAGGGTGTAAGAAACATGCAAAAGATTTATCATCATTTGGATTCATAGAGAGCGCATAAATAACATCTGCAGCGGCAGCAGTGCCATTAGTGATGACTTGGCTGACAGATACAGCAAACAATGACATATGAAAATATTTCCTGTTATCTACATGAATAAGTCTCGATTTATGATGAGCGCTAGATGACCTTCCCCTCTTAACCACTGTAGTACATCTATAAATCATTTGATTGGCTGCATTTAATGTCAATCAAATGTCTTGAATTACTTTCCAAGTACAACACTATAGGCTCTTTGCTATATGAATGGAAAAAAACACATTCAGATGGTACCCTTTCATCACAGTCAAATCTTACATAAAGAATAAATATGGCACTCTTACTGCTTAGCTCACACTTTCTTCACCCTAAAGAACATTTCTCATCGTGCCTGTTCAAGTATGAAACAACTTGATGGCTAAATGATTCCCTGAGAGGCAAAAGAAGTTTCTCTTTGGCTGCTTCTTTTTAAATGTCAGTGACTAGGCATTACCCATCCCAGTGCTTGAGGGACACAGTTGTAAGGTTGTACAAAGAAACATGAACATTCATTTACTGCTTCCCATTACAGTTACAAATATACTCACTAGGTTTGGAAATAAGTTGTGTTCCATAACATTAAAAAAGGGGAGGGGGATATTGATGTAAGATTTGTTAAATAATGCATATTTTTGCAGATATGATGGAACTGATAAAAACTGACAGTGTTTTTTGCACTTCTATTCAGCAGAGTCGCTGTGTCACTTCTGAATCTACAGTGCCACGGTAAAAAGGATTTGTTTTAGCTGAGTTGTGAGCTTGTTGTCTCAATTGAATGTGATGAGAGAGAGAGCACCATGAAATAATATAAGGACAATAAACAAACAACATGGCCTTTTTTATTGTGTTGTTCTTGCTGGTTCCAGGCAACAGCAAACATACAGCACACCCTGTGCGGTCCAATTCATGAACAAATGACTCTGACCTGGTTCTTTTTTTTAATAAGTCAAAATGACAAATCAGCCTCAGTTATCAGGGATGCACGAAAATTCACAATTTCACTGAACACTAGAGATATTAGAATATTGCAATCATAATTCAAACATGACTGCATATTCAGTTTTCATTTGCTTTTGCCAATTGTGCACACACAGTAACATAATTCAAATACTGCATTGCATATTTGCATTTGCATTTTTAATCTGGCATCCAAAATACCCCTCTTGGATACTGGGGGATTACTAACACACACGTACTTGCCAAACTCACACATTATGCACAGACAGTGTGAGACTAACCAACATCTCATGTAATATATTGAAGAAACATATGTGTTTGTATTGACGATACTCATGATATTTAAAAAAATGAAATATCGCTATCGTGTTAATTAGGGGTGTCGCAATATAGCGGTATTTCAGATAAGCATAATATTTCAAATGAATAGTACACATATAATAATATGACACAAATAATAAAGCACCAATATCTGGTTGGCATCCAAACATACAGTATGTGGCGGATTTGCACCTTAACACTGGTTTCCACCTGTCATAAAACACAAGCACACAGCGCGCAGCTGCTACTGACGCGTAAAAGCATATCATCGGATATGACTCTACTCTCTACTTGCACTCCAAGAAAGTTAGTTCTCAAGTGTGCCAGGTTTTTTTGGGGATTCTGGAAAAAATGAATTGATGATAACCCCAGTCTACAGGACTTGCCGATCAATAGTGAGCACAAAAAGGGGCAATATCACCATCCTGTTCACTCACCTCTGTTATCTTGCATATTTGGCCACTGTACATAGAGTAAGTTTTAATTATTTATATTGTTACATTAACCTGATTCATTTTCTTTGTTTTGTTGATATCCCTTGGGGCTTTTAGTCCAAAAGAGTTCTCATTCGGATAACATTGTATGTCGACTAGAGATAACAAGAGAGGATGCGCAGTATACTGGTACTGGGAAAATACCGGTTTATATTTTATTTCAAATGGTACGATATCATGATTTAGGTATATGCGGCTGTTCCGAAGTTCAGTGCGCTACCCAAACTGAAACAAAACTGGCAAATGTGGCAACAAAGAGGGAAAAAAATGGATAAAGCAGTTTAATCTCACTCAACATGCTCAAAACTAATTAATAAAGAGAGGAGTAGAAGTGAAATTTGGAATTACTTTGCTTATAAAACTGAGGAAGAACCATCAAACCCAGCCAAGCATCTGTCCCTATCCTGACTTGATCAAGACTTTAAGAGATCGACAGGTGAGTGCATCATTCAAACCATCTAATTTAGACATTTACTTTATATAATATTGACACGCACACTATTGCACTTTTTAGATTCGCGTAAGACATAACCCTTTATTTGTAATGCGCGAGCTCTTTACAGGCTTGTGTGTGCGCTGTTGGTATGAGAGCAAAGAAAACTCTCACTCTAAGTGCTTCCATCCCATGTATTACGGAATGCTATAAAATCGTTTGCATGTTTAAATTTGCGTCGGCAAGTGATTTTCGTTAGCTCTATCGAAACGAATGTGAAAATTTTGAATCAGTGATTGGAGATTGCGCAGTATTGCTGAAATTTCTTCTCACAAGAAAGTTTTCAAATCACTGATTTAATGTGATAATTTTTGTTGATTATTTACTAATAAACATTTGTGGTAATTTCCCTCTTTATAAACTCAAAACTTGCAAGAATGAGTACAATTATGCGTAACACCCGCGCCAAAATCAGACCCTGTGTGGTATCGATTTAATAACGGTACTTCGGTATTAGATTGTGGTACCGTACCGAAACAAAAATTGTGGTATCGTGCCATCCCTAATGTGGACAGATCCTAGACCCCTCAATTTGCACAGGCAGATCCATAGACCACAATGCAACACGATTGTGGCGTTACAGCATGTGACTTAATTTACCCTCATCCCACAACTGGGATTTGACATTTAACTGCATTTAAAACTTGTAGACCGCTTTTTACAGTTGTAGTTTATAGTATTGGTATTTTCGTTTGTGTTTTTTTTATATATTTTATAGAAATATATTGTAGTCAATAGTTCAATCCCTTAAAACTCATCTTTGATCACTAAAATTACATATTTAAACATTTTCTTCCTGTGAAAATAATTTCTTTATGCTTTAAAATAGCTTGAATGTAATGTAATGCTACACCATTTCATAATTTTCTATAAACGGATACATGAATATGCAAATTAGTCCCCGTCTCCACTCACTCCCTCCAGCTCAGAATAGCTGATCCACTCGCTCAACTTTACTGTAGTAAATGCTGCACAATGGCAAGTGGAAATACTGGTTTCATTCAGCCATTTATGTTTGAACTAGAAAATGATTCAGCGGAAGAAGTGGAAGAGTGAATTATACAAGCTTGTTTACATGACGATGTATTACATGGATCTGAATGGTAATGTGTTTTATGTATCACTCTCTACAAAGTCGGACACATAACGGTACTTGATATGATTCGCCTTTGGCTTGACTAAGTTATCAAACAGCTAATAATGTGTTGCTAATGTTACACAAACCATGTTCCCGTTCGCCATCTCAGTCTGCGCCTTCTAAAAACCAGCATCCTTAGAAACGCTTGAACAACGTCAATGGAGAGTGGCATTTAGTTGATCATAACATCATAATATACATCATATACATAATTTACCTACCGTGACAAGCCAGACCCACATCAAGATGTTGGGTCTGGGAACTCACCATTGATAGGGCTCAATCCGAGGGGTGAGATAAACGGTTGTCTTTCATATTCCCTCTGCATGCTACAGCCAACCAGAGCAACATGAAGCGGAGCTAGTTGATAGATTAAAGGGGTCATGGACTAGCTTTTTTAATTTTTTTATACTATTGTCTGAGGTCAACTAATGACGTTTGTGTGGTTTTTACAATCAAAAACATCATAATGAATAAGTAATAGGATATTTTCTACACTGGTTTTGAGGCTTTCTCCTGAACGCTGGGTTTCGATGGGCGTGCCACACTTGAGACTTGGAAGTAAACGCCCACGGCTGGGATTGGATAATATTTGCATATTTAATGAGCTTCAGCTCCCCTCTCAGTTCAGTTCATGAGGGAGGGATCGTTTTTGAAAGCGGCAACCGGAATGATTCTCTCGATCACAGGGCTCGTAAACGTCTTTATCAAACAAACACAATGATTTATTTCTCATCCACCCAAGATTGATTGGAATATTATCTCTGTATTACATAGCCCGCCTGATCGGTCGATATAAGCATGAACCGCACACACACACACACACACACACACACACACATGCGCCCAGATAAAGAAAGGAATATTATTTCACTATTTGAGATTCATCGGCCTGCCGATGGGCTTACGTTTTGGTAGCCCGTCTGGAAAACACATAGCCCAGGGACTACTATTACATATAAGAAAAAAAGTTTTACTCACATAAGTTTGTTGCACCATTCCTGTCGAAATCCAATATAGAAGGCACAACACTGTGTCTGCAAATCCACCACCTGAGACTTGTTTACAAATGATTCCGCAGTGAAATGAAGCGAACACACGTACATGTCTTCCCCACGTGAGCTGGAACTTCATTAAAAATAAATTAAGGATCACACATTCCTAATATTAGTATCCAAAGGAAGCTTATGCAGCGACTGAGTTCTTCTACATTATCTTACTATCTTCTTCGACATGTTTTTTGCTGCTGGCTAGCGTGATCAGATGAGTCGGTGGGCGGGGCTACTGAATTACATGTGCTTATTATTCTGTAGAGGCGTGTTTTGCCACACGATGACGTAAGGACAAAGCAGATGATCGTTTTCTGGGCCTAGTGTCTATAAAAGCTTTTCTTTGACTAGCAAGGAAGTATTCAGCTCTGAAACTTACAGGATATTCTTATATTACCATGACCTTTTATATATCACAAGCTCAAGGGAAAGTTGATTTCTCAATTCATCACCCCTTTAAACTTTCACCGTAACCGGTCGGCAAAACTTTGAACACATCTTCCCTTCTTAAGAATCACTTCAGTGCTGTTCTTTGTTCTTTTCTCAAAGAAAAGCTTAACTCCAAGTCTTCCAGAGTCACAGCCAAAGCCGATTCGAAAGACCGTTGTTCGCCAGCTTCTTTGTTTGCAAGTTGCACGCAGAACCTCCGCAACTCTGCCATCATCATGTTAAGCCGGTCCACCAACTGTTTACACAATGTGATTGGCCTGACCAGAGTTTGGTTTTTCCAGCTCGCAGGTCTACCGAGAGTTGCTAGACTACACTCGCGGCAAATTAGATTTGCTGCCGCTAAGGTGCGTCTAGATTTCTAGGCTATAATTTACCCACTTTATTGCTAAATGTACCCGATTTTTCATATCAACAGAAAAATATACTGGGATAGCCTGGCTTCTCTTGAATTGAGTTGCCCCTTCTTCACAGCATAGTAATGATATGCTAAAGCCTGCCCCACACATTGACAGGATTGGTTACAACATATTTGTGACATAGATAATGTCTTTGGTACAGTGGAGTTTTAAGGAAAAAATACTCAGCAATGTTGACATTAATTTGTACATGGTTTGTCTTAATGCATAATAAAAACCACATAGACAACATAACATTAAAAAAAACTGGTATCTTACATAGATAGAATGGTGCAATGGTCAGCAAGTAAGACATTTTTTCTCCACCAGATGGTGGGCCAGAACATAGTCAAAGGATAATTTAAGAAATTAATTGATGAAAAATGCATTTCCATATTGTGAATAATAAATGCGTATCATTTTAATTTGCTTGTTGCAAAATTAAGCCTAACTTATTGTAATAATTATTTGACGTAGCCTACTTTCACACTCCAAATTATTCCTTGGCATCCTCATGTCCTAAACGTTTTTTAGGCTATTGTTTGTGTGCTGGAGGTACGCTATTACATTGTGTGCAGAGTGATGTTAACATTTAAACTAGCTGGCGAGAGAAAATGGCATTATCAAAGAGTCTAAAGAGAAAAATTTACAACAACAAAAAAAATAGGGCAGATGATTGAAAAGACAACTATGCGTTCATCCTACCTAGTTCTGTGAATGCAAAGCCGGTGAGTCTTAATGAAGTTGTCGCTGTTTGCAAAGAATATAATATTAGACGGCACCACAAGACTAACCACGGCACCTTTTTTGCTGATTGTCTTGTCAATCTTTTTGATAAAAGGGAAGCTGAATGTATTAATGGTTCACTGTTAGTTTTTTCATACCACACATTTCATTCAGAGCATATGAGCAGTAATATTTCCTCCAGAGCAGAGAGCGCCCTTCTGAAGATTACGCTCCGCTTGCTCTTTCCACTCAGCCCCACTCGCTGAATGCCCTTTGTGACATACTGGTTTGAAAATATGTGAAACAAGTAGGGTTTTTTCTAGCTTTGAAAAAAGTAGTTGTTAATTTAAACCGTTAGTCAACTAAGCATACACTTTATATTAATTTAATTACTTAAATATATACTGGAGAATGCTTTTCTAAACCATCATTTATGGTGCATTTACGCTATATAGGCAGTTTGCCTATTGCGCACTCAAGCGCACATAAAGCTTTCCAAAAAGAACCGGCAAAAGTAATTATTATGAATGTGTCAAAAATAACAAGGAGACATTTTAATTGTTTATTAATAAACTAGAGTTTTCTATTTATCTAAAGATAAAGTTGACGATGCTGACGATGCCATCTTCGGAGTAAACTTCGCCATATAGAGAAATGCACATTTCATATTACATAATAATAGAGTGGCCCATTTCTTTTCATTTCAAGCAACATATTCTCATGTCTTTGAGTCAAGTAGCCTATACACTGAGTTTCGGTTCATTTATGACTATGAGACACACTCCAGTTCACATGCAATGCAAGTGAACGCCCTGGCGCCTCCACGTCACGATTATATTGTCGGCTATATTTGCTTATTAAATCCAGGTAATTGGTTGATGAAATATATTCAAATTAATATACAATTTATAGAAAACGAAATTCACAGAGACATACAAAATGTACAGGGCTGGTGGTACTCCAGGACATGTTTGAGAACCACTGTACAAAGTATTTATACTGTATACTGTGAATAGTGGTGATTTGCCACAACCAAGACTTGGCATATGTAATACGTAAATATAATTTCACATTGTTGGCAAATGTTTTAACTATGTAACGAGACAACCCTGAACGTTTTAAAACAATTCCACACGTGTAAATGGTAAATGGTAAATGGACTGCATTTATATAGCGCTTTTAACAGACCTATGGCTATCCAAAGCGCTTTACATCTTGCCTCACATTCACCCATTCACTCATTCATTCATTCACCGACGGCGGTGTCAGTCATGCAAGGCGCCATCCAGCTCGTCAGGAGCAGCTGGGGTTAGATGTCTTGCTCATGGACACCTCGACACTTGGTCAGGTGGAACCGGGGATCGAACCACCAACCTTCCAGTTTGTAGGCAATCTACATGAACCACTGAGCCAGTGCCACCCACGTGTAATGGCGGGGACCTTGAAAATTATTTTAATATGCAAAACTGATACCCAATCAACAGTTGGCGTCCAAGTCTTGAATGCGACACGTCTATCAAAATGGAGTGTTTGAAAGAGAGGGTGAAAACAGTAAAGAAAATAGCTTATTCTAAATGTGAATGTTTTTTTTATGTAAAAAATAAGGATAAAGTGGAAAAATGCAGTTCATGACCCCTTTAAATATAAATAGGCTATATAATTTATAATTGATAGTTTTGATTATAGTACTTATCTTTAGTATATAATAGTATATTTTTGTTTGGTTCCTCAAAAGTACTAAAAGACTCATTACTGAATCATTAAGGAACAATAATCATTAAGAAGAATCGTAAGCGGAACCATTACATACCTTTTTCTTATCTTTAATATACACCATAAATGTCCATGTCCTCATTTATTCATTATTTTTAATTGGACATGGCTAATTGATACACTGAAATGACACGGAATCTTAAACAGTAGACAAACCTTTAAATGTGCGACCGTCTCCAAATGTTCGAACACACAAACACAATCACACCTCAATTCACACAAAAGCATCCGTTTCCCTTTTGGATCGTCACCTCTTGAAAAATCAGAAGAAATATGGCGGCCTAGTTACAGCCTCGCTGTCAGAGAAAGAGCATCTGTTCCTAATGCAAACAAGCTGTAAAACCCGAAATGAATACAGATAAATCTGATCCTGAGAGAGACACGAAAACCACCGTAATCAAGACGAACTGCGGCTGCAGGCAAATTTTTGTGGACACGGTAAAACTCGGCAAGAGTCCAACCAGCAACATCCGAGCCTGAACCAAAGCGCGTTCATTTCATACGGTCCACTGTGATCAGTCATCAATAAATGAATTCAAAACTCTGGTATAAGGTTTGGTACATGTGTGGAATGGGCTTTTGTGTTACTACTGCAAAGCTGAAGGCCACTGAACAGCTGTTCAGACTCTTTAATAGGGTTTCTCAGCACCTGTAAAGCACTGTGAGTCGTAGCAACATGCTAAGCACTGGAAAGAATACAATTTGTTCAGAACATCATATTTTATTTCTCACCTCAGGACTGCGTACTATGAATGATTTTGTCGTTTTTTTAACAATTACACAATAGACAAAGCTAATGCTGTAAAAAGCCAAGGCCTTGAGATGTAAGGACACAGCCAACGAAAAGAAACATCTTTCTCAGCACGCTCTGTAATTTAAAGAACTGTGATTGTCTGATAAATGAAGGCTGATTTGCATAAGCTGCTAATTATTGCCTTACTAAAGCCCGAGATGGAAAATTACGATCTTTGGATGAGAAAACAGAAATGTCATCAATAAAAACTCCTAGGCGCTAAAACATTTAAGAGCTCCTATGATGCTGATATAATGGGCATAAGCTCTTGTGTAACATTAACTCAAAGAACGGCGTAAATCTTGAAAGGCAGCACGCCAGTTAGTGCTCGGCTTTGTCAAGCCTCCCGGGAGCCTATTTGCCTAAACTGTTTGTAGATGGGTCTGTTACCCAAATACATTTTACCTCTTTATTTCTGCATTCGAGAACAAAAGAGAAGTAGATGAGCCAAGTGGAGGATGATCGATAGACTGAGGAGAAGTGGGATGCATAGTGTTAGAACGTCAAGGGAAACACAGAGAGTGGGGCCATTGGATCCATGTAGGGTTGAAGCTGACGGCTTATCACCCCCAGACAAGAACCCCCTGGATAAACGCAGTCCGAACAGGAGCGGGGTGCAGCGCCGTGATAAGCAGAGGAAGTTCGCTAAGGCAAAACACCAAAGGAAGGACAGAGAGAGGGAAAGATATAGAGAGAAGTGGAGTGAATAAGCCTTGGGAAGAGAGTGCCAACAGTGCCAGCAGTGCCAGGAATGCCTCACCAGCGCCGCACGGCTAACCCTCTTAAAAAATTTACACATAGACATTCAGCAGAAGCGGCCAATGTTGGTTATCAAAAGAGCATGTGTGTAGCCGTGGTGTTCGTTAGAGCAAAATACTGCAACATGACAACAGACTAACGGGAAAGCGAGATTCTAGTAGCAGCGAGGCCCAGCTCTTGATGGCTCTCTGTGAAATGCATTTCAGGCACGGGAAGTGGCATGGAATATTTTGGGCACAATACACCCCCCCGATGGCAATCTGGCTCTTGTGTAACTAGTTTCTCAGCTCGGGCAACTGCTCTACAAGATACTGGGTAATCTATTTTCTTGTCTAATCCAAACAACCGCCCCCGCGCCCACTTCTGCAAATCCAAACCGGACCCAATCTGTGTGTTTGGCTTTGTATGCACGACTGTTATGCAGCACTGAAATAATACTAATACTAATAATTATCTAGCATTGCCACCATCTGGCTCACGATTAACATTCCAATTAGAATTCGCCGCAATCAGAGCGGTGCAACTTCCAACACGGGAAATAACTGCTGTGACAACGGCTATTATTAGCTTTGAGTACCCCGGCTTATGAATTTTAATTCTACAAATGAACTGTCCGCATACGTCACTATAAAACTGGCAAGCTGAGCATCGAAAACAAAGTGCTTGGGTTTCCGAAGCAGCCGAGGGCTTATTGAAAAGGTGCATATGGACAAACTGAAATTCAAACTATGACTCGTCCCCTGATGGGAACAATACTGCTCATGCCTCAATGATTCGCTTAGTCTTAATGGCTTTTGTGAATCAATATACACAATGGCTTTCATATACTGTGTCATAGTAAGAGCTTTGGTCCACGTTGCTTTTTGTTATGAGGAGGAGCAATTATATGATTACATCTTATGGCATAAAAATTCACATCGGATACACCTTTTAAAAGTCACTGATCTAACTGAACAAATTACAATTAAAGGGATGGTTCACCCAAAAATAAAAATGACCCCATGATTTACTCACCCTCAAGTCATCCTAGGTGTATATGACATTCTTCTTTCAGACGAATACAATTAAAAAAATGTCCTGGCTAATCCAAGACACATAACACATGGCATATTGCCGAACCCAGAAGCGCAGAGGACAGAGCAAAACAAAACGGCAGTCTAAAATTTGATTTTTTTAAAGAGAAATGCCAGAGAATTTCAATATATGAGAAGAGAGGCTTGAGTTTGTTGCCGAGCTCTATTTGTTTAAACCGTGAGAGACGTCAAAGCTTGCGATACTCCTACATCCTGCGTCATATATCGTGTCACGGGTTATTTATTTTGCCTTAAGTCGACTTGCGTAGGCCGTCTGCCGGAAGCTAGTTATTTTACTTTTTTAAAGTTTTTAACATAGATTTTTTCTTACACAACGCATTGCTTCGCTTCAGAAGGCTTTTATTAACTGTATGGATATATTTTATGATAGATGCAATTTTATGAAAAAAAATTGAAAACTATCCCTTTAAGGATCAAAATAATATATGACCTACCAATTAATCAACCAAATTAAATCTGTTGAGAAGACAAGTGAAGATCATTTTAAATATCACTTTCATTTGGCAGTCAAACTCATTGACTAGCATTACAATAAGCAATTTTAGTAATCAATATATCGTGTTTTATTTGCAAATCATTCAATAAAAACCTGTCACTGGTTTAATGACTTATTTCAATTCAAAACATGAAGGTGAAGATATTTTTTTTTGTAATGGTAGGCTAAAATTACATACAGATTAAAGAGGATTGATTAAATCGCATCATTTTCTTTGATATTAATCATGTTAATCTAATCCTTTAAAATTGACAGGTCAAGTTATAATCCATCCTTTCACTGTCCGACAGGGTAACAGTGTGTGGGAGACACAGCAAGCGGAGATATTCCCAACCACCTGACACCCTAATGCCATAAACAAACACATCTTTGTCAACAGAGCTTGCTGTGACACCTGGTATCATCACAAAAACAATATCCTCTGTGCGTGTCGTATTACAGGACACAAAAAAAGCTGAATGCCTGGAAGAGGATTTTACTGAAAAAGCAAGCACTGCATGGTTTCATGAGCCAGTCTACATAAATAAGACAATAATATACAGAATATATCGCTAGATCCCTGTATGACATTGCTGGAAGAGAAATCGAGACACTACCACATTGTTTACAAAACTGCAAATATAATATATGTACACTGCACACAGCATATATCCCCTGAAAAAGAGAATAATAACAGAATGGTATGTCATTAAAACGCTTCCTGTTTGGAGTAAAGGAGTTCGTCTTTTCCATAAACCTTAAGAAAAGTTTAAACTTCATTATATAACGAAATATCAAAGCTCAAACACATTTTAAAAGTAAAGTTGGTTAGGTTTCAAATGACAAAACATATTGCTAAAATGAAATGAACACTTTATGGCTTTATTGTCCAAAATGTCAAAATATGCTTCAGAGTTTCTGCATATAAATGACATAACTTGATCTAGCTGTGGAAATAAACAGGAACACAAGGACACAATATAAAAGTGCAAAATGATTGTGTTGACTGACTGGCCTAAGAGAGATATATATATACAGTATAATTACATTTTTATTTTTATATATATATATATATATATATATATATATATATATATATATATATATATATATATATATATATATTTATCTACACTCTAAAAAATACTGCGTTGTTTTAACCCAATGTTGGGTCAAATATGGACTAACCCAGCAATTGGGTTGTTTTAACCCTGCGGTTGGGTTAAATATTTGCTTAAGACAACCCAAATGCTGGGTTAAAACAACCCAATCGCTGGGTTAGTCCATGTTTGACCCAACATTGGGTTGTTTTTTTACCCAGAATTTATATATACTCTTCCACTCTTTATATATACACATGTACACTGCTATTAAATATACACATATTTAATAGCAGTGTACATGCAGAAAAATGTGTAGTCACTATAGAATATGTATTTTCACTATATAGTCATTATTTTTT
Source organism: Gobiocypris rarus (assembly GCA_023029165.1). Taxonomy (NCBI): domain Eukaryota; kingdom Metazoa; phylum Chordata; class Actinopteri; order Cypriniformes; family Gobionidae; genus Gobiocypris; species Gobiocypris rarus. The sequence goes on from CM040911.1 coordinate 22,201,190, forward strand.
CAAAGACTTTGGGGATCATTTTAAACATATATCAAAAATATGTCAAACCTGTTTGTAGGTTTTTATTGTTGATGAGAACCTAAAAATATAATTATAATTGAATTAATATTGTGAATGATTTCCCTGTGGGATCAATGACTTGCAACAATATATTAAGAGTTACACAGCACTGGCATGAAATGCTATTTTCAATATTTTCCATCTGCCACATAATCCACCAACCACATCAAACCTCACGTTCCTCGATCATCTTCCAAACATCTTCCTTTTAAAATGATTCCCAAAGCCATTTGGATTTAGCGCATCACCCCCTTCCTGCTCTACTTGGATCCATATGTGTGATTATGAACAAGAAAACAAGTGATTCAATTAAACGCTGCGGTACTTGTTAAAGGCGCAGTTACACCACAGCGATAAATCCCAGTGCCGTCAGAAGTTTGGGCGGCACAGAAGAGCCGGGTGCTGGGAGTGGCAGGCGGGCCATTGGCGGCGTTCGAGAGGCAATAAGAATCAGAATGCGTTAGTGATAGCTGTCGTAAAAAATGGCAGGAATGTCTATTTACAACCGGCAGTAAAACTGCCGTTGGTGCGATTTATGTCTACACTTGGCCTGCAACAACCAGCCCCTTTTTTGCCAAGGGCACACCAATACCCTCCACACTACATTAGAATACTGCAGATGGATGTTATATCTGACCGCAAATTTAGGGAACGCAAGACAAGCATGGAAAATTAGGCAGAAAAATGGGCAGTAACATAGAGCCATTTTATTCGCCACATGTGGAGCACGCACATGGCCGTTTGTGTACGTGCCGTCATTAATGCACGTGTATGTGTGTGCGCTGCACATCCCTTCCACCTTCACACCCTTCAAACACTCCCTCCTGTCAGGATCGCACCACCCACGGTGAAGAGTTATTAACACCTTGGTCACACCTTCAGGTAATGGCAGCAAAAATGCTTTGAATTATAAGGTACGTATTTCAGCCTCTCTGGCCCTGTGTCGCTTCCCTCTCTCTGAGTTATGCTATTGATTTAAGAGATCAGATCCGGAGCAAGGGCCAAGATGAAGCTGGTGTGGCCTGGAACTGAGAGAAAAGTGCGAGCCAGGGCTTTCAACGGGCCGGGCTGAGCTAATAGCCAGGGACTTGAAGCACCGATCCCAAAAGCATGCTGCGTTTCCACCGTCGAGCTAGAAGCTCTGCATTGCTTCACTAAAACCCGCCCATAACATGTTTTATCAGAAAACGAATCAGAAAGAAATCACTGTAAACTAGTGAGGTTGCAAAAAACGAACATGATAAAACTGGTCATTTGTTGGCATTTTTGTCGTTTATTTTAAGATTTGAAAACCAAGCATCAATTCATTTTTTACCACAGTTTAACAATAATAAATGATGCATTGATCATAATGGATTAATTTGTCAAGATTGCACATTAGTCCCACAGAAATAGCGTGGTATTTACCGTTATTTCACAAAAGAAAGAGGAAACGCGGCTAGTGAGTATGTTGTCCAGTACTGTTTATGGTATGAATGAAATACGACCCCTGACCGTGAATTTAGGGCAGATTCTGGGTCTTATCGCTAGTTTGTGATAAATAGAGATATTTCGTATACGTATCGATACTGAAATATCTGATACGGTTCTGATACTCCTTTTCTGCAGTATCGATACACTCTTGCTTTCTCTTCTCTCCGACAGTGAAGTGAGACACTCCCGCCTCCTCTCACTCACTTGTCTCATTCACTCCAGTGCTTGTATTGCACATCATTTTAGTTCACATATACCTAAAGTGTGTGCATCATTAATCTATACAAGTGGCGTTCTCATAAAACTGCCTCAAACAGCTTGCGAGTACCAAACTGAGTTTTTGCTTATTGTGCTTAAACGGTCAAAAACATACAAAATTATGTCAAAATGCCATCTTGAAGAGGATTCAGATGAATACAGTCTGTTTAGGAATGTAAATAGTTTAGAGAAATTGCATGTTGTGTAACAGTATATTGGATCCGCGCATAAGCTCTTAAAGTGACAGCAGCCTATAAAAACTTGCTGCTGTCTGTCATGTTAATCAAAGAACAAAAGACAAAGAGAATCACTCGCTGCTCTTGACTGAATAACGTTTGGAACTTTAGTTGTAAGCATTAATCTGTATTTAATTTTTACATCTTAAAAACGTAAAGGTATTTCTTTGTTCAATTCCTATTTCTTTGTGTTAACGTTTACAATTTGTTTATTTGTTCTTATTTTATTACTGACTGTTTACTTGTATTTTTATAAATGTTTTAGTAAATCTAGTTGTATTTAAATCTAGCTTTATTTACATAAAGCCTTCCTGTGCTGTGTGTAAGCATTTTACAACAAAGAAAAAAAAAAAGATAATACATTATCTGGTGGTATATATGGCAGTTTTCGAATATCAAGGTATTGTATCGAAGTTGGAAATTCCAATATTGTGATAACAGCATGATAAACATTGTGATTTTTACTCTAACTGCTGAACACATGCAGACACACTTATGGCAGAGGTCTAATGTCCTTGCGTTATTCAGACTGAGGGTGGCGCTCAATGTTGATTGACAGTCTGTTTAAATATTGCCTAAAGCCGTGTCTGAAAACGCCTTGCTGTGGGCGCTTGAGAGCGCTTGGTAAGCGCAGTGTTTCTTTCAGTCAAGACTCTTTGCTTGTTATGAAACGGAATATCCGTGAAGTGTTACTAGTATTTAATGTCACAGTTAGTTTGTTGTTTCTGTATTGATTCTATTTAAAAATGCAGATGCAATGTAAAGTATTTGCTATTATTATTCCGTTATTATGCTCGTTGTTTTCATCTGTTGACGCTGTACAAGCAGAATATGGCGGTTGGTCTGTGTTGTATGTGTCCTGCCCCTCCTCCACTGTGATTGGATAGCTGGTGAAAAGTGACAGTGATGAGCGTTGCGTTTTACTCAAAGATGAACATTCTTCATCTCTCGGTGACCGGTATAAAATACGTTGAGCGCTCAGCGTTAGAGCGTGAAGTACTCGCTCAGCGCCTCGTTACGCTCATGCCGTTCTAAAACAAGACGTTCCCATTGAAAACAGTGGGATGCGCCAGCCAGCCGCGTGAAGAAAAAATGCTTTGGTGGACACGCAGCCTTAATGTAGTATTTATTGCCTTTGAATGATGTTTTAGAACTTGTGGAGGATTTCCGGTGAGAAAAAGAAAGGAATTTCTATTCTCAGAACAAACATAAAACAAACACATAAAGGCAATTCACATTAGAACTTTCATTAATTTGATACAAAGAACAGACATGCCAACTAGAGGCTGACATTTTTTCGGGAATTCCGCAAGATGGGAAACAAAATCACTATTAATCACGTGATTGGGATGGGAGAGGAAAATATTTTTAAATTAACTACTGTATATGTTTTAATTTTGAACTCAATTCTAGTTGCCCTGTCTCTTTATGTTATCCTGTTTGCTTTGGTGTGGCTGGTTCATTGAATGACGTGCTTGTGAATTTTGTAGCCGGGTATTTCCCAGATTTCGGGCCTATTTGCGTCCACAGGGTTTAATTCTATTAAAAACTAATTAAATCTAATACATTTTGGCACCACTAATTAGTATTAAAAAAAACAAGCCTAGACTTTTTTTATGGCTGCTCTTACTAATGATTTTAACACATTTTATTGGTGTTTTGTGGTACATTATCTGTGTTTTGGTGTTGTCCATACCAGAGTTTTCACATGTTATGCCATATCTCAAACATTATTTATCACAAATTCACTTTTTTTTAAAAGCATATGAATGAAATGTTACCTGAATTAATAAACGTCATGCACAGATTAAGCATATATATGCATTTTGTACTTTATTTTGCTTAATTTCTACCTGTCCCATGGTTTAGTCGTCATTACCAACACGCTCTGCATATAGGCACTTTCCTACTTTTTTTCATCAAAAGTTTATTTGGTAGCCATGGTAACCTAATTTCACAGTGGAGCACATGGATTTCAAGCTGCAAGACTGATGCCTTGATGTCCAGAAAAGTAAGTAAATCTACTCTTTATTCTTTGTGTTGGGCATGTACACTTATTATGCGTCATTACCATATGTGTTGTATTTCTGTATTTTTTAAAAAAAATTGATTATTTGTATCACTTTAATAGTTAAAATGGTGTACATTACATGTAGAAGGCTAGCTACACTTAGTCATCATCTTTGCTAGTAATTCTAGTTTTTGACAAAATGTCATTACCAGCACAGTCATTACCAGCACATTACAGCTTCTGCTGGTAATGACAGGTTGTGGTGGTGATGACGGCAGATACATGAAACATACTGTTCTTTAAAGAATTGATGTTGGATATGTTATCTTAAATTAATTAATATACATTTACCAATCAAAAGTCACTATATTTTAAAGGATGTAATGCATTTGTTTTAAAATACTAAATTAATTCATTATAATTGTTGTGTTTAGGTGTGACATGGCTCCAAAAGCAGCTGCCCAAAGGTCTTACAGAAAACATCTAAAAGATGATCCTGAGAAATATGCACTGTATCTGCAGAGTGAGCAAGAAATTAGCTGGTTGTCCTGAATCCTCAATAAACAAGCTACAGTTAGTCCAAAACGCAGCTGCTAGAGTTCTTACTAGGTCAAGAAAATATGATCATATAACACCAATTTTATCATCTCTGGTTACCTATTAAGTTCCGTATCAATTACAAAGTATTGCTACTGACCTATAAAGCCCTAAATGGTTTAGCTCCAGTGTATTTAACGGATCTTCTATCGCCCTACAATCCATCGCGCTCTTTAAGATCACTAAACTCGAGGCTTCTGGTTGTTCCTAGGATATCTAAGTCCACTAAAGGAGGGAGGGCATTTTCACATTTAGCTCCTAAACTCTGGAATAGTCTTCCTGATATTGTTTGAGGTTAAGACTCGCTGTCCCAGTTTAAAACTAGATTAAAGACGCATCTCTTTAGCCAAGCATTCACATTATAATTACCTTTTATACTACAGTTAAATCGGATCAAAAGCATTAATATTCTGAACAGCAGCTATGCTAATTATTTCCCATCTGCTTTTCTGTTATTATCTCGGGACACTAGTACCGAGGTAAATAGTTAAATCAGCTCCAGTTTGTATCCAGCCTCTCATGGAGACTTCAGATGCCACAACACCTGTGATGAGACGACTCGACGCCAGCCTTGTTATGGCCTAAATTAATACATGATTGATTAACTTTTTCTAACATTTTTCTTTAACATTGTCTTTAACATTTTCAATGTACATTTATGAAATGCACTTGCTGTAAAGCTGCTTTGAAACTATGTGTATTGTGAAAAGAGCTATACAAATATATTTTAATTTAATTTAATTTAATTGAGAAAGAAAGAAAGATATCGTAGAAGAGAAACAGGAAAATTGAAATCTGTTTCCCTATTGAGCACGTGAGAACACAGATATGAAAAAAAAAACGATGGAAAGTTAATCTGATCAGTCCCCAAGAACTAAAGCAAGAAAACAAGGGGAGGACATGGTAATCTCAGGAAGACTCTTATTTTCCATAACACATAAGTCTCACAGCTGCGACAAACCTACCATCAAAAGAAAATTAAAGGAAAACAAATCATATCAAAGGTCTAGTTTGGGGTAATGCATTACACTCACCTAAAGGATTATTAGGAACACTAATACTGTGTTTGACCCCCTTTCGCCTTCAGAACTGCCTTAATTCTACGTGGCATTGATTCAACAAGGTGCTGAAAGCATTCTGTAGAAGTGTTGGCCCATATTGATAGGATAGCATCTTGCAGTTGATGGAGATTTGTGGGATGCACATCCAGGGCACGAAGCTCCCGTTCCACCACATCACAAAGATGCTCTATTGGGTTGAGATCTGGTGACTGTGGGGGCCATTTTAGTCCAGTGAACTTCATGTTCAAGAAACCAATTTGAAATGATTCGAGCTTTGTGACATGGTGCATTATCCTGCTGGAAGTAGCCATCAGAGGATGGGAACATGGTGGTCATAAAGGGATGGACATGGTCAGAAACAATGCTCAGGTAGGCCTTGGCATTTAAACCATGCCCAATTGGCACTAAGGGGCCTAAAGTGTGCCAAGAAAACATCCCTTACACCATTACACCACCACCACCAGCCTGCACAGTGGTAACAAGGCATGATGGATCCATGTTCTCATTCTGTTTACGCCAAATTCTGACTCTACCATCTGAATGTCTCAACAGAAATCGAGACTCATCAGACCAGGCAACATTTTTCCAGTCTTCAACTGTCCAATTTTGGTGAGCTGGTGCAAATTGTAGCCTCTTTTTCCTATTTGTAGTGGAGATGAGTGGTACCCGGTGGGGTTTTCTGCTGTTGTAGCCCATCCGCCTCAAGGTTGTGTGTGTTGTGGCTTCACAAATGCTTTGCTGCATACCTCGGTTGTAATGAGTGGTTATTTCAGTCAAAGTTGCTCTTCTATCAGCTTGAATCAGTCGGCCCATTCTCCTCTGACCTCTAGCATCAACAAGGCATTTTCTCCCACAGGACTGCCGCATACTGGATGTTTTCCTTTTCACACCATTCTTTGTAAACCCTAGAAATGGTTGTGTGTGAAAATCCCAGTAACTGAGCAGATTGTGAAATACTCAGACCGGCCCATCTGGCACCAACAACCATGCCACGCTCAAAATTGCTTAAATCACCTTTCTTTCCCATTCTGACATTTAGTTTGGAGTTCAGGAGATTGTCTTGACCAGGACCACGCCCCTAAATGCATTGAAGCAACTGCCATGTGATTGGTTGTTTAGATAATTGCATTAGTGAGAAATTGAACAGGTGTTCCTAATAATCCTTTAGGTGAGTGTATATGACTGTGTTCAGCGTTTTACCTGTTCTTAACTGCCCTCCTGTTTCATGTTGCATGTTTTATTTTTATTCAACATGGCTATGAAATTAAATAGTCTGTTTAGACTATAATTATACTGAACCAATCCTGTTCACAAGGAACACAGTTTATGTTTGTTCTTCCATAATCAGATTAAACTATGTTTTGATGTTCAAACAGATTACTAGCTGGTCTTTTTTTGTTGTTGTTGGTCTAAAGTCACTTAGGCTCTTAAATTACAATAGCTTATGATCAGTGATTTGTCATCACCACAACAAACTGTCATTACCAGAATTGCAATGTCATCACCATCAACATACATATTTTTGCCAATAAATTCTGTATAAATTACAAAAACATCCTACAATTATATATTTCTAACAATGTTGGACAATCTAAATGATCACTGTATTAAAAAGTTTTGATATATGGCATTCACTTAAAATAAGCTTATATTCCAAGCTGGGGTAGATTGATGAATCAGAAATTTAGATACTTAAATGACTATAATTCATCTTGCAGCTAAAAATCAACAATCCCATTAAGTTCAAGATCAAATAGATTCCATCTGAAAGCACAAAATGTTTTAAAAGCACTGATTTATCATTTAAGTTTTATTTTATGAATATATTCAATGATGTGATGGTAATGACACATTTACTTCACATAGTTAAGAAAATGTCAAAAAATCATAAATTCCCTTATCTTATGGTCTCAACCAAACTCATAACATTGCTCCTGACTTAAGGACTGATAATTTGATGTATTCCAATTAATACAATTTGGAATTTTAATTTTCAAAATTGCAGAAACCCAATTTGGCCCTTAATCTGAGAAACGCCCAGCCGCGAAAATCTGAATCAAAATGGAGCCAGACATGAAAGCCACGCTGCAACGACTACTGTCGGAAAATGATACCTCAGTTGTGCTCACCGACATTTCTGAAGTAACCAAAAAGACGGTGTGAAAATGCCATACGCCAGCTGTAAGACATTTACTGCGCGTGCGTGCCTGTGTTTGCATAGGTGATTTACATGGAATTGAATGTGCATGGTTTAAGCTGGCTTTCAGTTCAATAAAAACATAATAATAAAAACGACATTTTGGATTTTTATTCAATTAATCTGTACAGATTTTTTTACTGTAACCGACAGATTCCAGGCAAAAAAACAACACGGGACAGTGGGAGGGAACGGGAGTCATTCTGGGATTTTAAAAACAGAGACGAGCATCTGCATTTGTCCCATCCCAATATCAAAATGAAATTAAACAGGAAAAATACATTTCACTGGGTTTTAAAAAGACAGATGAGTGAGAGAGACACCAGGATACAGAGAGAGAAAAAGCAAAAGATTCTCAGATTTCAGTACTTTGATTGTGATGTGATCATAGTCTCCGAGGACAATTAGGTCATGCGTTAGTTTAACTGTTAACTATTTAATGTCCGGAAATAAGGATATTATACAAACACATAAAGATGCCAAAATGTAAATAATTGAATCTATCTCATTGGCTGATTATGCATCTACATGACAGATATATTTTCCATCTGGATCTTGCTATGTGTTCATGAAACGGCATGCCTATAAACCACACAATCTGACAGCAATCAGAAACACCTTAAATGTAACACACTGGACCGGAACAGCCTCCCTGCATATTGAACTTTATCTGCAAGGCTCCCTGTGGAAAATATGGCCATGGCACACGCCGTGTTCACACAAATGACATTTAGGCGTGTTTTTCTTCTCCGCTAAATTGCAGCACATCCAAACGGTACACATTCAACAAATCAAACCTTTGCCATTTGTGTAACCTTAGGCCCTTTTGACCTCTTTTTGTGAAGGGTCAAGTGTCGACTGAACCCTGCAGCCGCCTCATTGTTTTTAAAGGTCAGAACCTTGTTTTGACCAAAATGAGTTTTCCCTTTCCTTTGCATTTATGAGCATAGAAGTCTTAGAAACTAATTGGAACTTATAGCTGAATATAAAGCTGTAAAAATGGTGTCACCTACTTCGTATTCTTAAAAAGAAGTTCTCTTTGTCATTTCTAATTCTCTTCTACTTTGGGTCTTTTCATTTTCCAGTCTTCAACTTCTACTCCTATTTTGTTCAATAATGCTGCTAAAAACCTTTTTTTAATTTTTTGATTGCTGTCAGATCAGTAGCTTTGTGTCTTTTTTTAGTTAAATCTGTTCACAACGTTGCTTTTGAAGCTTTTCCTGAATAAATAAATAAATAAAACAGTCAGTTGAGGCTGAATAGAGAGCCATGGATTTGTCAGCTGCGCTCAAAGGGAATCAGACAAGTGATGATAAAAAATGCAAACACAAATCTAAGCTTTCGCTCTGTTTTGCTGCACTGTTACTACGTGCGAGTGAAAATCTGGCATCTGTATCACTGAAAATCATCGTTTACATCTGAGACAATCTGGAATGCGGCAGCGGACAGACACATCAGTGTTATCACGGTTGAACCGAGACCCAGAATGTATGAATCGATGCTGTTAATGAGATACAGAAAGAAAATACAAGATAAGAAAAAGTTTACGGTCCTCCGTGTTTGAATTCAGTCACTTTACGAAGAAAGGGTGTTGAAGACTTGATTATCACTGAAACCACATTAAACCTGAAAAAAAACGGGCCTCTCCTCCTCCTCATTTGGCTTCACCTGTGCACAGAGCGCTAATTAATGCCCATGTCTGTGCTGAAGGTCGTCTGGTCCTCAGACAAACACACTCCACGCTCCATCTCACTGACTCAATTAACAGACCTGTCTAATGACTTCCTGCGGTCCCTCCTCGACACTCCCCGTCTGCACCTCTCGTGCGTTTTCTTTCTCTTTTCCAGTTTCTTCCCTACTCTCTCACCTTCTGCAACCAAAGTGAAAACTACGTTACAACACAAGGCGGTCTGCTAAATGACCGAGCGCACTCATTTCTAAACGAGCATGTAAAAAGCATATTTGTGGAGTATATTGGTAATGAAGTTTTGCAGCCGCTGGTTGCAGCAAGAGGAACCACATGGTTCCAGGGTAATGAAACCTGAATTTAAGACACCGTAAGCGAGCTTGATGCCACATTAAATTAAAAATGAAGAGATGAAATGAAGTGAACATGTTGTTTTCCCATTTAGCCTCTGCTTGCTTCGTTCAAATGGCTAAACAGAAAAACAGTATGAAGTCCTCATGACTTCTTGCGTCAACTGATTAAGAGACTTTAGAACATCCAGGATAAGAGACCTCAATAAACCTTTTGCGTAAGTCCAGTCTCATAGACTTTTTAGCTGCATCCGAAATCGCATAATTCCCTACTATATAATAGGTGAAAAACATTCTATTTCTTAATTTATAGTCATAAAACCATGAGCAAAAAGTACCTAGATGATTATTCTTCCGGTGAGATTCTGAAGTGTGCATACGATGGACACTTTACTATCTCATGAGGCCACAGGAGAGGATTTGACGCTGGAAGCCACATGATAACAACATGGTGGATGTAGCACATCTGAATTACATTCATACTACACCAGGGAATCCTTTTAATGGCACTTGAACATATCGTCACCTACTGTGCGACACCTGCGTGACAGCTGACAAACCTTGAGATCAGCTCCGGACATCCCTACACAGCAAAATATCCAGTGTTGTTTAGAGTTGTTTTTATGGTGTTAATTTATCAGAGTTAAAAAGTGTTGATTCTGGTGTTGATTTGAATGGCATCAACACTTGCAGTGTAAATCAGTGGTCGGAGTCAGTGTAATTACAGCGAGTTGACATAATTGACACTGGTGATGAGTTGATCCAATTTCCGGTCCGTGCACATTCCTTACTTTTTGATTAATGGCGGACGACCACGAGGAGTTGGCAGTGTTCAAACAGGTATAATATTTTATAACTACTCAATTTAACCAAATTTCATGTTAAGTTTACGTTTTTCACCATTCAGAATAATATTAGAACGTTTCTCAATAGGCCTATTGCCAGGGTGCTAACATTATTTCCTTTCAGATTACGTGACAGAGCTCCGACATAACTCGAGGCCCTTTTGATGGTTTACTGGAAAATTGAGGTAAGAGTTATATTTTTTTATGTTAGTTAGCAATTTTAAACTTAAGTTTTCTTATATTTTAAGGGTAGATAGGGTAATGTATGTGCGTTGTGTACTGTTAGTTACATTAACGCAAACAAAAGCCGCATTCATATTCCTTTTCTGGTGACTCACAGTTAACGTATTTGTGCTGCCAAAATAAGACATTGTAATGCATTTGTGTGTCCAATATTTTAGTATAACTGTGCATTGTTCCCCAAATAATCTCTGACTGTTTAAGTGAATAGCAATCAGTGACTCGCGGTCATATAGCCTATATATATAATTTTTTTTTTTTTTTTTTTTTTTACGTCGACCTTAAACGCGGCGTGGATGGCCTAGGCTACATGAATATAGCGGTTCCTCGTCTGCAAAGTAACATGCGGCGGAGATACATGATCAGATAATCAAGCAGGAGGTGATTTGCTGAACTTCTTTTCTGCCAGCATATGATTATGAACTAACGTCCACTCGAGACACGTGTTTTACGCGCGCGCTTCCTCTGCAATCGTTTACAATTACATGATAGTAGATACGAATTAACTTGCTGCAATTTCACTTTAATTTAACATTAAGGTTGGATGACCAAATGGAGCTTCTGATAGCAGCTCGCTGGATTTTCTTTAATGTGCATTTTTCTTGACAGCTTCCGTCATGCTGGTGAAAGTTCAGTATCAAGGTGTGAAGAAATTTGCAGTAGGACTAAAATCTTTGCGTGGCAGGGGGAGCTGCCACAGAAACCTGCCAGGACTGAAGGCAGCTGTCACGGAACCCGTCACTGGTTAAGGCAGCTCCTCTAAAACCTGCCAGTGATGGAGGCAGCTGCCAGTCCGGTAGATGCATGTGAACAATACGACAACGCTGTTCCGCAGTATTTACACAAACTACAGTATGCGAGAGCAACTACGGTATGCATATTAGGTCATTATTCACCACTAACCAATCGCTTTTGAGCCTGCCTCGAGATCTCTGTGTTTACAGCTGATTAGACCAAACGGACACAGGAGAGCAACTCACAGTGCACTCATGACCTTATTTAACACGTTAACTTATATTTTATTCCGCTATATGTGTTTATAATAGAGCGCGCGTTCTAAGCGTCGCGCCAGCCACAACCTCGCGTTTACCTGCCTCGAGATCTCTCAGTGTTTTACAGCTGATCAGACCAAACGGACACAGGAGAGCAACACACAGTGCACTCATGACCTTATTAAACACTTTAACTTATATTTTATTCCACTATATGTGTTTATAATAGAGCGCGCGTTCTAAGCGTCGCGCCTGCCACAACCGAGCGTTTACCTGCCTCGAGATCTCTCAGTGTTTCACAGCTGATCAGACCAAACGGACACAGGAGAGCAACACACAGTGCACTCATAACCTTATTAAACACTTTAACTTATATTTTATTCCACTATATGTTTATAATAGAGCGCGCGTTGTAAGCGTCGCGCCAGCCACAACCTCGCGTTTACCTGCCTCGAGTTCTCTCAGTGTTTCACAGTTGATCAGGCCAAACGGACACAGGAGAGCAACACACAGTGCACTCATGACCTTATTAAACACTTTAACTTATATTTTATTCCACTATATGTGTTTATAATAGAGCGCGCGTTGTAAGCGTCGCGCCAGCCACAACCTCGCGTTTACCTGCCTCGAGATCTCTCAGTGTTTCACAGCTGATCAGACCAAACGGACACAGGAGAGCAACACACAGTGCACTCATGACCTTATTAAACACTTTAATTTATATTTTATTCCGCTATATGTGTTTATAATAGAGCGCGCGTTGTAAGCGTCGCGCCAGCCACAACCGAGCGTTTACCTGCCTCGAGATCTCTCAGTGTTTCACAGCTGATTAGACCAAACGGACACAGGAGAGCAACACACAGTGCACTCATAACCTTATTAAACACTTTAACTTATATTTTATTCCGCTATATGTGTTTATAATAGGCGCGCGTTATGGCGTCGCGCCAGCCACAACCGGCGTTTACCTGCCTCGAGATCTCTCAGTGTTTACAGCTGATCAGACCAAACGGACACAGGAGAGCAACACACAGTGCACTCATGACCTTATTAAACAGTTTAACTTATATTTTATTCCGCTAAGTTATATGTGTTTAGAGCGCGCGTTCAAAGCGTCGCCACAACCGAGCGTCCGCCTGCCAGATCTCTGTGTTTAAACACTTTAACTTATATTTTCATTTGGTCCCCACAAAGGACACACACACACACAATAGTGATTTTTAAATGTAGTGGAGTTACATCAGGAGTATTGGAAGGCCGAAAATGTGTCTTTGAAATCAGCGACCCCCACCCGCAAACAAGTACAGGTAACACCGACAACCCCCACATTCACACCCAGTTGTAGCTTCATTTAAGATTTTGATTGGTTGAATTTGTGTGGCGTTCAACCGAACAATCTGATTGGTTGGGAGCGATGGACGATGACGATGAATCTCAAGGCATAGTCATCATTATTCACCCATCTTTTCTGCGTAAGTAAACTTTTTTGATATAGCTGTTTTACATGAAAATGCGCTATATACTAATTATATAGAAGCTATAATTACTTTTGGCTATAAATATATTTAGTTAGTTACGTCGCTAATAATTGTAAAGTTCATCAACTTTTTTTTTTTAAGGTGTTGACGACTGGCGATCTTTTACAATTACACCATGGGGATTACACATATAGCGGAATAAAATATAAGTTAAAGTGTTTAATAAGGTTATGAGTGCACTGTGTGTTGCTCTCCTGTGTCCGTTTGGTCTGATCAGCTGTGAAACACTGAGAGATCTCGAGGCAGGTAAACGCTCGGCCGTGGCTGGCGCGACGCTTTGAACGCGCGCTCTATTATAAACACATATAGCGGAATAAAATATAAGTTAAAGTGTTTAATAAGGTTATGAGTGCACTGTGTGTTGCTCTCCTGTGTCCGTTTGGTCTAATCAGCTGTAAAACACTGAGAGATCTCGAGGCAGGTAAACGCTCGGTTGTGGCTGGCGCGACGCTAACGCGCTCTATTATAAACTCATATAGCGGAATAAAATAGTTAAAGTGTTTAATAAGGTTATGAGTGCACTGTGTGTTGCTCTCCTGTGTCCGTTTGGTCTAATCAGCTGTGAAACACTGAGAGATCTCGAGGCAGGTAAACGCGAGGTTGTGGCTGGCGCGACGCTTTAGAACGCGCGCTCTATTATAAACACATATAGCGGAATAAAATATAAGTTAAAGTGTTTAATAAGGTCATGAGTGCACTGTGTGTTGCTCTCCTGTGTCCGTTTGGTCTAATCAGCTGTGAAACACTGAGAGATCTCGAGGCAGGTAAACGCGAGGTTGTGGCTGGCGCGACGCTTTGAACGCGCGCTCTATTATAAACACATATAGCGGAATAAAATATAAGTTAAAGTGTTTAATAAGGTCATGAGTGCACTGTGTGTTGCTCTCCTGTGTCCGTTTGGTCTGATCAGCTGTAAAACACTGAGAGATCTCGAGGCAGGTAAACGCGAGGTTGTGGCTGGCGCGACGCTAAGAACGCGCGGTCTATTATAAACACATATAGCGGAATAAAATATAAGTTAAAGTGTTTAATAAGGTCATGAGTGCACTGTGTGTTGCTCTCCTGTGTCCGTTTGGTCTGATCAGCTGTAAAACACTGAGAGATCTCGAGGCAGGTAAACGCTCGGTTGTGGCAGGCGCGACGCTAAGAACGCTATAAACACATATAGCGGAATAAAATATAAGTTAACGTGTTAAATAAGGTCATGAGTGCACTGTGAGTTGCTCTCCTGTGTCCGTTTGGTTTAGTCAGCTGTAAACACTGAGAGATCTCGAGGCAGGCTCAAAAGCGATTGGTTAGTGGTGAATAATGACCTAATATGCATACCGTAGTTGCTCTCGCGTACTGTAGTTTGTGTAAATACTGCGGAACAGCGTTGTCGTATTGTTCACATGCATCTACCGGACTGGCAGCTGCCTCCATCACTGGCAGGTTTTAGAGGAGCTGCCTTAACCAGTGACGGGTTCCGTGACAGCTGCCTTCAGTCCTGGCAGGTTTCTGTGGCAGCTCCCCCTGCCACGCAAAGATTTTACTCCCTCTCGAAATTTGTGAAATTGCTCAGTGATTGTACGTTCCAAGATTTTCTCAATGAAGGTAAGTTAAGAATCTTGTGCTACTGCTTAGAAACGTAGGCTACTTGTATTCATATAGCAAATATGTAGCAGTTATATAGCATCTGTGTATAACTGTATAGTCATATAGAATATGCTTGAGGTATAAGCCCACTCAAGTCCACAGCACAGGGCTTAACACTTTAAAATAAGGTATAATTTGTTAACGTTAATGTGTTAACTAACTTAAGTATTAGTTCATAAAATATAACTGTTTTTGTTCATTTTAATTCATAGTTCATTCATGTTAAAAAAAACTTTTGATTTGTGTAGTAAATGTTGAGATTAACATTACGGTATCTTAAATTAGTAAATGCTGTAGAAGTAGGCTATTGTTCATTCTTAGTCCATTAACTAATGTAACCTTAATGTAAAGTGATATATTTATAATTTATATAATTTTTTCCATGCTATTGTTAAATTACTTTTCAGTTAAGAGCAAATTTGGTTTGGCAAGAACTGCAGATCTTCAAGTATTTGACACAGACACCAATGTGGAAGAGGACATCTTCCATGAATTGATTGAAGCCAGTCCACATTTATGCCTAACTGTAACATGTCCAGAAGAAAATATTTCTGCTGGTTTGTCTGAGGGTAAGTATATAATAACACACTTGATTTTCTTTCAAGGACTCCAGTGTAATTATTCTGGGGACAATGCATTTGTGTCCGAAACACATTTATCTTTAGCAGATGCTTTTTTCTAAATTGACTTAAATCATAAGGAGGCAATAACATGTGAAGTGCTAATAATGCAAACGTTGTCTAAAATAGTCCAGGCTACAACACTAGCAGGATACAATTAAGTTACTTGCTTATGAGTTTAGCAATTTGAATATTGTCACAGATTTGTTTGGGATAATATCTAAAACAAGGAACTGGAGTTCCTGAGATATCCAGTGATTAAAAGGTGAACAAAAGGATCAGGTGGTTAAAGGGATAGTACACCCAAAAATGAAAATGACCCCATGATTTCCTCACCCTCAAGTCATCCTAGATGTATAAGACATTCTTCTTTCAGATGAAAAAAATAGTAGTTGTATTTAAAAAAGTACTGGCTGTTCCATGCTTTCAGCAGTGAATGGCTGATTTGTTTTGAAGCCCATAAAAGTGTATCTATCTGCACTATAACTGCTGCAAACGGCTCTGGGGTTAATAAAGGCCTTCTGAAGCGAAGTGTTGCATTTGTGTAAGAAAAAAATCCATATATAAGAATTAATAGACTAAAATAACTAGCTTACAGCAGTCGATTTATGGCAAAAGAGTAACCCTTGATGCATGCGTATTGATGAACGCAGAAGCAAAGAGGAAAGAGCAAAACACAATAAATTAGTCATCTATTAGAGTCTAAAACAAGAATTTTTAAGGAGAAATGGATTTCGATATAAGAGAAGAGGGCTTGGGTTTGTTGCCCAGCCCTATCCATGAGGCGTCAAAGCTTGCAACGCTCCTGTATATCGCTGACTCTCTTGCCGTAAGTCAGAATTGCGTATGACGATCCACCAAAAGTTACTTATATTAGTCTATAAAGTTTTAAATATGGGTATTTTTCTTACACTAATGCGCCACTTATTCAGAAGGCCTGGACCCGTATTAACCCCCGGACCCATGTGGAGCAGTTATATGATGGATGGATGCTCTTTTATGGACTTCAAAAACAAGTCTGCCATTATAAAGCTTGGATTAGCCAGGACTTTTTTGTTAATATCAGTTATTTTCTTTTCTGAATGTCATATACACCTAGGATGACTTGAGGGTGAGTAAACCATTTGCACATTTTAATTTGAGTGAACTATCCCTTTAACAGTGTCAACTGCAGCTAGATATAGCAGAATCAGAATTGACAAGGGTGTATCCTTGTTTTTTTTTTTTTTTTAAAGGGTTTGTTCACCCAAAAATGATACCTTTTAAATAAATCATTCGCCCTCATTCCTTGCAAACCTGTAAGACCTTTGTTCATCTTCAAAACACAAATGAAGATATTTTTTGATGAAATCCGAGAGCTCTCTGACCTCTCCATAGACATCAATGTAATGAACACTTTCAAGGTCCGGGAAGGAAGTAAAGACATCAATAAAATAGTCCATGTGACTCCAGTGGTTCAATCTTAAATTGCCCTTATGCCATTTTAAAGTTTACTATTTTAGTTTGAGGTCTCCAACAACAGGTTTACTTGCATCAGAGGTCCCAAACTATTTTTTTTTATTCATAATATACATTACACATCACCACATTTTTCAGTGATTCGACTTGAGTCGACCCTTACTTTGAGAGACAATGACTTTATATATACGCTGCACTTTTAGATTTAAAATGTGTAGGATGTTTTCATTCACTTGAGAGCTATGTTACACACTGCATGTATAAGGTAATTTTAAAAATCCATAATAGGGCTCTTTTAATGGTATAAAGTGGCGATAATACTTTGTGTGCAAAAACCAACCAAAATAACGCCTTTATTCAACAATCTCTATTCTTCCACGTCATTCTCCTATGCTTTTACGTAGCAAGCGCAGTACAGCGCTGGGCCTTGAAAGTTGCAATGACATTGCTGTCTATGGATAGTTCAGAAAACTCTCAGATTAAATCCACAATATCTTAATGTGTGTTCCATAGATAATGGAAGGTCTTATGGATATGAAAGGAATAGAGCGAGTAATAACACTATTTTAGTTTTTGCTGAACTAACATTTTAATTTGATTTGTGATGGAAAGTTCTTACTTCAGAAGTAAAGAACATTAAGACAATAAAGCCCTTTTTGATGTAATGCCTTTAGAGAAAACATGAAAATTATGTTTTGCTTTTCTCTCAAGAATTTTCACCCACAAGATGCTCAACCCCCAGCACATGCACTGATACTCTTTCACTCTCTTCAACTGACCATGAAGAGACAGAGAGAGCAGTGCAAAATCAAACCGCAATAGCCAGCAACAGTTTTAACATAGACACTGAAAAGGCAAAATGGGTGCGTATGCATGTTTTCCTTATGGTTAACTTGACCATATAATTCACAATTTTAGCAGTCTTCAAGTGTTCACCTTTATTGTGGTCATGTTTAATCAGGTTGTCCAAGATGCATTGGGAAAAAATCTGGTGGTGAGGAAGTGCTTGAAGAATACCAGACAACTAAAACTTTAAAGCATAGTACCAGGCGGCAGCTTGTTAATATTGTTGTCAGTCACATGACAGAGAATCACGGGTAAGACTTCAGAGCACAGATGCAAGAAATACACACAGCAGTGTAAATTGGTGTAGAAAACAAGGTCAAGTTTAGCATTAACTTTTTATTATTTTTATTTATTTTTTCATTTGTAGGAGGATCCCCACCCGCAAACAGCGGGAAACTTATGCTTTGGGCATTATTTCTCTCTTTCCTAGCCTGAGAGACCCATTTTCAACAAAGGGCTATGTAAGAATCTTCTGTATTGATGTCCTTTTAACACAATCTAGTTTAACATTTATTGTGGCACCCAATAGCAGTTTATCTATTAAATGTAACAATATCGTCTGATTTTACAAAGTGTTCTCATCTTTCTGACAGGAGCATTTCTACGATCCAGAAAAGGGAACCGGGTTCATCTCCTGGCGCCTTAAAACTTTGTCTAGGAAGAACCCAAAACGTGTTCGCTTGGAGATGACTGAAAGTGGAGGACCAAGTCGACGAAGAAGGATAGATGATGTGCAACAACTTGAAGGAGATGCATGCAGAGAGGCAATTTCTTTTCTTGTCCACACAGCTGATGAAGCTGAAGTTATGCAAAAGATGAAGGAAACTTTTAAGCATAGACAAGAACTGGTACATAATCCTGAAAGATCAGCTGACGTCCTTGATGTCTTTCCAAGATATTTGGATGTAAAAGGATTGGTAAATACAACCATTTATTCACCTTTTCAAATATTGTTTGTGTGTTTTATATATGCCTGTTTTTTTATTTTTATTTGTATTTTATTTAAGTGTCTTATAAGAGAACATAACTTAAGTAACCTTTTAAGTTATGATTGCTTCTTGGACTCTTTCATGCGTAGTGATAGATTTTAAAAGAATTCAAGTAAATACTTTAATTACTGTGTTCATCTAATTTGCACATTCATGATTTCTTAGTCTATCAAACATGCACACACTATCCATTTTGGTGGTAAAGGATGAAAAAGTCCCAAGTAACCTCTTGTAATATGCTTTGTCATTTAGATAAATCAGGACTTTGCTCTGCTGTTCAATTCTGAAACATCCAACAAGTTTCTTGAGAGGTGGGAGACAGCATTCAAACAAAAAATCATCAACGAAGCCAAATCTCTTACTTCAACAGCAGAAATTCGATGTCTTCTCAATGCAGCAGGTGGACAAGGATCTGAAAATGGTTGGCATGATTTGTGAGGATGTCAATTTCATATTTGCTCTGGTTTCTTGTTACTGTGAGCACTAAATGTTTGTTTTTGTTTATCTAAATTGCCCACCACCCTTAACATCTACGCCTTCAGATTGGGACAGTGACATGTCATCTGTTCTGCTGCTGCTGCATCTCCTGCCACCTCCTCCAGGGAAGAAGAAAACAAAGACCAGTCCAACAGAGGCTGTTGACAGACTTGTGCATTTCCATAAGGTAAAACTCACAATACAGTTGCAAAGTCATTGTGAACGTTTAAATTATAATTTTGCTTATAAATACAAATGCATTGGTTTTCAATCATGGTCCTTGTGACTCACCCCTCTGCACATTGTGTTTCTCTGACCTGAGACACTTAGGGTGTACTCACACTAGGCACGGTTGCCTTGTACCGTGCCGAGCACGATGTCCCCCTCCCGACTCCCCACTGGCCTGCACACTGCAACTAACGTGCGGGCGAACGCGCTTACGTCATTCGATGCAACTTTCTGTTTTGAAGAAGACCGAAAGAAAAGTGCTTTCACTAATAGACTGCCTAATAGATTTATCATTTATGCCGCTGGCGATTTTTACTTGATTGTACTGCACGTAGGCTATCAGAAGATTATTATGGAGGCAGCTGACTTTGATGGAAGAATTAGCAGCTTTACTCACAAACTACAATTCATGTTCATCAATAAGGGGAGAACCAGGACCGTTATGAACCTAAACTTTATTAAATCGAAAAGTGTACCCAAATAGTAAAAGTTTGGAGTTTGCTGTCATAATGATGATAGTAATGCACAGCTGTTTAGTGCTCGGCGGCGGTTAGCGCTCATACTGCATGCGAACCACGCCCGAGTCCAACTGAACCGTGCCCTGGCCCACCTCTTCCAAGCGGGCCCGGCCCGGCTACGGTTCGGAGCTCTCACACTAGTCAAACGAACCGCGCTTTGGTGGTCAAACGCGCTCGGGCTCGGTTCAAACTGGCTAGTGTGAGTACACCCTTAAGGGATAGTTCATCCAAAAAGTTCACCCACAGGTTGTTCCAAACCTGGATACATTTATTTGTACTGCCAAACACAAAGGAAGATATTTTGAAAAGTTTGTAAACAAGCTGCTTTGGGCAGCCATTAACTATCCTAGTTTTTTTTTCTACTATGAAGTCAATGGCTTCCCAAAGCAGATTGTTTAAAAACTTTCTTCAAAATATCTTCCTTTGTGTTCAGCAGTACAAAGAAATGTATCCAGGTTTGGAATAACCTGAGAGTATGTAAAGGACAATTTACATTTGAGTGAGCTCATGGAGCTCTTGCCTAATGAGGTGAAGATCTGAATCAGGTTTGTTGAATAAGGGAGACATACAACATGTGCAGAGCAGTGGGTCCACAGAACCGGGATTCAAAACCGCTGGCATAATGTGACTGTCTAATGCTGCGTTCCACTCCACTTTTAGACACGCACTGCATTAAACAATTTCGTAAAGGAAAAAAATAAATAATAAATTCCCCAAAAAATAAAACTCCTTAGTGGATTGCAAGTGATCAAGGGCTAAAGATGTTCCAGTTCAGCCGATTGCAAAGGTTCCGCCAGCAGTGGGCCCTCATGCAACGTAAGCGATGACGCACATCCGAGTGAAGCGAGGCGGAGGAAGTTAGCGAGTGAAGGGTATAATAAAAATGAACTGGAACGCAGCACAAATGTACCTTTTGGACCTTTTTGTACCTTTTGAACTGATTGCACGTGTTCACTTGCATTTTATTGACCTACAGCTCTTGGATTTCCATGTACAACCCTTTGTTTGTGTTCTAATGAAGTAAGTCAGTCACATAGCTTGGTTTGGCTGAGGGTGTACCTGCAAATGTTGTGGTTTTGTTTTTTTGTTTTTTGGTGGGGCGTGTGTGAAATTACTTTTAATGATGTTGTCCTTTCACTGTAATACACAAAGCATACTGCAACTGTTTTTTTGCCACATATTGGATTAAGTTGGGTTATATAGGCTTCTTCTTCATCTTCTAATTTGATTGTGAGCACGTTACCAGTACCAAATTTAATGCATTTCACATTATAATTCTGGGTTTTTTTTTTTCGGGTTTATTTAATTTGATCTAATTTTTGTTTTTGCTTTTTTCAGTCCTGCACCAGTATTGAAGGCCATCTCAGTGGGAGGGAGGGCCACCAGCCATTCCTATTGGGATCAGGAAGGATAAAGAGCAGGATCGACCACTTTTATGTTGTAGTAGACAAGCGCCTCATCCCTTGCGCTGGAACCAGCTCCTTGAGTGCCTTTGATGAACTTTTCAAAGTTCACTACGTCTTCAACTTGTCCTACGAGGAAGCCCTGGTCAACTTCTTTACCTTCCTCCAGACCACAGTTTACAACATAGACGTTGGTCTTTCAAGTGAGTCTCCTAGAGTAAGGGAACTGCGTGCAAAACTTTTAAATTAGTTTAAATGTTGAAGTGTTTCATCTGTAAAAGTTTGCATGCAAACAGCCACTCTTTGATAGGTCATTTAAGAGTCACACACAGTTTCTACCCTTCGTTAAAGTTTAAGTTGTTCTGTGCACAGAGTGGTTGTAGTCGGCAGTTTTGTTCATATTCTGGTTTTCAAGCATTTGAACCGTTTTCATGTTGATCCTTGTCCAGGTTTTGATTTAGCATCTGGTGATATGTCCTCTCAAAATGTTAATAATCAGACGGGTTCCTTGTTTAACGAAAGTGATCCCCAAGTTGCTCTCATAGAGAATAATGCTACCTTTTCCAGGAGAGAGACAGCAGACATATGTGCCTCAATTGTGGCCAAATTACAGTGCAGTGGAATAGCCAATAGCTTAGTATCATCAGTTGTTTCAGACCTTGAGGACCTCACCACGGAACTGCATAGCCAAACTCGTCAAGATGTGATTTCTGTCATTCCTCTTAATAACCCTGTCAGATCAGCTGTCGAAGATAGTTTGGGGCATTTTGAGAATCCCTTTTCCGTGTTTAACACGAAACTAAAAGAAGTAATTATTTTGTTGACAAATGGGGTGTTGTGGAACCTGTTGAAATTGTGCTTGGCATGAGATACGACACAAGGAGAAACAAAAAGACTGGATGTTATGATCAGGTCCCAGTAAAAGAAACATACGTGTATGTCCCAATTTTGGAAACATTACAATTTATGTGTAGAAATGAAGACGTATGTACACTGCTGACAGAATTTACAGGAAGGCAGAGATCACATTTTGAGGACTTCTGTGATGGAAGCTACTTCCAGAGCCATCCGTTATTCTCAAAACATCCCAGTGCTTTACAAATTCAGGTGTACTACGATGAATTTGAAACTGCCAACCCTCTTGGTTCTAAACGTGGTGTACACAAGGTTGGTGCTCTTTATTTTGTGCTTCGAAATTTACCTCAAATTTAATTCAAGACTGATGAATATCCATTTGATAGCTCTATTTCATGCGCAAGACGTGAAAAAGTATGGATTTGACCCCATCTTGGAACCACTGATTCGTGACATAAAGATTCTAGAGTCAGATGGTATTGAACTACCCATATCAACAAGTAGAGTTTATGGCACAATATGTCAAGTAATTGGAGACAACTTGGGGATGCACTCAATTCTTGGGTTCACAGAATCATTTAGTGGACATTACTCCTGTCGTCTATGTTTAACTGAAAAAGCTGATGTCCAGTTACTTTACAATGAGGATGATTTTAGGGTTATTTTGCGTGATCGTACAATTTATGAACAGCACTGCAGTGAATTAGAATCTGACCCTCAACTCAAGTCAACACATGGCCTCAAAAGAAACTCAACACTAAATAGTCTGCAGTATTTTCATGTGTGCCACAACTATTCTCTAGATGTGATGCATGACCTCCTGGAGGGAGTTGTGCAATTTGAAATGAAACTACTGTTTGAGTATCTTTCAGAAAAAAATGTTACTCGGAGGTGAATTGCTCTCAGAATATATTCATATGATTATGGATATTTGGAGAGAAAAAATCGCCCTACTAAGGTTAATCTAGAGCACAGTGGAAATAGCATAGGGCTCAACTCTATCCAGGCACTCTGTCTTATCAAAAATGTTCCATTACTCTTTGGTGATATTGTACCCTTAGGTGATAAACATTGGCATTTGCTCCTGCTCTTACTTCAAATTCTAAACTTGGTGTTTTCCCCCTGTATTTCTAAAGGCATGACTGTCCTCCTGAAGTATTTAACAATTGAGCACCATGAGTTATTTAAAGAGTTGTATCCACACAAAACTTGCTGCCCAAACACCATTTTATGGTGCATTATCCAGCCTGCATTCGCAAAATTGGACCGTTAGTTCACATGTGGAGCATGAGGTTCGAGGCTAAGCATAAAGTTTTTAAGAATACACTAAAGAATTTCAAAAACATCACCAAATCTCTGGCAAAAAGTCATCAGATGTCAATAGGCTATCTTTGGGAAACGACACCATTGAGTCAAGTTGAGTGTGGACCTATGAAAACATTTTGTTGGAATGATGTTGACAATGGTGAAAAGTTGGCAGGAATGCTACAGAATCCCATTCAGACAAGTATGCATTCCATGAATTGGGTCAAAATAGATGGGACAGAATATAGACCAGACCTCATTGTATGCAATGAAATTGAGGATGAAATTCCTGTCTTCAGTCAGATTCGGAAAATACTTTTCATTGACAGCACTGTGTATTTCATTGTCGACAAACTTTTCACAGAACATTTTTCAGAACATCACCATGCGTTTAAAGTACAGAGATTCTGTGAGTTGGGTGAACTTGTAAAAGCAAACAGCTTAAAGTTCTACAGGCCTTTTGATCTGCAGAGTTTATATGGGTCAGATGATGGTGAATACATTGTACCTTCTTCTGTGTTGGTGTAATTGTTGCATCTGTGTTGATAATAAAATTTCTGAAGGTCAAAGCAAACTGCTAGTGTTGATGTATTTAATTTAATGCACACATGTACTTTAGTCAAATACAGATTACAATTAATAACCTTAATCAGGGTTTGTATGAACACTACATTAGTGTGGTAATTAGTTTCTTGATAACTTGACACAGCTAGTGTAGTTTCAACACTAACTTGGTGTAAAATATTGACTCACCTAGTGAAGTTTCAACACTAACTTGGTGTAAATTATTGACACACCTAGTGTAGTTTCAACACTAACTTGGTGTAAATTATTGACTCACCTAGTGTAGTTTCAACACTAACTTGGTGTAAATGGGGCGGGGGTGAACACACATGGTGTTAACGGTAAACACTTGTAGTGTTGTTTTTGCTCTATACAAGTGTTAAAAGAAGTAACACTATTTAAAGTGTTAGTTTAACTCGATTTAGTGTGGACCTATATAAACCCCGAAAAAGTGTTAATTTTCACACTGTGTGAGTTAATTTAACACTTTCAAATTTGCTGTGTATATTACACACATTCATACTACAACATACATACAACATACTACAACATACAAATGAATATGCGCTTTCGATATAGCCATTGGTTGGATTCTCTATGACCATACGTTGTATGGCTGAAACAAAAACATTTTTACATTTGAAAATTAAGACTTTTGTTTTAGTGTGTTGAAAGCGTTGGTGGAAATAGTGAAACACTGCTCAATTTAAAGGGCAACAAAAAAATTGGTCAAATTTGTAGGCATTACATACCTTAAAAGAACACTCCACTGTTTTTAGAAATAGGGCTTATTCAACTTTCTTATATTTAGATAAGTGGGCAAATGCATTTTTGTCTCAGTGCATGCATTGTTTTAGTTTGGCAGGATCGCCGCTAACTTAGCTTAGCATAATGAATGGAATCCAATGTTGCCAGCTAGCATGTCCCGAGTAAAAGTGATCCAAAAAAAACCCCCACCTAATTACTTCTTGTGGCTTGCGTATTCACAACGAATACAAATAGCGATGTAGATTAGAAAGCAAAGCCAAAATGTTCTTCCTGAAATCGTTTCTTTCTTTTTTTACTGACGGAGGGCCAAAAGTTACATAGTGTACCTTAACTCTTTTCCTGCCAAAGACGTGTTTTTACGGCTTTCCGTATTTTCATGTTATAAGGTAGGGGGTGCTATCATGCATCATCTGAAAGAGTACAGGACACAGGCGAAGAAGATGCAGAAACAAGCAATAGCATATGTAATCAATAACGCATTAATCAACATTAAGCATAGATCAAAACTGCCTAACTTTACAGAATGAAATGCTGACCCAGGACGAGCAACAGGACTGTGAAGCTTTCAGGGTGTTGATGTACTTGATCTACTCCATCTATGTTTTGATAATCTTTCTGAATCTGATCCAGATGTAGTATTCTGCAATTGTAGTACATTTTATGAAAATTACACATATTCAAGTTGTTTATAAAAAAAGAATGCATAAGGCTGATATATTGAATGCTCAGACATTCATTCAACAAAATATTCATGACATTTTTGTGAAATGTATCAAAAACGCTGGCGGGGAACAGCAAACCTTTTTTTTATGCTGGCAGGGAAAGAGTTAAAGTTTCAGCACAGCCACTGACTTTATCCACAATACCAGACAGCTTTATGCACTGGTGCCATTCTTAGTCTAACGTGCAGAAACATTTTAACTAGCCCTGTAATGCCAACCACAGCTAGTGTGCCCAAGCAGTCTAGACTGGAAGACCACAAGTTCATCTGTCTCCATAAGAGAGCTTCTGCAGATGAGTGCCGATCTGGCATTCAGTCGAAACTCCAGATCCTTCCATTAGAACTATCAACTTCCTTGATTGCACGAGGCCTCAGACTCACTCAGGTACCGTTTGGGCTTGTGAGATCTCCCTGGCAGCGTCTGGCATCCAGAGAGGCTCTATCAAACCTGGCACTCGGGCCTGACACCTCAATAACCCTCTTGATCACAGCAAATCGAATAAGCATAATAAGGTAGTCAATAGGTAATTTATGGTCCCATAACTGGCTGGAAATATGGCTTCTCAGGGATAAGCAGCAGAGAGGCGGCACTCAGACTGGAGTCAGATGCTTCTTAATGAAATATTTCTCCTCTTTCTCTCTGCCTCGCTCTCAGAAAATAGGATCACTTTTCATGTTAGGCTGTGAAATGCCTCTGGATGCTTCTGCTGCCTTGACTCAACACGTCATTTTTTCTTTTCTTTTTTTAAACTTTGGGCTAACATTCTGAGTATAAATAGGCTAGATTTGGCCTACTGTAAAAAAAATAAAAATATTTGCTTTAAATATTCATCACACAAAGACTGTTGTATACATGTTGAGTCTCCTGTTTGTTTGTTTTTTGGAAAGAAAGGTAAAGTGTCTTTAGGAAAAAAAAATAGCAAACTTAAATGTCTTCACAGAAAATTAAAAAGGGTAAGCAAAGGAGAGTACTAGGCTGCATTAAGTTTGAATAAACAAAATATGATTTGACGGACTAGCGTATCACTAACATAATGGCCACAATGGTGTGGTTGAATAACAATTAAGAAAACACATACATATAAGCAACCAAAATATGTACTTTACATCATAACAGTCATCTTAACTGCATATGAGATTGACAAATTATATGAATTATAATGAATTAATATCAGGACCGAGTGATAATTTTTGGATGATATTCAGATCAACAGCACGATTGTGAGAGTCTAACAGTGTTTCATTACTGAACTAATCAGTTATTTAAACGAATCATTCGAATGAATCATTCCTGAATCAACTAGTGTTTTTATAGTGAATCGATTGACTTGATTTGCTGCCTCACTCAATCGCTTGTTTCTTTTCTGAATGAATGTGAGAAGCGTGTGGAACTTTTTCACCCTCAGGTGAGACTCCTTTTTGGGTGGATTTCTATTGAAATTGCAGTGGATTTCGCTCGATGTGACTGCATAAACTCACATAAAGATGGTCACTTGCTTCGTTCCTGAATCAGTTAGTGAATTATAATACTACTTTTACTATTTCTGCTATAGAAAGTATGAGTAGTATGAGTAGTATGCAGTTCTGAATAGATCAAGTGTTATTGAACGAATTGGTTAACTGAATTAACTCACTTATTAGATGATCACCTGTCAACACCTACTGGTGTATGTATATCACAATTAACGGGATAGTTCACACAAAAATGAAAATTAGGGGAAATATCGGATATTTTACTTTATAACATGTTAAATATGGATATTTTTCTTACAAAAACCCATTGATTCACTTTAGAAGGCCTTTCCTAACCCCCTGGAGCCGTGTGGATTACTTTTATAATGGAGGGATGCACTTTTTTGGGCTAATATGCATGCTAATAAGCAACTAGTTTATGTTGAGTATTGGACCCTAAACTAAATGTTACCGCATAGAGTCTAGAATACTTTTAAAAAGTGCAAATACAACAAAACCTCAAACTAATTCAATCCATCTGTTTTTACAACTGCAGAGCTAGCATTTAGTTCCAAGAAGTAACAGGAATATGATTTCAGCAAAAGTGATATGGATTTTATATTTTAAAAAGAGGCACCCCAGCAATGTTGGGAACACTTGCCACAGGCTGAGAGTAGTGCACTGAATTTATGTGCCACATAAATCCATCAGGGGAAAAACTCTGGAGTCCGAGTCAATGGTACAAGACCGGAGAACACCTTTTGAAATTTCCGCTGGATAACAACTTTCCTTTCTTTGAAAGGCTTCCATCACAAGCGCATCGAGAAATGCTAGAGGAACCGCTTTTGACACCCGCCTGATTTAAGGGTTGTGGAGTTTTTCTGAATTAATACACTGCTCTGCCCCTGAAAATAGGGAATCTCCCCAGTTAATAAATATGGCAAAAGCTAAAATAAATTCATGGCAGAGCTCAATTTATTTCAGACCTAACCGAGGTGGGAAGACAGCTCAGGGGTTTCGGGGGTGCTCAGAAAGGCAGTATTTACGGGTAAGGTGAAGAACCACAGTAAAACATGCCACGGACAGTATTTGTCACTGGGACTCCTGAGTTTGGCTGAAAATGAATCTGTTGGAGATAACAAATGGCCTGTCATACACCACAAGCAGCCAGGGTGAGGCGCTTTCTTGCTTGTGTGTGTGTGTGTGTGTATGTATGATGTATGTTCATTTTCTGATGAGTCCTGCTGCATTGCTCATTCCTGTTAACATCGTACCGAGGTCAATAATCAACTCCCGGCAGGCCGTTTTCCACCCTGCTTTCGCCGTGCATTAAGTTCCCAGCTTCAGAGAAAAGGAAAGTTCACATGTTTGATAAAATACACATCTAAACCAGTGGACCAGTAGCATATTGCGCTGCATCGATCGCCTGTGATTGATTCTCCGAAGGGAATCTGACATGGATCAATTTTGCATTAAGAATTTATGTTCTCCAGTCGTAGCGAGCAGTCGTGATACAGAGATCCATTTATTAACTGAGATAATTGAACTATAGCAGTAAGTAATAAGGAAACGTATCTTATCAGCGAGGCACCGAGATTAGGTTTTCGAAGTCTGAAAAGATGAGATGATAGCAAGCCCCACAATACTTTTTCCCCAGAGGTCACGGGGTCAGGACTGTTTGGATAATGACTTTGAACGGGTGCACACGGGTCAAACTCCACCGGAGTAAAAGGATCATTTTGATAAAGTAGCTTCTAATGACGTTTGCATGTGCAAACCGAGTGCTAACAGAGATGGAGATCGATCAATACGATGCAAACTTTAAGGGAGAAAAAAGATATGAAATTGGATGTGTAATGTATGTGTTGAATGACATTTTAACCCATACAGGCACATATTGGATTAAAATGAATCGATTAATGGCTTCCTATGCATGATAGAAGAGGCATCATGTAAAATAATGAAACAATAATCACTCTCTCAGAATGTGATTATCCACTTCAGGGGTTTTCCATCTTTTAGATGCCATGGCCCCCTAGATATGATAATCCTTCTGCCAGGGACCCCCATCCTAGAATTGAAAAGCCATCTATATAGTTTCTTATATAAAGAACAAATTTATACGGCAAAAAATGAATATTATAAATATGTCTAAAATATTATTTGGAAAATATATAGTTTTACATCATGCAATTTTTCACTCATAGTACTATACAGTTATATGACTGTATTTGTAATGTATTTATTAACAAATGTTATTTATTTATTTTAATTTTTTTTTTTTTTTTGTTGTTGCTAACCTCAGTTTGAAAACTGAACTTTTATAGCACTGTATTTTTCAGACCCCCTAGCACTTTTGTTACAGAACCCAGTTTGAAAACCCCAGATCCAGCACAAAGTACTAAGAAAAAGGGATGCCCGCACAAAACCACAACTAGCACTGGAGAAGACAACCTGTTATTGCTGATGGGACAGTTCCTCCAATTGATGCCTATCATAAAATATGGCGAACATTACAGCCTTTGACCTCCAGTCTAGCCCCATTGACCCCACTGTATCCTCTGGCTGCTGACGGGCAAAAAGACGCGGTCATAAGCTTTAAAAGTGCAGCGGGCTCGCGTCCCATGGGTGCACGTATCGATACAGACAGCGGGAAATTTACTGAGGGCTATTCGGATCGTTACGATGAAGAAGTGCGAGAGGCGTCCATACTGACCCATTTGGAGAGGAACAGCCGTGGGTTGAGTGGCGGTAAGGCGTCTATTTGGAAGATTGACAGCCCAATCAGATCGGCGTTAATCACGTACGAACACCTTGTTAATCAGAAAAAGTGTCAGGACTAACGACCGGGCAACCATGGGCAGGAAAATGTACTTCCATTAATAATTTGGAGCATCTCCAGCGAGCGAGTTTAAAAGTTGAACAGTCACGGTTCTGCCGAGGTGGCTCAGAAGTTTCAGGGATTTTCCACTTGGTGCAGCAAGTTCGCATGCCGTGTTTGAAGAACAAGAATGATCTTTGCCTCAAAGAGCGATTAAAATGGGTCCCAATCCTGTTTCAAGTCATTTGTGTGGTCATGAATAAAAGAATGAGTTGGTTTTCTTAAGCCCCCTTGAAGTTATGAACGGTTTTACTATTGCATGCCTCTAAATCAGCATGGAGAATGTATTGTTAGAAGGCCTTCACAACAAATCCAAACAAATGCATTAGTAATATGGTAGAAGAGCAGATACAATTTCAGTTCTTTTTATTTAATGTCCTGGCCTAGTATTTGCAAATCAAATTGGTGCATATGCATGCGCACGCACACACGCGAAACCCACACAAATGCATACATTAGCATCAGTATCCATACATTAAAGCCTTCGCACATCACATATGCACATACACACAATCACATAGCCATTGCTCTTATTTTCCACCCACTCAAACACAATCGTGACATTTGTCTGTTGTTGAACACATCAGCAAAGTGTCATTCACACACAAGCTCCCTGACACGCCAATCAAAGCTTAAAAGGTCACTTTACCACAATGTACACAGGTGTTACTCACAATGCCATGAACGGCATGTAGGTTTTCCTTCTTCAGCCAGAGTGATTTGTCTAGCCAGAACCATACGAGGACATTTAACATTTCAGCCCAGATAGATGGATTGATTACCCAACAATGTATACATGGCCAAGAGAGATTGCCTGAGCAGAACAGAATGCTTAAAAGGCTTTTCATTGGTGGGAAAAAAACAGGAAATTGGAATAGTTTTTTGGTCTGCAGTATAGCATTTTGTAGAGGAAGACGTAAATTGGAGTAGATTAAAAGGATAGTTTTTTTTGTTTACTTTTTGTAAAAAGAAATTGTTACACATACACACACACTGACAATCCAAAACATTATGGCCAGTCACAGTTGGAGCATATGTCGTTGATCTTCTCCTACCAAGCCCACATATTAAGGTCTGGGTAGATTCGATTAGTTGGATGTCGGGGAAATGGGCAGGAATAAAGATCTGTGCGACTTTAACATGCGGCAAATTGTTATGGCTGGGCAACTGGGTCAGAATATCTCTGAAATGGCAAGGCTTCTGAGTTGCTCCCGGTCAGTAGTCATGAGAATTTACCAACAATGTCCGAGGAGGGACAAACCACAAACCAGCGAGAGGGTGTTAGGCGCCCAAGGCTCATCGATGCACAAGGGCAACAAAGGCTATCCCCTCTGGTCCGAGCCTACAGAACTGTACTTATAACCGTATTGCTAAGTGGTTGCTAAGGTGTTGCTAGGGTGCTCATATGCTTCCCAAGCTCAATTGTACCATGCAAACTCTTGTATAGATTAGAATTTTCAAGTTCAGTTTACCACAATGAGATGAAGGACAACACGAGTAAAAGCCACTGCGGGGGAAACAGCTGAGCTTAAATTAGTGTCTTCGTTTAAGAGCTCATCAGCGATTTGATGTGAATGCGGTGTGAAGGCCGGTGCTGCTGGGCTATGCTAATGTTAGAGCGGACTCGGGCTCTAACCGCTGTCTGGCGGACTTTGGTGTTGATGTGTGAACAGCTCCGTCGTCCAATCAGCGGGACCGGCTCTCTATCAGAACCTAATCCTCCACACACAGCTGCTCCTGTGAGATTAACGCTCCGCAAAAACGCCATCACTCCCCTGAACGCAGCAAGCAGGGGTTTTCACCCAGCCAGAATCATGGCTGAAATGAATAAATTAAAGGACGAGATTAATGTTTGTTTGTTGTTTTCTTTTATCCCCCTCTTTGCTGTTGGCAGACGTGCTAAAGGATTGTTTTTTTGTGGGGGTTTTTGTCAAGTGCTTAAGGCTCTCGCTGGCCCAGTATTGGAAGGACATGTGAAAATGTGGATTTCCCAGCGTGTTTGGAAAGGGCATGCTTCGATTTCAAAAACGAGGGAGGGGGGGAACTCATTCCTTCAGCAGCATAAATGTGCTATGACAGGTTCCTTGCTCGCTTGTACCTAACTTCACTACTGCGAGGTGCTACGAGCAAACAGAGGCTAATCAATTCCCTATCATGCCCCATAGATCACTGTCCCATGCTGAAGACGTGGCCAGACTCTTTATAGATTTCGATGTGCCAACAGATTATTGCTCCTGTTGTACCTAAGGCTTTATTTCATGCCACTACCAAGGAAAGTGGGGGTAACAAATTGTACACACACAGACAAAAAGGATTACTGCAGTCAGACTGAAGATGGTCGTCAAAGAAGGACAGCCACAAGCAAGAAGATCATGCTGACAGCAAAGGAAATTGTACATCTGATACGTGAGAGTCTGTGAATGTAACCTTTTCAGCTCTTTTATCATCTTTAAATCTGCAGAAAAACAAATATGTTTTCCATGCTTTTTCCGTGACATCTCTGATGAGCACATCGGCAGCAAGCATTGCATGAAAGCTAATAAATGTTTTATGTACTCACCCAGTATGGCCGTAATGCTGATCTTAGCATAGTTCATAAAGGGAACAAAAGACACTAGATAGTTTCTAGGAGGGCTGTAACTCATATTAATCTTGTGTTTTACTATACTATTACTGAAATAATAGTATTACTTAGTTAATAAGAATCTATCTATCTATCTATCTATCTGTCATCTGTCTATCTGTATGTCTGTCTGTCATCTGTCTATCTATCATCTGTCTGTCTGTCTATATGTCTGTCTATCTATCTATTGGCTGTCTATCTATCTATCTTTCTGTCTGTCAATCTAGCATCTGTCTGTCTGTATGTCATCTGTCTATCTACCATCTGTCTGTCTGTCTATATGTCTGTCTATCTATCTATTGTATGTCTATCTATATATCTATCTATCTATCTATCTATCTATCTATCTATCTATCTATCTATCTATCTATCTATCTATCTATCTATCTATCTATCTATCTATCATCTATCTATCTATCTATCTATCTATCTATCTATCTATCTGTCTGTCTATCTATCTGTCATCTGTCTATCTGTATGTCTGTTTGTCATCTGTCTATCTATCATCTGTCTGTCTGTCTATATGTCTGTCTATATGTCTGTCTATCTATCTATTGCCTGTCTATCTATCTATCTTTCTGTCTGTCAATCTATCATCTGTCTGTCTGTCTGTCTGTCTGCCTGTCTATATGTCTATCTATCTATCTATCTATCTATCTATCTATCTATCTATCTATCTATCTATCTATCTATCTATCTATCTATCTATCTATCTGTCTGTCTGTCTGTCTGTCTGTCTGTCTGTCGGTCTATCTATCTATCTATCTATCTATCTATCTATCTATCTATCTATCTATCTATCTATCTATCTATCTATCTATCTATCTATCTATCTATCTATCTATCTATCTATCTATCTATCATCTTACTATCTATCTAGCAACTGTCTGTCTGTCTGTCTGTCTATCTATCTATCTATCTATCACCTGTCTGTCTATCTATTATCTGTCTGTCTGTCTGTCTGTCTATCTATCATCTGTCTGTCTATCTACCGTCTGTCTATCTGTCAGTCTATCTGTCAGTCTATCTGTCAGTCTGTCTATCTATCTATCTATCTATCTATCTATCTATCTATCTATCTATCTATCTATCTATCTATCTATCTATCTATCTATCTATCTATCTATCTATCTATCTATCTGTCTGTCTGTCTGTCTATCTATCTATCTATCTATCTATCTATCTATCTATCTATCTATCTATCTATCTGTCTATCTATCTGTCATCTGTCTATCTGTATGTCTGTTTGTCATCTGTCTATCTATCATCTGTCTGTCTGTCTATATGTCTGTCTATCTATCTATTGCCTATCTATCTATCTATCTTTCTGTCTGTCAATCTATCATCTGTCTGTCTGTCTGTCTGCCTGTCTATATGTCTATCTATCTATCTATCTATCTATCTATCTATCTATCTATCTATCTATCTGTCTGTCTGTCTGTCTGTCTGTCTGTCTGTATGTCTGTCTGTCTGTCTATATGTCTATATGTCTATCTATCTATCTATCTATCTATCTATCTATCTATCTATCTATCTATCTATCTATCTATATATCTATCATCTGTCTGTCTGTCTGTCTATCTGTCTGTCTATCTATCTGTCATCTGTTTATCTATCATCTGTCTGTCTGTCTGTCTGTTTATCTATCATCTGTCTGTCTGTATGTCTGTCTGTCTGTCTGTCTGTCTGTCTATCTATCTATCTATCTATCTATCAATCATCTGTCTATCTGTCTATCTATCTATCTATCTATCTATCTATCTATCTATCTATCTATCTATCTATCTATCTATCTATCTATCTATCTATCTATCTATCTATCTATCTATCTATCTACCTACCATCTGTCTGTCTGTCTGTCTATCTATCTGTCATCTGTCAATCTGTATGTCTGTCTGTCATCTGTCTGTCTATCATCTGTCTGTCTGTCTATATGTCTTTCTATCTATCTATTGTCTGTCTATCTATCTATCTATCTATCTATCTATCTATCTATCTATCTATCTATCTATCTATCTATCATCTATCTATCTATCTATCTATCTATCTATCTATCTATCTATCTATCTATCTATCTATCTATCTATTGTCTGTCTATCTATCTATCTGTCTGTCTTTATGTCTGTCTATCTATCTATTGTGTGTCTATCTATCTATCTATCTGTCTGTATATCTGTCTGTCTATCTATCTGTCATCTGTCTATCTATCATCTGTCTGTCTGTCTGTCTGTATATCTACCTATCTATCTATCTATCTATCTATCTATCTATCTATCTATCTATCTATCTATCTATCTATCTATCTATCTATCTATCTATCTATCTATCTATCTACTATCTATCTATCTATCTATCTATCTATCTATCTATATATCAACGTATCTATCTATCTATCTATCTATCTATCTATCTATCTATCTATCTATCTATCTATCTATCTATCTATCTATCTATCTATCTATCTATCAATCATCTGTCTATCTGTCAATCTGTCAATCTATCTATCTATCTATCTATCTATCTATCTATCTATCTATCTATCTATCTATCTATCTACCTACCATCTGTCTGTCTGTCTGTCTATCTATCTGTCATCTGTCAATCTGTATGTCTGTCTGTCATCTGTCTATCTATCATCTGTCTGTCTGTCTATATGTCTTTCTATCTATCTATTGTCTGTCTGTCTATCTATCTATCTATCTATCTATCTATCTATCTATCTACCTACCATCTGTCTGTCTGTCTGTCTATCTATCTGTCATCTGTCAATCTGTATGTCTGTCTGTCATCTGTCTATCTATCATCTGTCTGTCTGTCTATATGTCTTTCTATCTATCTATTGTCTGTCTATCTATCTATCTATCTATCTATCTATCTATCTATCTATCTATCTATCTATCTATCTATCATCTATCTATCTATCTATCTATCTATCTATCTATCTATCTATCTATCTATCTATCTATTGTCTGTCTATCTATCTATCTGTCTGTCTTTATGTCTGTCTATCTATCTATTGTGTGTCTATCTATCTATCTATCTGTCTGTATATCTGTCTGTCTATCTATCTGTCATCTGTCTATCTATCATCTGTCTGTCTGTCTGTCTGTCTGTATATCTATCTATCTATCTATCTATCTATCTATCTATCTATCTATCTATCTATCTATCTATCTATCTATCTATCTATCTATCTATCTATCTATCTATCTATCTATCATCTATTTATCTATCTATCTATCTATCTATCTATTTATAAGAATAAGATGTTTTTATTAAGAAAGACAGTTTTATATGAAACATGATTGCCACTGTGCTGATTCACCACTTGATATCCTGAAGCAAAGCCAGATGAGATCCACTGAATGTATGTGGAAAACATGTCAGTCCGTACAGTTTTGATGCATGTAAGGTATCAAGAGACCTGAGAGCATTGGCGAGAAAGCCAATACATTAGCACATTAGCGTTTACTGCTCAAGCCGTGTGACTGATTAATTATGTTTTTTCGGGGACCATTAATATTTCCAGTGCCGTATGAACTTTATGTCCCTGTGGTGAATTCTCATGATAAATGACAAGGCCATATATTGGGTGTTCACATATTACCCCAAAACACAACAATTAATCACAACATAAGTTCACATGCAGGCAGGTTTGATAAATTACTGCGACATGCGGTCACGGAGTAAAATGAAAACACACAGGGGCAAAGGTATTAAAAACACTAACAACATGTCTGTGGAAAGAGGCCGAACTAATAAGTGAACTTTAAAGCACAAAGTAGCCTATAATTCGCTTTTCCGCATTCCGCTCTGTCTCATGGACAGTGCGTGTGATGTAACAGTGTTCTATTTGTCCTTGGAAAGTGGGAAATTCTTAGTTCTCTGTAAGAACTTTTAACTGGAATGACCCCTCAAGTAGGATTTGCGACTGGGAAACTCAATGGAAGCGCAACATCCCAGACTTCAGAATCTAATATGGCTGCTCAACTGTAGTAAAACAGCAGTAATATAATGTTTATTAGCACTTCTACTGTTTGTCTGTTTCTCAATAAACTCAGCGGTGCCCACAGTATATCCAGCCTCTATTTGTGGGCATGATACTTCAGGGTTATCTGTGCAAAATATTTTTTATGTATTGGTATTTCGACACGTCCATCTTAGTTTTCCGACCAGTTTACAGGAACGCAATCAACTTGTGTGTGACGTCATTCCCATTATCATTCTTCCCCCCTTTTGTGACATATATCTGAGTGATGCAGCTTATCGAACAAGAAAAATGTAGGGCAGGACTTGATTTTGTCCATCAGGAATCGATTGGATCATTGGATTGTTGTGATCGTTGTGGTTGGATCTCTACCGGTTTATCCCGTTCTAGTGCCAGCAAACACAACATCAGAGAAGAGAAGAGATGTCGTTGGGAGGGGAAGTTATTTTGATTAAAGATTACAAGGGCACATTAATTAAAATAAATGATGTGCAGATAAATTATTTATAATGAAGTACAATATTCCTTTAAAAATAATGGTCAATTTTGATGTCATGGTGACTTTAGGATTAATTTTTAATGTGTTCTCAAACTTTGGAAATGCTCATGACTAAGCAGTCTAGAATGTTTGCAGGTGGAGGGCAGGACGGCATGTTGAGTTAAATATAAAATATGACAATGTCTCTCACCTCCGAAGATTAAGACTATGCAGCGTTAAGCAAACTGTTGCAGGAAAAAAAAAAAATTCTGACAGGATGTTCATTTTATATACACATGTCATAACAAAACATTAAAACTTATTGAAATGAAAACCTTGTGCTCTTGTAATTTAGATCAAAATGAAGGGATCAATGAATTTCTACATTTGTCCATA
The DNA here is from genome assembly GCA_023029165.1 of Gobiocypris rarus. Lineage (NCBI taxonomy): Eukaryota > Metazoa > Chordata > Actinopteri > Cypriniformes > Gobionidae > Gobiocypris > Gobiocypris rarus. The sequence goes on from CM040911.1 coordinate 22,238,940, forward strand.
GGATGGAAGAATAGTTATTACAAATGTCTTTTTGCCTTTTGCAAATTGTGTTTATGTTTTAAAAAACTACATTTATATACTGCAGTACCAACAGCTGCCCCATAAAGTATACGGATAATACAATATAAAGATAACTGGTCTGAATTAAAAAAACAAGGAAAAATATATGATATGACTCCTTTACCAGATTTGCAGATTTTATACCGTATAACTGCAGATCAAGAAAGTCAAGGATTGTCCTCAATATGTCAACACTGAACTGAGTCGTTAATTCCTAATGACAGCTTCAGCGTGATATATTAATTCGAAAATGTCTCTCTAAAACTGCATTCATAACATAGCTTTCAACTTAATTTAGTTTTTCATTTTTATTAGACCAACGTAAATGAGAGTATTAAGTCCAGGCGTTGATAGCACACTCTGATCAATTAAAGATCACAGAGCATCTCCGGTGAGGCCTGGAATTTCAAATCAGACATTTGGATGAACATTTCTGGACTTTATCATGGTGATTAAATGTCAGCATTACTGTTGCTTATATTTATTATTATATTTTTAACCCAAAATTATAGTACAGCTATAGTGGTGCTAGCAACATCAAAGTAATTATTGCATTGATTCAGGGCCGTAACCACCATAGGCTTTGAGGGGGACAAGAATTGGAAATGGCAAAATTGCCCCGCCCAATATATGATATTTCTTGACGTTCTTCTCAATTACATACCACTCTGTTTGTTGTTTGTTGACCCAATATATGATATTTCTTGATGTTTTTCTCAATTACATACCACTCTGTTTGTTGTTTGTTGACCCAATCAATATATGATATTTCTTAAAGGTAGGGTAGGTATTGGTTTTGGTTAAAAAACTTTTTTTCCAAATTTGTTTAAACTTTTTATATATCAATACATAATTAAAATGTAAGTACTCTGAAAAAGAAAGTATACAAATTGAGTGTCTGTAGACCTCTCACGACTGTTTTAAAGACAGCTGATTATTTCCATTCACTCCACCTTCTCCCTTCTGGGCTCTTTCCAAAGCCACGCCCCCAGAACACATGAACGCGCTCCGCCGACCGCTCAGCTGGAAGACACATTATTCACCTGAGACGAGCAGAAGAAGGAGCGGAGTGCATGTAGTGACATCATGTCAGAATCACATGTAATAAATAATCTAACTTTATCAGTATGAATATAAACAAATAACATGTCTTTTAGTACTCACTATCAAGCTAGAATACCGATACTGGTAAAGTTTAAAATATATTTTTGTTTGATTCGGTAACGAGCTAGTTATATTTATAAGGCAAAGCTAAAAACGGGTAGCATTGATGCATGATTTTCCAATAACTTCAGTTATACTGTGATGAAGATGAATTTCGTGTAAGATTCATAACATAGGTATACAGTGTTTTGCATGTAAGAGTTTCTATGATGAAAGCATTGCTGACTCTGATGAGGACTACATTCCGGACTCCTGAGACAAGTAGCCTACCACATCGTCAGCTCGAGGACAAGGCCGGGGTCGAGGGCGAAGCTGAAGAGGTCGTGCAAGAGCGCGGGAAACTAGGTTCCGAGGAAGCAGAGGTGCGCACATGTGGGCAGATCCTGTAGCAAAAGGGGTGGTAGCCATGGTAGCGTGAGAGAGTGACAGTCGCAAAAGCCAATCACTTGATTCGTCCCGAACGAAAATAATGAGCAGTGTTTATTGCAGATTAAAAAGTCTAGAGTCACTCGATTTTTATACTCTCTTTTTCAGATTACTTACAATTTAATTATGTATTGACATATACGTAAAGAAAGTTTAATCAAATTTGGACAAAAGTGTTTTAGATAATTCTTACCTACCCTACCTTTAATGTTTGTTGACAGACGTTTAAAAAGTTACATGTAGGCTGCATGAGTGGTCAAACAGCACTCGTTAAAATGATGGCCAATCAGATCAAAGAAGGCGGGGCTTAATGTTCACTGAAGACGAGTGCGAATTTCCAACACGGTGCTTTTAGTTTTTTTACAGTGAAAAAGTGCATGCATAATAAGAGTTAAACATTTAATATTAGAAAACTGTATTACGATGGATATGTTTAACGACCCACAGTATTATACAGTGATGCAAACGACTCTTTTTTTAATGTAAATTCACCATTTCGATTAAAAAATATGCTATCATTTAAATGATGTCATTTATAAATGAATGTAACGAGACAAGAAACTGTATTTTTTTAACATTTTTGATATATTACACATTCAAACAAGGGTGAATATGTGCATTTGTTTAAATAAAATATTATTTGAGTTTAAATAGATTATTTCACAAATATATAGGCTTACTTATTTTACCATTTGTGTTTCTTTATTCCCTTAAATCCCTTTTAATCCTTTAATTACTTCATTTCTTTAAATAAAAATACATGGTTACAGCCTTGTTATTCCTAAATGGAATGAATAAACTGATTCCTACAGTAAAAAAGTCGCTGATTAAAATTAAAAGTACAATCAACTTGGATGTTTAAGTAATTTCAACTTAAACCACTTTGTTTGTTGAACTGAACAAGTTGAATATTGTAACTTTTAAAAATTATTTTGATCATATAATTTTTTACATTCTTTGGCATCTATGGTTCCATGAAGACATTTTAACACAAAATGTTCTTTATAATGGAAAAAGGTTCTATTAATGAGACTTTTAAAATATTCTTCACACACAAAAAAAAAGGTTACGGGAAGGTTCTTTGAGGAGCCCAAAATATTTATTGTATTGCATCGCTGTGAAAACCCTCTTTTTGAATCTTTTGAGTGTAGGGATGAATGAAATGATAAAATGTGGCATATGTTGCAACACGCTGGGAATGCGTAGAAACAAGTCAAAACATTTTAGCAAATACTGGTGAATTTATCTGCCATAAAACATAAATCTAGTTGTGCTGCATCTTGAGATACATATCGCATCACCAGGGGTCCGTTGGGGTCCGTTGGTACTGAACGCTAATGGTTCTTGACACTCACCACATTAACCCTGCACGAACCGAATAGAGAAGGTACATTACAGCAAGCGAGTGCAGAACGCTCTCTAAATTAACTCTGAATTATAAAGAGAAAGAGACAGTGGAGAGGACAGAGAATGACAGTAGAGAAGGACAGAGAAGGGCTGCCAGCGCCGCTTTAGACGGTGTTAGGAAACGCGGACTGACAGGTGGACCCGGGAGAATTGATCGGCCTGGATCCAGCTGTCAGAGGAAGAGCTCATCTGGCACAAGCCAAGTCAAACCACATGTCAAACAGTCAGACAGAGAGGAGGAAAGATACATATGTGCAAGCTTGTACAGCTGTGTCTCTCTCTCTCTCTCTCTCTCTCTCTCTCTCTCTCTCTCTCTCTCTCTCTCTCTCTCTCTCTCTCTCTCTCTCTCTCTCTCTCTCTCTGTCTCACCTCTGCTACACTCTCTGTTTCACTGATTTGTTCATTTAAGCCAAAAGTGTCATGGCAATGTGCACTGCCTCATGTCGCTTTAATTTTATTGGATGAATCCAGATGCAACTGGCTGAGCAGATGAAATTTTTACAAATCAGCATTTCACTAACTAACTAAATGAATAAATAAATAAATAAATAACTCATACTTTATCTAATATTTTTTATATACATTAATATACTGATATAATAATATCATTTATTTGTTGCTTCAGAATATATGCAGCTATTTTTGAATGATCGTCAATGGTGAATAAGGCATGTTTAATAATAATAATAATAATAATACATTTTATTTGTAATGCACTTTACATTAGGCAAAATCTCAAAGTGCTACAGATTTGAAACAATCAAAAACTAAAATAAATAAATAAATAAAACTGAAAAATAAGTAACATCAAATCAATTAAAAGCTCTCCTAAAAAGGTGGGTTTTAAGACCACGTTTAAAAACATTTATAGTCTGTGGGGTCCGCAAGTGGTCAGGGAGAGCATTCCACACACTAAGAGCTGCTGAGCAGAAGGCCCGATCTCCCATTGTACGGAGATTGGTCCTGGGAGTCCTGAGAAGACAAGCCGAAACAGAACGGAGGTTACGTGTGGATGTTTGTGTGGTGAGGAGTTCCTTGAGATAGGTGGGAGCGTCACCATGGATGCACTGGTGAGTAAGGAGGGAGATCTTATACTCAATCCTGAGCGAGACAGGAAGCCAGTGGAGTGATTTGAGAATGGGGGTGATATGCTCGTATTTGCGCACCCTCATCAGGATCCTAGCAGCGCTGTTTTGAATATACTGCAGCTTCTGGAGATTTTTGCCAGTGATGCCGATAAGGAGTGAATTGCAGTAGTTCAGCCTGGAGGAGACAAAGGCATGGACAAGCTTCTCCGCATCTGCCAGTGTTAGTATAGGACGAAGTTTGGCAATGTTTCTAAGGTGGAAGAAGGAGGTCTTACACAGATGTTTGATGTGAGCTTCAAAAGTGAGTTGCGATTCCATTCTAACCCCCAGGTTGGTGACTGATGTAGAAAGTGGAATGTCCTGATCAGAGAAACCAATGCTGGTGATGATGGATTTGCGGATCTGAAATGGAGTGCCAACTAGGTTCGCTTCAGTCTTGGAGCTGTTTAGCTGCAGAAAGTTTTGCTTCATCCACACCTTTATCTCATCCAGGCAAGTGATCAAAGTGGATGGAGTGAGGTCTGCAGAGGGGGAAGAATTTGTCCTCATGTAAAGTTGAGTGTCATCAGCATAGCAGTGAAAAGAAATCCCATGCCGGCTGATGACACGGCCAAAGTGGAGCATGTAGAGGATGAACAGGATGGGGCTGAGCACTGAGCCTTGAGGGACACCGCAGGTGACGTCATGGGATAGGGATGTAGCTTCACCCAACGCAACATATTCAGTTCTCCCGGTAAAGTAAGATGCGAACCAGTTGGGGACCGAGTCAGAGAGACAGATGGTGGAATGGAAGCGTTGAAGGAGGATTTTATGATCAACAGTTTCGAAAGCTGCAGTTAAGTCCAGGAGGATGAGAAGGGATGGGGAGCCAGCATCTGCCGCCATCAATAGGTTGTTTGTGACCCTGACCAAAGCTGTTTCTGTGCTGTGTCCTGTGCGGAAACCAGACTGAAATTTCTCAAATAAATTGTTTTGTTCCAAATGGACCTGAAGATGTGCAGCAACAACTTTTTCCAGCACATTAAAGAGGTATGGAAGGTTGGAGATGGGTCTGTAGTTGTCAATAACATCTGGGTCTTAAGTGGGTTTTTTAAGAAGTGGTCTGATGATAGCAGTTTTTAGTGATGAAGGAACATGGCCAGCCTGGAGGGAATGATTCATGATCTTGGTTATAAAGGGACTTAAGACACAGATGTTAGATTTTACCAAGGCTGTGGGAAAAGGATCCAGTGCACAGGTGGATGATTTCATTTTTCTGATGATGTCCTCAACCTCGCGCTGTGTGATGATAGAGAAGCAGCAGAGATGTTGGAAGGTCCCAGGCTGTGGATCAACAGTCGGGACAGGCAGAGCGGAGGTGGTAGATAGGTGCAAGTGGATGTTGACCACTTTGTTCCTAAAAAAGGTCATGAACTTATTGCACCTCTCTTCTGTGACTTCTGAGAAAGAGTTGCGGTTTCAGGATGTGATTAATAGTGGAGAAAAGCTTATTGGAGTTTCCAGGGTTATTGTTAATGATGCAAGAGTAGAACTGTGACTGAGCATCTCTCAAGGACCTTGCGTAGACCTTCTGATGTTCTCTATAGGCTTGCCTATGAACAGTGAGTCCTGAGAGCTTGAGACGCCTCTCAAGCACACGCCCAGCCGTCTTCATACTCCGGAGTTCGCTGGTGTACCAGGGGGCTGAGCACGAGAAGGTGACCATTCTAGTTCTGACAGGGGCATGAAGATGAATGTTGCTCAGAGATTGGTTGTAGAAGTCAACCAACTCCGTGACTGAGGACAGATCAGCAGAGGAGAATTGCTGGACACCTGGTCTGTAGTTAAAGTTTCCTGGTTCATCTTTCAGGTTCCTGAAGTAAATTTGACAGGTCTCTTTGGTATGGGAAGAGGGGCGTGGCAGCTTCATTGAGATGGCCTGGTGGTCAGACACACCCAAATCATACACCAAGAGGTTTCTAATATGAGGAGAGTTGGAAATGACCATGTCCAGAATGTGTCCCCTAGAATGAGTGGGTACATCCACATGCTGTTGGAGATTGAGGCAGTCCAATAATTGAAGAAACTCATCTGCCAGGTGGCAGGAGGGGCTATCTACATGAATATTAAAATCTCCTAATATTAAAATGTTGCCAGAAGTAGAGCAGAGTGTTGAAAAAAAGTCATGCATCTCAGTGATAAAAACAGAATTTGTTTTGTGGGGTCGATAAATAAGGAGGATTGTCAAAGAAAAAGGGGGTTTACATTTAAAAGCAAGGTATTCAAAAGATGACAATGTTGGCAAATAGAGAAAAGACAGCTCCAATGTTTGTCTATGAATTACCGCTAAGCCACCACCACGACCAGTGTAACAGGCTTTCTCCAGGCAGCTGTAACCAGGGGGACAGGCTTCATTTAGTGCTGAGTAAACTGCAGGCCGATGCCATGTTTCCGTTAAGCACATAAGGTCTAATTCCTTATCCATGATGTGGTCTTGAAAGATGACTTATTTGTTAGGTATTGTGCATTAAAAATTACTAATTTGAGTGTTGATGGGGTGGTGAATCTTGTTATTGGCTGCAATACACTAAAATCCATTCTGTCATGCTCTGTGCTGAAAGAACTTGCGGTGATTCCCATGCAGTCCAGCTTAGATTGTTAAGATCTCGCTGTGCTTCCCGTGTTACCAACACAGAGAGCAACACTGTTCTGATGACGCGGTAGATGTGCGACAGTGGTCCAGATGGATGGTAAGGCTGAAGCAGAGTGTTCCGGCTGATGGTAAACAAGCCCACGACGAGAGCTTCTATGGATGTAACGTGGTCGGCGCAGAAGTCCATGTTCCTTAATGACCGCAATGCATGCCGGAACGGTGCGGTTGTTGAAATTTAGTAGCTGCGGGATTGAATATTTGAGCTTCATGATGGCCGCTGGAAGGTCTTGACTAGCGCTAGGCATTATCCAAACACAGACTTGGAACTAGGGTTGTTCCGATAGACGATAGTATCGTGTATCGACGATAGGCAGAGAGATCGCCGAAAGCTGAAGCGGTTGGCGATTTCAAGACGATATTTGGCCTGCTCTCATGAATGTAATTTAAAAAAAATATTTTTCATTATTAAATAAAAATATAATCATAGTTATTATTATTATCATCAGTACATTAATTGCACTTATTCTGCTAGCCTTATTAAACCTTTAAAGCGTGGTGTTGCACTGCAGGCTATGTGCCGCATATTGCAGTGCAACACTACACGCTTTTAAAATTCAAAAAGGAGTTACTCTTCAGTGAATTTTTTTTTTTAAAGATTACAAAACTACGTGTATTTTCAGAATTTAATTGCAAGGTGAACAATCTAGCCCTACATTCACAAATTCACATGAGCCATCATGGCGGCATCATCATCAGGCTAAAGCATTTTTTTTTTCATAAATGTAAATTTATTTTATACTTATAATAATACAATAACAAACTGCTTTATTATAATTATAGGCTATATAGATCCGAACAGAACAATCAGTTCAAAGCAGCTTTATTTTTAAACGACTTAGGAACTGAACAACAATGAACAAAAATATTGCACATAGGCCGTTAAAATAAGATTTTTTGTTAAAGTGCAGTGATACTTAAATGTCAGCAGACAATGTATTTTTATAGTAAAAAATATTTGTTTTAGCCCTTGCCCGCTGTATAGGGCTACAGAAATAATAGTAGCCTACATTAAAATAGACAGGCTGCGACACCAGTTTGACGGTAGCCTAAAAATAATAAATAACAAAATATATTTCATCACTGCACTTTAACAAAAAATCTTATTTTAACGGCCTATGTGCAATATTTTTTGTTTCATTAAAGCCTATAGGCTTTTGTTTCATTAAAGCCTATAGGCTTTAATAAATTGAATAAATGTATTAAAGCCTATAGGTTTTAATAAATAAAAAACACAATGAAAGAACTAAAACGAAACGGCAAAACAATTAAATCATCTCAAATGTAGGCTACTCAAATAAACGTATTGCTAAAACAAGACCAGAAACAATTAAGACAACAATTAGTGTTAGTGTTATGCAATTCAGGCATCGATCCATGCCTACAGATTTTTTGATAAGAAAACCAGCTGGTTTATTCTCTCAGGTTTGAGAAGGTTGCGGTGGGGAGTTGCTATGTTGCCCGCTGCACTGAACACGCGTTCCGATGGAGTGCTGGTTGCGGTAATGCACAGGTATTTTTTAGCAATGTTTTATTGTACAGATCAGGGATAGCAGTTTTAGCAAAGTAGCCTACGTGCGGCCCGGCAACTCGTACTGTTTGTCAAATGTCTGAAGTAGTTCTTTAAAACTTTCCTTTTCAACGGTATGATAGGAAACCATCTCCTTCGCGATATTAGTTATGTATTTATTCCTATATGTGAGTGGAAAATTGCGTACGTAGGTACAGGACCTTAGAGAAGATGAAACAGCTGCCGTGCATCAGGCCCATCTTTAACTGTTTCGCTTGGTGCTTTTCGCAAAGCTCAGCGATGGATTGCTGAGTCGGTACTTTGCTGACCGTTACTGCAGCAGCTTCTTTTGGTCCTAGTTTAGCAGCCTCGGCGGGGTGGTGATCGAGTTCGAACAAGTTTGTCGTTTGAGACTCTTTTACAGACACAACGTTCATGCAAACTTTGCAGATTGCTTGCGTTATGTCCTTGGGCTCTCATTTCTCATCTGGTTTAAATCCAAAAAACTGCAAACTGTGTCATTTCCCAAGATAAAAAGTAATGTAAATGTAGCCTACATTAAATTTATTAATAGTAAATTATAATAAAGTAAAATATGCAGACAAGTAAATAAATAAGTTGATTAATTATTAAATTAATTAGCAAATAAGTAAACTAATTGCTCCGCCACAACGCGATAAGATCGTGTATCGGCGATCTCACAGGCTGACGATATGGCGATTGGAAAATTAGGCATATCGCCCAACACTACTTGGAACACTGTCAGGCACAGCGAGAAGATGGTCCATACCATGGCAGAGGAATGCATAAGCCAAACTCCCAGCAATCACCAGCAAACAGCCAATACTTAGAAGAGACAGCAGTAGGTGAGTAAATGTCCTTCAGATTAGAAGCAAACCATAACAATCCATACAAAAAAAGGTTTTAGACGTAGAAAAGCGGCGAACAACGGCGAAAAATGAGCATCCTCTCCTGTCATGAGAGAGTCCATTCGAAACTACCAACTGCCATCTACCAACTGTCAACAGCCAAGTAGAGTTATCTGAGATGAAACAGTCCCAATATCAGCGCTGACTGATTTTACTAGTTTTGGTCAAAAAATAATAATACAAATCTAAATCTAACATAAGTTAAACTAAAGTCGGGTGGAAAAGCGGCGAACAGACAACGCCAGCGTCCTCTCCACCTCGTTGCTAGACAACAGTTTACTTGGCAACAAACTAAAACAAGTTTAAGATAAAGCACTAAAATTTTAGAAAATTACAAAAAACAAACTGGACGTAAAAGCTAAAAGTAATATTAAAAAATAGTAAGTCTTTATGTATTGTGCATTATAAATGTATTCATAATGTACATACAATGTAATGCATTATATATTTTTTCATTAAAAATTGTAACCAAAGCTAAAGTACATCATAATATTTGCAGATTCCTTGTTAGATCTGAAATTGGTTGTTTGTCATGTGTTGTAATGCGTTATACTTTCTAAAGGAGTAACATAAGTATTATAATGTATTATAACTGTGGTTGCAAATATTCATGTGATCATACCATGCATTTTAAGGTACATTACAAGACATTTATAACACATATAAAAAGCCTTTAGGTAAAGTATTCTGACCAGGGTTGGGGGTAACGTATTAGAAATAATGTGTTACGTAACCAGTCAAAGTAATTTGTTGATGACTTGTTTTTAGAGGCAGTCATATGCAAATGCATTTGCCGGTGTGATGTCACAAGTCCCTGAATATCCAAAAGAGCTGTTTTTATAGCTTAATTAAATAAATGCTTTGCTTATAATGGGAAGGACCATTTTAAGCTCTGAAATTTGCAGGATGTTTTAATGGTACAAAGACCTATTATGTGTCAAAAGATCAAGGCAATTTGTTTTCTCATGTCATGACCCTTTTAAAAAGCCCTCCTGTCCCCATGTTGAGAGAAATTGTGAGTAATGATGATTATTGTAGTTCTGGACTATAAATGTGGGCAGGCATTCAGATTCAGTATTCCTCAAAATCAATAAAAACATACACAATTGTATGATTTCATTCAATGATCCAATTCAACCATACAAATAAGCAAAAATGACTGATGAACTTTCTCCTGCATCATATTCTTCTGCTCTCCAGAATGGCAGCACAGCTGAAAGGTTGTTTGAGCTGCGCCCTCTACTGTACGTAAATTTGTAAGTACAGTAGTAAGTGACTGTGAATGTTGACATCCTAAAGGTCTATTATTCAGAGTGCAGTAAAGGTTTTGTCTACTGCTTAAATACATCTCCACATGGGTTGGGTACATGTACATTTGGCAAGCTACTTCTCTACCACTGTCTAAGCTTCTACACACTGCCACTTGTCAGTTCATTCTGCTGTGTAGAACCTGAAGTTATAAACTGAGCAACATGTAGGGAGCACACATGGCCTATAGGAGCTTCACAGCACATGCATAAACAAGGCTTTACTCTCGTCTCTCTCTCTAATGAAAGTAAAAAGCTGATGAGTTGTTGATCTGGTGGATATACTGTCATGCCAGGCTCTCTCCAGGGCTACTCTATCTGTCATGAAGGCAGGTATGGATTTGGTGGCGAGGGAGACTGAGAGAATGGAAGGTAAAAAATGGCACCAGTGCTGGAAGGAAGTCATTCACTATGATCCAGTGGACGTTTCTTCAATGCATGCATAAAAAAACTAATCTCATAATCATCTTGCCACTCTCATGTGGGAATGTCAGTTTATCTGCTTTAATGTAAATTCATTCAGCTGTGGTAATAATTACACATGTGGTGCATCATCTCGCTTTTGATAGAAATCCTCCATTAACTTAAAGGGTTGCCATGTGTGCCCCTGAGGTTCAGGCGATGCCCTCTAGTGGCAGCTGCAATTAATCAAGCATGCCAGCATCCTCCAAGCCACACAAACGACAACATATATTTCTGTATTATCAATAACCTACAAGATAACACAGCAAGAAAACAGTCTGTATGACCACAGGGCATCGGGGGAGAGTGGGTCAGTAGTATTTCACAAAATATAATTAAGTGCTTATAAAAGAGAGGAGAGAAGATGGATTTTCTTTGTCCCTGAAGAAGTCAGCTGGCACAAAAAGCCGTTTGCCTCTTTTTCTATTGATCGTGGGAAGTATTGATTTGTTGCTAAGCCTTGTGAGTTTGTTTAAGGTGGATCTATGGGGCGTTAGGCGAACTATCTTGCAGTGAAAAGCAAACAGACTTGATTATGGAAGGCCAGGACACTTTATGGAACGTCCAGAGTCCAGATATTGTTTGAAATCCTCTATGTGATTGAGTTTGAGAAGATCTTATTGCAAAATTGGAATGGACAAATATTTTTCCAGTGACTGCATAACAAATCGATCTTCTTCTTTTTTTTTTTTTTCTTTTTTCATTCCATAAGGTTTAAATCATTTGAATTTAAGAAGCATTTGACAAGGTCAATCTTGATCTTCCTGTATTTTTTTATTATTTTATTTTATTTTATTTTATTTTTTTCCATCAAATATTTCTTTAAATGTGAGAATTAAATTAAAAAAACCATGTTACATTTGACTCTTATTTTGTTAGTTTGTTTTGTGTTTAGGAATGATATATTTTGTTTTCCCTGCGTGTTCCTCTATGGCGCCCCTAAAGGGACACTGTGATGGAAAAATATGAAATAGGAGGGAAAAGTATATTTCAATGCTTTGTGTTTGCTCACTAAAGTTTTGTGTTTCTATAAAAGTATATAAAGTTTTGTATATATATAAAAAATGAAATATACTTTTTCATCCCATCTCAGATTTTTTCCATCACCATGTTCCTTTAGGGGCTCCATACTTTACTGTGACTGGGCAGACAACTTTTTGAAGACAAATCGGCATTGTGAGTGTAGGCATGTACATGAAAATGTAAATTTTCGGTGCAGAAAAATATTATTTTCATATCAAACTCTTTTATCTTAATAGATCAAGGCAAATTAATTGCTAATGATATGAGCCTTTTAATGAACCTAGAGTGAAGTTTCATAATGATGATGGTGTTTTTGAAGAAGGTGCTTTCCTCTAATAACCAGGTGATTTCAGACCCTATTATCCTTGACATCAATATTGTTAAAGGTGAAAGAAAAAATAAAAAAAACACATGAATATGTTAAATATGCAGAAACAACTATAAAGTAAGCCATTTGTAGGCTGGTTCCCCTGAAAAATACAACAAACGTTATAAAAGTTTAGGCTGAGACTTTGTCCAAACAATATCGGATGAGTGGAGGAGTTATTTATTGATTTATTCACTTATTTTTTCAATTCTGTTTGATGATGCAAGCGGCTCAGAAATTGCACACTTCCCCTTTAAGTGATGATAACGCCTTAAGAAGGTGTCATGTAACTCCACAAAAAGGGATGTGAAATAAAATCCATTTGATCTCAGTGGATTTTGATGCAATAGCAGACATGAGCTGAGAGAGAAGGATGACTTTGCTTTTCTCATCCACTGATATCTTTCCCTCTATATTTTTCTGATTCACTGACCCACCAGGGGGACACGCGGGATATGAGAGAGACTAAATTAAAGCTTTACTCATGCCATAGGCAAAGAAGTGAGTGCTGAAAAGCTCACCTGGACAAGTCCACAGAGACCCCTGGCAGTTAACATGTGACTGAGACTGGTTTGACGTCACTCTCTAGTTTCTTTGTCAGTCTGTTCTTTTCCTAGTTGCAACACTCATAAAAGCACTATAACTGAGTCATAAGAGCTGAAATAATCTCATTCCACACACCACTGACAAGGCAGAGTAGGCAGATAGCACTTAAAAGAAGCTTATTCTGACTTTATGAAAAAGGCAATTTTGTCAAATATTATAACATTTTAAAAGAACCTTTTTCTATTTAAATATATTTTAAAATGCAACTTATTTCTATAATGTCAAAGCTGAATGTTCCGCATCTCCAGTCTTTAGTGTCACATGATGTTGAAAACAGTTGTGCAGTCTAATATGTTTGTGGAAACTATGATACATAAGCTTTGCATTAAAGGGCGGGTCTAATGCTATTTCATGCATTCTGACTTATTTTACACCGTTAAAGAGCTGAATTCTCATGCTAAAAAACTTTTTTTTTTTTTATCGTATGGCCCTGTATGACTTCATAAAGAGTGTTTGTATGGGCAGTGGGCACTTCTACCGGATGAGTGCATGCACACATCAACCAGAACTAGAGCAAGATTGAGCCATCAACGAGCTTCGTTCGGTTATGGTAGCCGTCGGCAGCGCTGTCATTTTGTTTTTAGACCACAAAATCATCAATGTCACTAAAGAAGTGTGTTTTTGGTTGTGAGGGAAAGATAACCTTGTTCAGCTTCCCAAATAACCCAGTGTTCAGGAAACTGAGTTCTGCAAGTGTGTTTGTTTGTTCCCAGTCACAAGTCGAAACCGCAGGCGGTGAGTGAAACTGTGTGTTTGTTGGCAATCGGTGCGTAAGTGCATAAAATGTTAACAACACGAACGTATAGTGAATCAAAAGTTATCCAGGGATAATGCCATGATGTATTGTGTGTGTGTGTGAGTGTTTCATACGTGTGTGTGTGGTCATGTTGCTTTAGCTCCGCCCACTGCACGCCTGAACGAGCTTGGATGTTTTTGGCAAGAATCTGTACAGCATATCTGTCTTTTATAAATATGATCAAACGAAAGACTCTTCAGCCTGTGTGCTGCACTCACTGAGAAAAATGCTGTAAAAACAGCAGTTGTTTTGCTGCAGCGGTGAGCACGCGGTCGCGCTCTTGTGTGCTGTAACGCCAACACGAGCGTTTTCTCTCTCTCTCTCTCTCTCTCTCTCTCTCTCTCTCTCTCTCTCTCTCTCTCTCTCTTCTGTTGTCTTGACCTGAGCGTTCGGCTCGAAGTGAATGACAATGGTGCGTCTGCGTTGCATCCGCTTTATACCGCGCGCGCGCCCCGCGCCCATCGCCCCGCTCGAAGCTGATAAGGTGATGTCCTGTGTTTTAATAAATGTGTGTTATCAGAATCACCTTAATTCTTTCATTTGATTTGACATTATGGCCAAGGCAAATTGTCTTTAAAGTATTAACCAGAAAAAAGTTATTTGATGTTCGCTGAAGTCTGGGTTTATCGTAAACTGCCGCTTCAGTGCAGTAAAGCCACGGAAGGGCTGTGAGTAAGATTTCCTGACACTACAATAAGCTACTAATAATTCATTAACAAGGGCTGTTTTCTTGTACAAAATTAAATATTTTAAGATAAATGTACAGTATAAGACTGTACAAAAGACAAGAGGCTAACAATGTCAAGATCAATATTTGTATAGCCTACCTGACACAGTATTTTCGCAGACTAACACGTCACGTCTCTGGCATAAACTAGAATTTAAAATAGCATATGCATTAGTTTTATTCTCAATTAAATTTACAGAGCAGTCCCCTGTGTAAAGTTTTTAGGTTAACTATAAAAGAGACTAGGATTAGTGTGTGTCACACTCGCAAGATATCGTCCATCGGCACAACCCTAATATAAAGGATGCAATACTACTCTATAGGTAAGATTAACATGAGATTGGCTGAAAATGTGCGTGTATGTACCCTTTAAGGATGCATTAAATTGATCAAAAGCTACAGTAAAATTATTTATATTGTTACAAAACATTTATATTTCAAATAAATGACACTGATAATAATAAGAACCATTATTAATAATCGAGCACCAAAATAGCATATTAGAATGATTTTGTGACACTGAAGACTGAATTAATGGTTGCTTTGATCAAACAGATGTAGCCTTGGTGAAACGTCTTTCAAAAACATTAATAAATTAGTTTATATGTTTAATATTATTGTTACTATTATCTTTATTGAAAAATTATATAAATAACAAATAAATAATGATATTATAATTGTTTTCCAGTACCCATCTAGATTTCCTCTCAGTGACAATCTTGGATCCACAAACTGCAGGGAAGCTCATTGGCTGATAGAATTAGCCTTTATTAGCCTAGAAATCAGACGCACCCTAGCGACAGCAAATCAAATTTGCAGCCAGGGTAGTCTAGCAACTCTTCGTTGGTTTGCGAGCTGGAAAAACCAAACTCTGGTCAGGCCAATCACATAGAGTCGGTGGGCGGGCTTAACATAATGACAGCAGAGTCGCCGCAGTTCTGTGTGCTACTTAAAAACAAAGAAGTCTTTCGAATCAGCTTTGTCCGTGAATCTTTGTTAAGCTTTTCTTTGAGAAAAGAACAAAGAACGGTACTGAAGTCATTCTTAAGAAAGGAAGGTGTTTTGCCGACCGGATACGACGAAAGTTTAATCTATCAACTAGCTCCACTTCACCTTCTTCGTTGCTCTGGTTGGTTGTAGCGCTATCCTATTGTATGACAACCGTTTATCCTGCTCCTCGGATTGAGTGGTGAGTTCCCAGACCCAACATCTTGATGTGGTTCTGGCTTGTCAAGCTAAGCCTTTATTCATTATCACACTAATCAAACTGTTCACAAATTGGTTTAAAAACAGATTGTGAAGCCACTCTGAGAGAACAAATCTGACATTGTGACATTTTAGGCTAATCCAGCTATAGTCGGGTCACTTAGCCAAGATTTACTCTGTGGGTTGCTCTTTTTCCTTTTTTTTTTAGAAAAGATTGATTATTTTCTAAGCTGGATTCACTTGGATATTGATATTGGCCAAGCACTGAACTAATAGTTACAATTACAACTTTGCTGTTAAGTGTGTTGGATTAAGCAGGTCCTAAAGCAGGTCTGTTTTCTGAGAAATAAATGATTGATGGAGATGCTAATGCTAGCATCGATAGCATGCTGCTCCACAGATTAATTGCATCACCCTTCAGCTTTTATTATTACCTGTGTGTTTTGTTTGTTTGTCTGTCTACTGAGAGATAAACTGTGTGTGAGGTTGTGGTCTACATTTATGAGCAATAAAATTTACAAATAAATGGCCTGATTTCACTCATTTTAAAAACACCACTGTTCAAACATTTGGGATTGGTCTGTATTTTTATGTTTTTGAAACGTCTCATATAAAAAATCCAAAATAGAGTAAAAACAATAATATGTTTAATATGATTACAATTTAAAAATATATATATATATATATATATATATTTTATTTTTTTTTATTGTAAAATGTTATTTATTACTCCAGTCTTCAGTGTCACTGGATCCTCCCGAATTCACTTTAATATAATTTGATGATCAAGAAACATTTCTGCCTTATATATATATAGTCTTTGTGTGAACTCTGTTCTAAGTTTTGTCACATCATAATACCATATGATACCATGTTTGCTTTCAATAAGGACAGAAAAGATTCACAACGCTGGTAACTTGTTGTGTCGTGCCTGGTGTGAGTGGAGATTTCAGACAGAAGTCCATTCTGATATTACTGCTAAAAATAGAAAAGGAAAAGAAAACACTGAGATTTCCACCACCATGAGACAGACAGCTAGAAGAAATGTTATGTACCATGAAAGTGAACTATGGTTACACAAATATGCCCACTTTAATGAGATTTTGGAGAAAGATGGATATTTGCTATCAAACAGCAGCTGGAGATGTGACCTCTTGGTCAATACA
The DNA here is from genome assembly GCA_023029165.1 of Gobiocypris rarus. Classification (NCBI taxonomy): domain Eukaryota; kingdom Metazoa; phylum Chordata; class Actinopteri; order Cypriniformes; family Gobionidae; genus Gobiocypris; species Gobiocypris rarus. The sequence goes on from CM040911.1 coordinate 22,255,873, forward strand.
GCATCTCCCTAAGGAGACAGACAGTTGGAGTCATAATTAGCCAACTAATGAACAATGAAAATTACACACTCTTTACTTATATTTTTTTTTACTCTCGTGGTCATGCGAGAGTCGAGGCATATATCGCTAACCTGGAATGTCAAGACACCTGAGGAAAAAACTTTAGTGAAGTAACTTTCACAGCGCCTCTGGGTAATTTAGCCAGAAAGTGGAGAGCATAACGTCGGCCTCAGAAAGTCAGTGCAAGTAAAGGAAAGTAACAAAGCGTTGTGTGATTGTTATAGTTTTAGCACATCCCAAACCTCTTACAGGCCTTTATCACCACACTGCAGCTCCTCTCTCCTCACAGCTTCACAGCATATGGAGGCCCATTATTATGATGGTCTCCCCAAAGTGTTTGTGTGGACATGTGTGTGTCTGTAAGAAACAAAAATAGTGTACTGTTATGTGTGGATGTGTCCATGTGGGTGAAATCCTGTCCTTAAACCCATGGCCAGATCACTTGTATCAGACTGGTACAGAGAGACAGTGGAGAGAAGGCCAATCCCCTCACCAGCAACCATGTCCAATAAGGAACAGTCTGTCTTCAACAGATATACACACACACATTCATTGTCAGCACATTTGCTCCAATGCGTATGGCCCTGTGCAATGTCCAAGCTGCGATACAGGCCAATTAAAAAAGGCAGAGAACATGTCTGGACTCCACACGCAGCAGTTCTCAGAGATGAGGGACAGAGCAATCTTACTGTCACAACTACAACACCAGAACTCTCTGTGGTCACAGATACATCGATGGCACACTCAGCAGATCTTCTGGTGTGCTGCTCTGTTCAGATAACATGTACAACTTTTGCTAGAAATCTTATAATACATGGTTGACATAAAAATATATAAATATAATTAGTACTGTGGCACATTTGTATTTTCACCCCCCACATTATGATAAACTGGGATAAAAAGTACCTCAAGCCCACGAAAAAATATACAGCTGGATCTTTAATGTTGAGGCGCTATTTTTTGCTGGAGGTCCTGGACATCTTGTTCAGACACATGGGATCATGGATTCTAGCTATTACCAACAGATAAAAAATGTAAACCTGACCACTTTTGCTAGAAATCTTATAATGAGCCATGGTTGTATCTTCCATAAACACAGCGATCCAAAACAAACAAAATCAACAAAAAAACTGTCACTGAACACAAAATGAAGCTTCTGCCAGAGAGATTCTGTATGGAGGAATGGTCTCTGATCTCTTGTCAGGTGTTCTCCAAACTCATGAGGCATTTAAGACTCAGCGCTATATACAGTATATATCTCTTCAGAATCCTGGTTTATTAATTTACTGACTGATGAACAAAAGATTTCCGTAATCTGTTCATTCTAGCCTTTGGCATTAAATATGGAACATAAAATATGGGAAGAATCAGACATAATTGTGGCCAACGTGAACTAGAGAAAAACATTTATTTCATAATGTGAGTTTCCCCCCACTTTCAATTGTTTTACCTCAATGAAAGGTTAAAATGTTGTGTTTTTTAATGAAAGACCGAAAAGATAAACAATGCATATTTATTTTCACAGCCAGGGTGTCAATGGATGGATAGGTTGTTTACTGGACTAATTAAAAAGAGCCCACCCCAAAGTCTGTGATACTATGGTCCCCTGGATTTTTTGTTTTGTGCCAGTCTCATCTCTAAGGGGCTTTACAGCCAATGTGTTTACCCAGGTGAAGCCAGAAAACACTCCATCTGGCAGAGCTTGGCTGTTAGCCGGTAGCCTACTGCTAACTGATTGACTTCTGCACCGACGCTTTTCCTCCCACTTACTGAATCAACTGATATGACACTTCTGATGAGTACCGTGGTGTTAATTGTTTAATATGTGCCAACTCAGTGGTTCCCAACCCTGGTCCTGTTGTACTGCAGCACTGTCACCACAGTTATTTAGATGACTCCCTACTCATCAGCTTGTTAGTAAGACCTCAGATAGGTGTGTCAGATAAGAGAGACATCCAAAATGTGCAGTTTGGGGGGTACAACAGGATCAGGGTTGGGCCAGCTAACTTATGCAAGGGCACACTGACTTATACAAATGTAATATTTTAATATTACAAAAAAAGTATTATTGTTGTGTAATACATTAAGCATAGGATGAAGGCTGGTGTTTCCCTACAAAAACTGAATGTAGGAAACACTGCTGTAGGACACTGTAAATAAATAAAGGACATAATTACTTATAAACCACCTCTATAACTGATGAAGAAACATTACCTAAGTCCCAGGAATTAGCTATGTGGCAAACAACAAAGCTATGTGCTTGAAAACATATGGCCTGTCATTAAAATATATGGGATGGTGCTAACAGTTTGACGGTGTTTATTACTGCCTAGTGGTGGCAGAATTTATGTACTGCAACTTTAAAGAGTGCTGATAAACCCAATATCTCACAGCAGATCCATTTACGTTTCAAGTGAAAGAGATTACAAGGCCAAAAGTACATTTTAGTAACTAATGTTCGATTCTGACAGGTGAGGAAAAAAGGAGGTTTCTGAAATCTCGTCCCCGCATCGACTTCATTATTCTGCCAGATACTTTATCACCACCTTCTTCTCCCCAAAAAGAAAATGATGATACTTTATCAAAACCTCCACGCATGCTAATAGGCTAATTTGTCTGTTTACGGCCTCCTGCAAACAAACGTGTGGAACGTTGTTATCCATAACCAAATACATTCCTGCGATTTTACCTATCGATACAGCCTTCCCGACTGTCGACAGTAATTAAGGTGAGGGCACGCACTCATTACTGGCCACTGATGAGGGTGCCCGCCGGTCGTTTATGGTCTCGGTCGGCACAACAAGCTGTGCACCGTGGGGGTTTGACTCCAGATATAATGACCTATGGGGCCATGTGGATTTTTAAAAATATTTTTTGCAGTCAGCATGGAAGGACAGCTCTCGACAGATGTGCGGTCCATTAGAGAAGCTCCACTTCCTCCCTCAATCTCTCCTGTCCTCCAGCTCCCTCCTCTCAAATGAAGCCTGTCTTCCAAGCTGTCTGAGGGAATGTCAAGGTAAACAAAATTATGCCAACAGTAAACATGTAAGCATTCCGCTCTGAGTGCCATGACGGCATCCGCAATGAGCTTGTGCCGTCCCATAATGCTTGTACTTTTTAGAGTCTCTACTTGAAAAACTCCAGTAAAATGACTTTTGGTCATATTTAGGAGTGACAGGTAGCTACTTTCTTTTCCTGTTCAATAGAGCACTGCAAATATGACATCTTTTTGGCAAACAAACCCAGAAGTTCGCATCACCTTGGTTCCCTCGAAAAAATCCCAATAGGATTTGTCCATTGTCTTTTGGATTATTGCAGAAAATAAGATCTGTGACCAACAAAAGTTTGATTTTATTATGACAATCCTCACATATTTTGTGAGTTTTGAATCTTAATATAATCCCTAGAAGTACAAAGTTAAAGGCAGGGTATGAGATTTGTTCCAGAAAATTTTTGTTATGCTGGTTAGTAGGGGTGTGACGAGATCTCGTGCCACTAAAAAGACTAAACTCTGACGATATTTTCTCGTTGAAGTGAAAAATTGTCTTCGTCATATTGTCATGAATGAGTGTGAGGGTCAACTTGCCAATATGACAATGCTACATTTACATAACGCCTCCATTCTAGTTTTGCTTTTTATAGAAATAAAATCAATGTAATTCAGGTGGATAACAGTTGCTTCAGTTCCATCAGCTCATCTAGAACTTAAATAACATTCACTACAAGATGATAAGTTAAAACATTTAAAATGCATCGGCAAACAATTTTTCTAGTCATGTTTTTTTTATTATTGAGGATTTCTTAAAGATACTTTGTAAAAATCTTGTCTCGTTCTCGTGAACCCAATTTCGTGTCTCGTCTCGTGAGGTAAGCGTCTCGTCACAACCCCTACTGGTTAGAGTCGACTGATTTAATCGTCAGCCGATTTTATCAGACGATATGAGCCTGTCGCAGATATATCGGCATCGGCGCATATGCCGCAGATATGCCAACAATATGAAAGCGCGCCCATGCGTCTTACAGCGCACGAATATTCACAGAAAATGATGTCAAAATGCCGGTCTTGACGTATCAAAGTAAATACAGTTGGTTATGTCTTAAGTGAACATAGACATGAAATTTGGCAGTCACCAGTTTTTGGTCATTTTCACAAGTTTCATGGCCCACAGAATATCTTCTTGAATATCGGAACATGCAATATATCAAAAGAAAGAAAATACCTGTTTTATTCTAGCTTCATGCTTTCTTTTATCAACACTTGAATGTGGGTAAGTTTCATGAAAAAACAACATTTAGAGAAAAAGGCTGAGAAAATCGTGACTAACTTGCATAAAGATGGGATTCAGAACGATGATCAAAACACTGATGGAGTAGATTTCTGTACCTGAAAGTCTAGTTTAGACCTACATGATAAACCTGAAAATGACGGTTTTTATTTTTATTTGTATGTTTGTTCTGTTGTATTTATATACAATGTATGTATATTATGTATATACTGTATTATAGGCCTACAGTATCATTCAAAAGTTTGGACACACCTTTTGGCTAGGACTTTAATATACACATAAATAATATCGGCCGATATATTGTTAGACTTTTGTTACTCTTTAATATTGGTACCGGGCCCCAAAAAAAACATATCAGTCAGGCTCTAATGCTGTTTGATCGTTAGTGAAGGCCCTGACTGAAACCCCACGGTACGCTACTGGTATTGAAACAGTACACTTACAATTATACTTCTAGTACACTGATATTAGTATACTTACTACATAAAGTATACTTAAAATATACAAACCCGATTCCAAAAAGTTTGGGACACTGTACAAATTGTGATTAAAAACAGAATGCAATGATGTGGAAGTTTTAAATTTCAATATTATATTCAGAATACAACATAGATGACATATAAAATGTTTAAACTGAGAAAATGTATCATTTTATGGGAAAAAAGTTGGGACAAGGCCATGTTTACCACTGTGTGGCATCCCCTCTTCTTTTTATAACAGTCTGCAAGCGTCTGGGGACTAAGGAGACAAGCTGCTCAAGTTTAGGAATAGGACTGTTGTCCCATTCTTGTCTAACACAGGCTTGTAGTTGCTCAACTGTCTTAGGTCTTCTTTGTTGCATCTTCCTCTTTATGATGCACCAAATGTTTTCTATGGGTGAAAGATCTGGACTGCAGGCTGGCCATTTCAGTACCCGGATCCTTCTTCTACGCAGCCATGATGTTGTAATTGATGCAGTATGTGGTCTGGCATTGTCATGTTGGAAAATGCAAGGTCTTCCCTGAAAGACACTACATCTGGATAGAAGCATATATTGTTCTAGAACTTGGATATACCTTTCAGCATTGATGGTGCCTTTCCAGATGTGTAAGCTGCCCATGCCACACACACTCATGCAACCCCATACCATCAGAGAAGCAGGGTTCTGAACTGAGCACTGATAACAACTTGGGTTGTCCTTGTCCTCTTTAGTCTGGATGACATGGTGTCCCAGTTTTCCAAAAAGAACTTCAAATTTTGATTCGTCTGACCACCGAACAGTTTTCCACTTTGCCACAGTCCATTTTAAATGAGCCTTGGCCCAGAGAAAACACCTGTGCTTCTGGATCATGTTTAGATATGGCTTCTTTTTTGACCTATAGAGTTTTAGCCGGCAACGGCAAATAGCACGGTGGATTGTGTTCACCAAAATGTTTTCTGGAAGTATTCCTGAGCCCAGTTGTGATTTCCATTACAGTAACATTCCTGTATGTGATGCAGTGCCGTCTAAGGGCCCGAAGATCACGGGCATCCAGTACGGTTTTCTGGCCTTGACCCTTATGTACAGAGATTGTTCCAGATTCTCTGAATCTTTGGATGATATTATGCACTGTAGATGATAACTTCAAACTCTTTGCAATTTTTGAAACTCCTTTTTGATATTGCTCCACTATTTTTCGCCGCAACATTGGGGGAATTGGTGATCCTCTGCCACGCTGAGAGGCTCTTTTAATACCCAACCATGTTGCCAATTGACCTAATAAGTTGCAAATTGGTCCTCCAGCTGTTCCTTATATGTACATTTAACTTTTCCAGCCTCTTATTGCTACCTGTCCCAACTATTTTGGAATGTGTAGCTCTCATGAAATCCAAAATGAGCCAATATTAGGCATGACATTTCAAAATGTCTCACTTTCAACATTTGATATGTTATCTATATTTTATTGTGAATAAAATATAAGTTTATGAGAAAAAATTTAATGTTTATTAAAAATGTAATCAAAAAATGTAACCAACGTGTGGGTTTGTCCATATTTGACTCAAACATGGGTTGAAATAACCCAGCATTTTTAGACTATAAAATGGAACCATATGATGTTCAAATGCTAACTCACTTCTGGGTTTTGATTATCAATCATTGAGGCATTCTATAGCCACCAATCTGTGAGTGATATTGTTTGCGACAATTTGTAACGCACTGTGAAAATAGAAATACCGCTGTGAGGTGTCCACAAACATCTCAGCACAATTACAATAACAAATGTAGTGGAAATTATGACAAATAGGAAAATAACTACCCTGATAGCACCACACATTCAGCCGCTCTACACGTGGCATCTAATCATCCAGTCTGAAACTGGCTCTACACCAGATTGATATCTCAATTGTTGGAAAACACCTCCACATATCTGATAAACCTATGTATAATTGAAATACCTGGGAAAATCTGAGTTATGTTTACTGACATTAGCAAACGGAGGCTGTAAAATTCAGCTAATTCTGTCACACTTGTCTATTTTAACCATTTCTTTACTATCTTTCTGGGCCTTGAAAGTGTTGACTAAATTGCTGTCTATGAAGGGGTCAGAAAGCTCTCGGCTTTTGTGTTCCGAACATGAACAAAGGTCTTACGGGTTTGACACAACATGAGGTTGAGTAATTAATAACAGAACGTTCATTTTTGGGTGAATTAACCCTTTAAAAACAGCATGCAGATTCCATCACATAAGATGCGGCAGTAATAATTTCTTTAACATCACAGAAAGCATGACATACCCTGAAAATCCATTTAAAAATGCAGACATTATATGTGTATCTATTTCAATATTCCACATTCATTTTTTTTTGTGTGTGAGCATATTTTAGCATATAAAAGTGTGAAATAACACTGCATTATCTCGCTGTTTGTTCAATTAATGCAATTCAAATTAATCATGAAGATTATCTTTACCAGTTACTTCACAGATTTGGGAGCTACACGCAAGCAGCAAAGGGATCCAGAAACATAATTACGATTAAAAGAGAAAACAAACCTCACCACCCAATAGACACTCTGTACTGAAGTTTTGCATTAAAGGGATAGTTCACCCAAAAATAAAAATTATTTCATTATGTGGAACAGAAAATAATTAGTTAAACTATCTATTTAAGACAGACCCAGATTTCTGCTCAGTAACATGTAATAAAAAAACCTACAACTCTAAAAGGACAAATCACCTATCATATGTATGTATGCAGATAAAATCTACAGTCTGCGAGTGGGAAAGAAGTCTTTCACTTTCTACAGCTACTTTTTTTTTTCTTTGTGCCCTGTTGCCCCCAACTAGACAGCTATGTTATTTTGGATGTTGTTTTCCCTCTTCTTTTCTTTTCTTTTGCCCTCTCTCGCGCTTTATTCACCACTCTCCCCTTCCTCTCATCTGTCAAAGACAGAAAAGTTCCCTCTCATGCACCCCTCATGTCTCTTGTGTGCAACACGAGCGAGGATCAATCCATGTCATGAGGCAAACAGTTAGAAGAGATGGTAGTGTGACGTTGACACCCTCCCCTTCACATGACCTGTATTGGTTAACCTCTTGCTCCCCAAGCTCTGGGTTCAAAAAGGCAGCTGAGGGTGTCTGTGAGCATGTGTATGAACCATGTCATATCTGACACGTTTCAAACAGACTTCCACATACATTTATGTGCGTATCTTCTGCTGTTTGATGTTGCTATGAACAACCTCTTCTTGTCAGTGCAGTACATATGTGATGGTTACATTTGTATACAAAAAAACAGTGCCATAAACATTTAAGGCTTTGCATCTCACATCATGCTGACCACATATACATCTTTCTTCTGAGAAAGAATGCAAAATGTCCAATTTGCTCTTTTCCACACAACGCACAGAGTACAAAAAAGGACAATAAAAATCCATGATGCCTTTAGATTTGTCAAAGCCAAGTAGACATTGTAAATGCTAAAACTTCTTTAAATTTAGTTTGTTATGCATATATTGTGAAATTAAGGGTTATGACCACTGGGATATATAGCAAGTGAACATTTGCGAGTTCAAGGGCCAAATTGTGATGGCTAAACAACTGGGTCAGAGCATCTCTAAAACTGCACGTGGGGAGCGAAGGCTGGCCCGTGTGGTCCGATCAAACAGATGAGCTACTGTAGCTCAAATTGCTCAAGAAGTTAAAGGGTTAGTTCACCCCAAATCTCTGTCATTAATGACCCTAATGTCGTTCCAAACCCGTAAGACCTCCGTTCATCTACGGAACACAGTTTAAGATATTTTAGATTTATTCCGAGAGCCTTCTGTCCCTCCATTGAAAGTGTGTGCACAGTATACTGTCTGTGTCCAGAAAGGTTAGAAGAAAGGACATGAAAAACATCATTAAAGTAGTCCATGTTGCATCAGTGGGTTAGTTAGACTCTTTTGAAGCATCGACAATACATTTTGGTCCAAAAATAACAAAAATTCATTCAGCATTGTCTTCTCTTCCATGTATGTTTGAATCCGCGTTATCGGGTGCGCCAGAGCTACGCTTGTAGTCTGAGGGAGACGCACAATGAGCATGTGAGTATCAGAACTGGACCACTTAGCAATGGAAGAAGGTGGCCTGGTCTGATGAATCACGTTTTCTTTTGTATCACGTGGATGGCCAGGTGCGTGTCTGACGCTTACCTGAGGAACACATGGCACCAGCAGACTGATCTCATGAATTGTCGTATGTATGACGCCAATTCGTAGGCATTTTGGCGTGCTATTAAGACGCATAATCACTTTTTAGCATGTTTATCAACGCCGTTTCATTCTATCCCCCTACACTGCCCCTACCTCTAAACCTATCCATCACACACACTGCCCCTAAACCTACCCATCACAAGAAACATTTAGCATTTTTACATAAAAAAAACATAATTTAGAATGTTTATAAATACATTTACAATGTGGAAACACACACATAATGGCTCGTTTCGGCGTACACATACACGCGGAAAACACACGGCGTAGACATACACGCAGATAGCTCAAAATACGTACAGATAACGCAATTTTGGGCTTTAGAAAGTGGCGTGTATGTTTAAGCAAAGTCATGATGTCATGTTGGCACCAGGATGCACTATGGGAAGAAGGCAAGCCAGCAGAGGCAGTGTGATGCTTTGGGCAATGTTCTGCTGGGAAACCTTGGGTCCTGCCATCCATGTGGACGTTACTTTGACACGTACCACCTACCTAAGCATTGTTGCAGACCATGTTCACTCTTTCATAGAAATGGTATTCCCTGGTGGCTGTGAGTTTGAGGTGTTGACTTGGCCTCCAAATTCCCAGATCTCAATCCAATTGAGCATCTGTGGGGTGTGCTGAACAAGCAAGTCTGATCCATGGAGGCCCCACCACTTAAATGATCTGCTACTAACATCTTGGTAACCTCCGGTTCTAAGCAGGACTCAAACCTGGGTCCACCGGCATGAGAGTCGGATGCTCTAACAAGGAGGCTTACAATAAGGTTATAGTGTGTGTGTGTGTGTGTGTGTGTGTGTGTGTGTGTGTGTGTGTGTGTGTGTGTGTGTGTGTGTGTGTGTGGGCATGTTTTTGTGAAATATCAGGACACAAATGTGTATAATGACATGGGTATGACATAGGTATTACAAAAAGAGGGTGAAATATGAGGACGTTCCCCATGTCCTCACTTTTCAAAATGCTTATAAATCACACAGGATGAGGTTTTTTTCACAGAAAGTAAACTGCACAGTCTCCTGTGATGGGTAGGTTTAGGGGCAGGGGCAGTGTAGGGGGATAGAAAATACGGTTTGTACAGTATAAAATGCATTACGCCTATGGAATGTCCCCACATTTCACAAAACAAACATGTGTGTGTGTGTGTGTGTGTGTGTGTGTGTGTGTGTGTGTGTGTGTGTGTGTGTGTGTGTGTGTGTGTGCGCGCTCTAGAGTTGCCATTTAATTACTTAAAAATAAGAATAAGGAGAGCCTCATTATATCATATCTAGGTATGCAACCATATCCACTTTTTTCATAGATCAACAGCAAACTCCACACTGCCTGAGATGAAGTTGACTACACATTCTGAACATGGAACTCAAAGCTGGGAAAGGTTTGATCTCACTTTAGCTGTGAGAGTTTGACAAGCAGTCAAGTTTAGTAAACAGCAGAGTTGTTTGCCTCTGCCTTTGCTTTGTTGCTTACTGAAGCTTCAGGATGTGTGACAAGACTTTTTCAGTCTGCTGTTTCCATAACATATTAAAGTCAGTCTTCTCTTCCTTTGCTGCACGACCTTCCCCAATCAATAGCTCGCTAAAAATGCTATTTCCATCTTCGAGTCATTCAAAGGGACCCTTCGCCAGGCGGGGGAGGCCACATATAATTCCAGCTCTTGTACAGCAACAGATGAAAAATCTGAGCTGACTGTCAGCTGGTGATATTGACTACGAGTGAAAATGTGATCATTTTGTATTAACGCGCCCCTCACCCTGTTCTGTCAGCCCGACTCTGGGAAATTAATGCCTTCATATTGCACTTAAGAAAAATATAGAGCCGCTGCTCATTTGCCACCTCCCGACAAAGAGGTGCATGCCACTCACGGCCTGGTAATGACTTTCAAAGGAGGCATATGATCCCTGGAATTAGATTAAAGTCATTATTTAACAAGAATGCCTTTTTCTTTGAGCTTGAATCCTGCTCCCTGCCCTTCTTAGCCTATTTATTACTATTGGAGACGTTATTGTAATGAAGCGCAGGGTTTGGCATTTTAAATATCAATTTCTGCCAATTACACTTGTGGTGCTGAATGGGAATAGATAAAAGCAGAGACAGGAAGAGCTCTGGAAAAGATCTGACTGTTATCATATATAAGACACTGCTTAGCTCTGACAGTAGTGAGGACAGCAATGTCTGTAGCCTCACAAAATACAGAAAAAGTTTCAATCAAATATTTATCAACGCAATGGTTGGATGCTTCTGCCATTATTTACTAACCCCTAATGGCATTCCAAAGCTATACATGTTTCTTTCTTCTGTGGGATACAAAATAAGATATATATTATATATTATATTATATTATATATATATATATATATATATATATATATATATATATATATATATATATATATATATATATATATATATATATATATATATATATATATATATATATTATATTATATATTCATTTGTTTTCTGCCTGCAGTGACTAGTGAAACGTTACTTCATTTTTGTGTATCAGACATTGCCACCTTGTGGAATAAAGGTGAATTGCACTTATTCGGTCATCAAAGATTCAATTATTGTTGTTAGCGACCCTGTACAATTCTTGCAACAACAAAAATTTTAAAAAATGGTGCCAAACCTGCCATGAAACATCTTGACATGGCAAATGTGAATTTGTCCAAATGTAAACTATATTTCAGAGCTATACTGCAGATGGGAAGATTATCAGGAATCAATAACCCAATCTCATGAGAAAATTAAAGTAGGCCTATTCTATGAAGTTGTAATCTTGTATAAATGCATATGATGCGATTCTAACAAAAAATTAATTTTCAGAAAAAAAGCATGCAAGTCCATCCCATACCCATACCCTATCCCTAAACATAACTGTCAGTGGGGTGTAAGCAGATCCTATGAAAATGTACAATTAGATTGTGATTTAGCCACCATTTAGCTACCATTCCAACTGTGTTGGAAATCAATTCAATTTTAGTCTGTTCAGCGCACATAAAGCAACAGATAAGAAACAGTCATATAGGTTAGGAATGACTAGAGAATAAATAAATAGTTAATAGTTAAAATATTCCTAAAATATGTGCAAGCTTGTCTTGATTTAAAGAAAACAAGTTAAAGATTAAGTATAAACAATTATATTTTTGCTTTTATTAATGTGACAAGTTTACACATCCCTCTTTACACTCTTTTAACTCAAATCCACATAAATGCTGATGAAACGGTAAAAACACGACTATAAAATCGAGCATAGCTCACTTGACAGGCAGATTTGCAGAGCTGCTGACCTGACCGATCCTGACCACCATCACTTGCCCACAGTGACAGCATGTGGCACGTCCCATAATTACCGCCCGCAGTCAGAGAGTCACAAAGCAAACCCACGCATTCCCCAACCCACAACCCCAATCTTGGCATGACTGAACGCTGCCCCTTCAGAAAATAACCTGTGGCACCCAGTTATGAGGTGAGAATTTTCCCTTCCTGTTCCAAATTTAATAAACCCTCAACAAGCTCTCTACAATACCTCCACACTCTCTCAACTTGCCCATGGCTAAAGTCCACTCTTAGGCAATAAAACACAATCCTGAGAGGAGTGCAACTGGACCACAAGAACAGGTGACAAAACCATGGTCTAGAATACAGTGTTTGTTTTCCTCTGTGTCTGGCCCGCAAAAAAACTCATAAAACGGTTGGTTTAATATACAACTGGAATGAATAATAAATGGACAGCTGACAATATTTTGCAATAATAGTTTCATAAATGATGCACTTATGAAAAATAAATGGCCCAGTTCATTTCCTTCTGTCATTGCTTTTCATGTTTTGAAGGTTCTCTGAATAATCTGGTGCAACTTTTCCCATTGTTTATGCTGTTTTATAATATTTAGGCCATTTATTTGAAAAAGTCCAGGTGGAAGGGGTTGAATATGCTGCTATGTGGAGTGTCCATGGTGGTTCGCATTTCTAGGTGGTCAAAATAGCTTAGTTCCATTTTTACAAATGAAAGTTTGAGATCTTTACAAACGCTGCTGGATTAGTTATGCACCAATATATTTAGAGTTTTGGTTTTGTTCAAAATGCAAGCATCACAACAAAGAATGTGTATCACAGCATGCGATGCTCTTCTGGTATGAAAGCTTCAGTATGCTTGTGCACGAGCGTGCGAAGGAGACTTTATGTGCGAAGCCCCGAGAGCAACAGAGTAAATCAAGCTAAAGGCTATTTCAGCCAGACCTTTTCAAAGGGTCATGAAGGCAACACAGCCATCAAGGCTCGGCTCCTGCTTACACTCAGTTCACGGTCGTGCAACACAGATGTCACAGCACACCTCCATTCTCAATTTTCTCCACACAGTCGACAGGTGAGAATGGCTCTCCATTCTGCTATAAATCAGCCGCTGGAGGTGAATTAAACTCAGCGGAGTCAGTGGAAGAAAGTCCAGTGGCTTTTAGACGTCAATCTGGTGAAATGTCTGGTGATCAAAGCGATATCCAACGATAGTGTTTCCAGGAGTGACTGCACTTTAATGAACTGTGTTCAGCTTGTGTTTAAAGGCACAATATGTAAGATTGTTGGATTCAAATAGCCAAAAACCACTAGAACAATGTTATATATTTTTATTTTTATTTCACCGAAGACCCTTTAATATATTATGTGTTTTATTAGACTGGTGATCAACTGTTTGGATACATTCATCAACAGAAAACTAATATAGCTAAACAAATTTAGTCTTATTGTTTAAATTTCGTTGTCTTGATTTACAGCGAAGACCATGTTTTATCATGCCTAATATAGTAGCCGCGACGTCATCAATGTTACGCCTTTGTTTTGAATAAGCGACCTCTAGCTGTGAAAATTACATATTGTGCCTTTAAGGCCTGTAAATGTAAAGAATCAGCCACCACTGACATGCTATGAGACAAGGTCATGTAACAACAAATAAGCACTCGCTAGACTTTTATCCAAAATGACATTGTACAGTACAGGTATATGTTTTATCAGTTCATGGATTGACTAGGAATCGAACCCATGACCTTGGTGTTGCTAGCGCCCCTCTACTGTTTGATCTACAGAAACATGGAATAACTGCTTATTTCACCTACTATTTTTAATTAACAATACACAGTATACAGTGAATACTGCACAGTATTCAGTAAAGAGCAAGATATTTGTCTCCTCTGAACATAGCCCGCAAGACTGTGCATGTCTGCATGAATGTTCAATCATAACGTAGTGTGCTGAGCTGTGTTTTGGTTGAGCGTTAAAGAAAGGCTAATTAAACAATCATTGTTCGGCCGTCCCTTTGAGCCCTGCGTCTGCTGTCCCGCTGACTTTGTCATGCCAGTCATCTTGGTCTCCACCACAAAGCAACTCTCCAGGCTCCGGATTCAGAGAGAGGCTTTACCCATAACCCCCTGCGCCTTCCCTCTGCCCATCTCCACAAAAGGAGAAAAAGCAGCAACATCAAAGCAGGAAGCCTTGAGAGTGTCTGACTAAGAGAGCCAGCTTCACAGTAATTTACCGTTTGGCTTCACAGACACAGCGCGCTATCAGCTCTGATGGGGGGCTGTGGGTTGTGAAATGCAGCCTCAAAGACAAAAGACGTGTTAAAAGTAGATGAAAAATGTGTCGACTGTAAACTTGAAATTGATGCTGTGTATAGGCAGTTACTGGGACAACTTTGAATGAGTCTTTGTCTATGACTTAAGGTTACCACAGGTGAGCACATTTCTGGATATGCATTACAGAGGAGCATGATGGGATATGCTCAAGAAATAAATGTTTATTATTTGCTTTTTTTGTTTTTTTAAACCTTGAATGGTGCGCAACAATAACATAAAATGTACTATTCTACAGAATAGTTCCATTTCTGAGTAGAAATAGAATAAAAAGGTAATTGCAATTTTATTTCTTATTGTGAATAGTTTTTATTAAGAATTCATCCCAAGTTCTGAAAAGTGAAGCCAAAACGTTTGATCGCCCCCAGGTGGCTGGATGCAGTATAGGTCATAAACCCCTGTCCTCTCCATGTATTCTAATAGGACATTACACAAACTAAACAATCAAATTAAACTTCAAATACATTTTCTCCAACTAAGTTTTATCACAATTGACAGCGTGTTATTAAATAAACGAGTCCAATCAGGGCGTGAGTTCATCCATCAGATATTTTAAACAACCAACAAGGACTTTAAATGCTTAGTAATCGAGTACAGAGAGTACGTTTGAGCCGTTGGCCTTGCACTCACTGCATCTCCAGTGGATCTGCGGATGAACCTAAACCCATCATGATTCTATAGTTCACTGTGGCTCTCACATTATATGATAGTTGACCAAATCAACTAGTTGACCGATATGGTTCCATTCATTCAGCGAGGGTTTGTAGATAATGTGGTTGTGAGTCCTGAAAATGTGCAGGTGTCAGTTTGGATATAGACTGCGTAAAAAACAAAACGCTACATGAACGCAACCGTATTAAGCGGCACGGTCATACTAGCCATTAGCATCTGCTCTAAAGTTGTGTTATGTGTGACACATGACAGGGGATTAGGGATGAACATAAACAGTAATTGATTACGGTGAAGCGTTGTTTCAGCACTAGTTTTTAAGCACAATGTAAACACAAACTATGGTCTGTTAAATTGGACCATAACATATGAATAAGAAAATGGCAAAGATATTAAAAAGTCTGATAAAAACAACAGCTCCCTAACAAATGTGCTTCATGCAATGGATCAAAAGCAATGCACAATGCATTAGATGAGATATTATGCATCCTAACCAACACTGAAGTCATAGAAAAAGAAGGATCATTGTATTTAATTTCTTCTCTTACCATTTAGGACTGAAATGACAATGACACATGAAGCCACAGTGTAGAAAATATATCCCCCCAAAAAAAATGACAAAACATATCAAACAACAGTAGTTTTGCTTAGAACAGTGCAAATAAGAATGTCTTGAGGGTGGGTTTATAGCATGTGAACATGACCATCGCTCACCAGTCTTACAAAGAATTTCCATTTGTGTCAATTGATCTGTTAGTCTTGAATACACCAAAAATCGTGCTATGGATGAAAACACCATCCTGGAGGACCAGAGCCCGAGGATCAGTCATTGTCAGCAAGGCTTTCCTACCCCTTAGCAGGAAATGCTTCGCTCACATGCTTAGCCGAGCACACGATATCCAGAAACATTTGTCAACCAGCACCCTGTGACAGATGTATGTTTTACATGCCATCTCACCAAGCATCTGACAACAGATTTGGATGGCCGGTCCGATGGAAAAATAAAACGAGCCCCCGCGAAAGGTCCGCTCTAGGCATGCGGGAGTTAAATTTAATGGAAGTTCGGGAGCAAATGGCCTGTGCTTTGCCACACCCTGTTATGTGCCAGCGGCGGCGGTGTTAGAAACAGCCACAGAGATGGAAGGAGAAATGAGAAAAAGAGAGGGAACGAGAAAAAGAGAAGCAAATCGAGAGGTGTAGTGAAGGAACAGCTCACTCGTTCGCTCAGCTCAGGATGGATGTTTCCCATCATGCAGCTCAATCACCCACCCAATGATTCATTTCACAGACACTTGGGTAATTATAGGAGTCAGCTCCTCACCCCCGGGAAAGAGAGAGGGGGGACTGACAGAGCACAGAGGAAGTGGAAGAAACGAGAGGAACGAGAGAAAGGCAAGAGCCTGAATGAATGATAGCGGGATCCGAAGTGACTAACTCAAGCAGTGAGGGAGATAGAGGAGTGTGAAGGAGAGGATGAAAGGACGCCGAACGGCACAGATGTTTGGATGATGATGATGACAACATGTTGAACGACGTGCTTGTCCAATTCGGACGAACAATCATTAGGGTTTTTTTTAATAACGCATCCGGATTACCTTGTTGTGGTCATTAGGATGATACAAAGCTGTTTTCCAATCTCATTCACTTCAGCATGCTGTGAGAGTGAGTGTTAAATCCACATAAAAATAATTGGAGAGTGAAAAGAGGAAATTGACAGATTACGAAGGACAGATGAGGAAACAGGAGACAAAAGAAAAGGAGAGGAGGGAATGAAACGAAAGATGGGGGCGAGGAGTGTGTGTGACAGACGGCCAAAAGTGGTATGATGGTGAGGCGGCGCTTTGTACACAACTGAGGCTATTTCAAGGGTAAAAGCTCCCCCTGCTGATGAGACATATAATTGTTTCTAAAAGTGCTATGAAAGGGCAGCTACTGTACACTGTTTATGCAAATGTTATATGCAATCAAACGGGCAGCATCAATATAAAAAACTATGCTGTGATGTGAACTGCTACAACACGTCGGCAACAACTCTGGTGGCTAAATGGTTTAAACATGCAATTACGAGCATAGAGAGAGTGGGAGAGAAACTGAATGAGAGTACAAGTTAAAGAAAGGTTTCACCACTCCCACAAAACCTGCAATTATCACATGATGTTTACCGATATGAGCAGAAGAACGGGTTCCCTATTGACTATGGCATGGAGAATAATTACTATGTTTTTTAAACCGTGCCGCAGGCCCGGCCTTGGTTTTGTGCGTAAAAAGTGGCCATTGATTTTGCTGCTGTTTTGCTGTCAAACAGGCAAAATATTCATGTCGCGGGTGGTGTAGGGGGCTTGTTAAAACGTATCAGATAGAGGCGGCCGACTAATTCAGTTCAGTGGACTGTTTAGTCATTGATTGTACTGCCACAGAGAAAACAAGAAAGCCATTAAGACAGAGACGCCCATTCACTGGCCATACGGAGAGCATTGCAGCTTCACAATACAGATGCTCCATTTCTATTAAATTTACCAGTCACTGTACATGAAAAGGTCAACAGGGACACTTTTACTACACTGCGCTACTGAAGGCAGACTATGTGAACTTTTCCAAAAATGCATCTGGATGAGTGGATGGATAGATAGATAGTCTATCGGAGTATTTTTTTTTTGTCTGTCTGTTTCCTTCACCTCTGTCGAGCTTTCATCTATATTTTTACGACTCTGAGCACTATCACCATAAACACAAAGCTTTGTTGGATATTTTCAAGGCCGCAGCCAGCAGGTGCAGGGCCATTGTGGTGCTCGCAATTTATCGCCCGCTCTGCACCCAGAGAACACATTCAATAATGTGCCGGAAAGATTAATCTATCAAAACATATACACACAAACTCGCAAATGTAACAACCGTGCACACTCTATATATGAGGGAGGCAATTTATGCCTAGCACAACACGGCAGTTCAGGCTGTAAAAAAATACCCATTTTAGTTCATTTAATTAGCGCTTAAGCTTTTCAAAATGAAAGCTCACTATTGTACATCAATGGCTGTGGCTTATGCATGGCAGGGCTGCTCAAGGTCTGTGTAAAAATCAGCAAATTTTCTGTTCAGGGGGCCACAGCTGGCCACTGAACTAGGAGAGCGGTAAATTGAACTTAACTTAATCTCTAACTTTCGAGACACATTGCTCCCATGAGCATAGCTGGACTGAGCGCTGGAGCAGATGCCCCCAATACAATTGCATTTTAATCTGATCAACCGCACGATACAACTGCCCCCATTCCAAAGTAGCCAATAGAATGCGTCGGTCTGAGGCTATTACTTTTTATTTGCTCAGGTTATTTAGCAGGACTGCTTTGCTAAACAGTGCACTGCATCCTGTAATTGGGTTGCAAAGTAATAAGCAATATATTTACATATATATAGCTATATGTAGGTATAAACAGTGTATGTGAGTATCACATTTTCCAAAACCGGGCAGAAACAGTGCCCTGGTGACTGGTGACGTGCTCAGCCTTTTCAAGCAGAACAACCCAGAGTCCGGACTAAACAGGCCGCATTAATAACATGTCATAAATTCTGCTGTGCATTCCCTGTGCCTCCTAAAGCTACAGGCAGACACTGATCGGTTGTTCTCACTGACGCCTACGAGAGGCTTGGATCACCCTGGGGCTTACGGCTGGGCAGAATGGCAAACAAGCTGGTAGATTTATGAGACCCGTGTACGTACTGATAGATGAGATAAAAATGCAAGCTTCAGGGCAGCACCGTAGCAAAACACCGAAATGTGACAACAACAGAAACACAAGCATCTACAAAAAAAGTGGCTTTTTTCCTTGGGTGTTTTTGAAGCAAATGCCCAGGTGTTCTGAAGCTCAGTAGGAAGAGGCTCATAGCTCGACACTTCTCTTCATTTTTCACCTGTTTCTCACTCCATTTATAATTGGCTGGCTGTGAAACAAGTAGAGAGGATCCTTTCTGCAACACAAGAAAAAAGTTGTAAAATGAACATGAAGTGCAAATACGGGCAATTAATTATGGATTAAAAGAGATATAATTATTTCAGATGTCGGTAAATATACAAATTTTACTTTAGCTGCTGCTCTGTACTCATTTTTGGATAAAAGCATATTCCAAATGCATAAATGTGAAGTATATCCTGTAAAATATTAAATGATGCTGTACTAGTTTTTCCCTTCGTAAGGTAATAGTCAGAGGAACTGATTATTATCATTCAGAGACATTGTAACAAGAAACTTAAGGGCTATTTTAAATTGTAAAATGTCATAAATGTTTGCTTTGAGCAGGGGTGTCCAGTCCTGCTCCTACAAAGTTTAGCTCCAACCCCAATGAAACACACCCGAACCAGCTAATCAAGATCTTACTAGGCATACTAGAAACGTCCAGGCAGGTGTTGAGACAAGTTGGAGCTAAATCCTGCAGGACAGTGGTTTGGACTCTAAGCCACACTCCTGTCTTAGAGACTCATTCTTCGAAAAAAAAAAAAAAAGATAGTTACTCATGTTCAGCTGCATCTGCAACAGTACTGGAGCTCTTCAGTTAACAAACCTCAGGCCATGAGGCACACCAGCAGTTGAGGTCCAGTGGTTTTGGTCTAGCACAAGGCTAAAGGCAGACACGGGAGGGTGGGGTATTGACAGGCCGAGCAGCAGGCAGATAGACATGATGTACAGCCCGGCATAATCAGTTCCCAGGCTCATTAATCTACAGCCACCGCTACTCTTGATGAGAGAGTGATGCATGGGGAAAACAGTTCCTCTCCAATGTCACCCTGAACGAGTCACGGCTTCCTGAGAGGAGGGATGGAACAGGCACCTGGATCTGTATGAATCAGAAGCAGAATCAGTGAGTTGAGTGGTAAATCATTCTTAGTTATCTGTATAAATAGTTTATTTAGGTTTTGTGAAACACAAAGGCACAAAAATACAGGTACACCATTAACAAATAATAAAATCGACTTGCTTACTTGTGTGCGCTGATTTGATCCATGCAATCTTTTACGGTACATTACAGTGTGAAACAAATTCAGTTGGCTTGATTGTCACCGCTTTCATCCGTCTTGCCGCCTGACCTGACAAAAAGCTCATTTATGATCATGAATCAAAGTGAAAGGTCAGATATTTCATGATAATAACAGCTACATCACCTCTAATCTTGAGGAAGAGAGTCATTAGCCTGTAGGGTGCTCCAGAAGCAGTGGATGGGGGGCAGGAGACGTTTCGCACGCGGTCCCCGTGGAGTTCAGGCATCTCCAAGGAAGGACAGGGCAGCATTCAGACGCACACTCCAAAGGCCAAAGGTCACATGGGTGCTTTTCTTGTGTAATTGTAACATCTCCCAGAGGGCGAGTCACATCAACAACGGCCTGCTCCATCATACTTTTGTGTGTTTATTTGCAGGAGAGGACGTGAGCTCTAATCGAAGCACCCCTATTAGATTTAACCAGCACGTTTTGGGTCAAGAGGGAAGCCACTCTTTCATCAGGAGTAAAATTCCATTTGAAACTCACCCCATTTCGGTTTCAAAAAGCAATTGCATCTCCAACGAATGAGCCATCAAATTACAAGAAAGTGGGAAAATTGCATGGCCACAGGGGTGCAAAGCAGGATCCTCAAGAGCGCAATTACAAAAATAATATTCTCCTTCAATGCGATGCGGAATTGTCTCTGTTGAAGTGAAAGGTGCACATTAACTATCAGCCATCTTGTTTTTTCAAGGTCATCAAAAATAAGTATTTTCCAGCCAACAGATACTCCTTTTAAGTGAGCATACACTCCATTCTCTTCATTTATATGGAAATGGAGATCATCAGCATTCATATTAAAGACAAGCCTGGCATTAGAGACAAAAGGGAAGGAGGCAATGGGGCTTGCAGCATGATGCAAAAGTCTGCTCGGTTGCTCTGCACAGGGCTATGAAAAGCTGCAAGCTTCAATAATGTTTCATGAGCCCAGGAAGTGACAAGTATGACACCGTACAAGATTTGCTGTCCATATCATGTGCCACCTCTCCGGTTCAATGACAACAAGGTCATCCCTATGGAGGAATGAGGGCGGACATCTTCAACGACCGGCCCAAACAGTGCCTCGTAAACGTGGCCGTAAAGTCATTTGTGGCTGCTCTGGGTTATGTTTCTCGCAGTATGTCTGCTTTATGAAGTCTGGCGATGACAGACAAGACCTGTTACGCTCTGAGCCATATATCATATGGTCGCTTGAGCACAGAAGCAATTTCAGAAGGAGCCAAATTTCAAGTGAGAGGTGGAAAAAAAATATATATATATATATAGGCCTGATCACTCCATTACAGTAAAACAAAACATGTACACAAAAAAATGGAACACTGTCTAGAACAGTGAATTATTTGTATGCATTTATCATAGAAGGTATTCGTTTACACATATAAATAACAAGAAAACCAAAAGGGAAAAATCAAAGCACTGTTTTTTTTTGTTGAGAGTTTTATGGTAGTGTTTCAGCTGTCACAGTGTTTTGTATAGAGAGCTGCTGTGCATTTCTGAAAGATGTCAATGGCGCCACTTAGTGTTAAAGAGGGGAAACGCACTGCTGTTTGTACAGTGTGTTTCTGTTGGCATTTTGATAAACATATTGAAAGACACTTTTAGTTGCATGGTGTCTATACAATTATAATCAGGTAATCACAGATTCCCTCCCAAATCATTACATATGTAATATGTGATAAAAAAGTATACAAGTTCAAAAAGTGTAAAGCTTTCAGAATAGTTCTATTAGTTTGATTGATTTGAACTTCCACATCACCCATTTACTACTGTATTACTGAAGTAAACATAATTGTTGTGACTGTTATTTTGGTAAAAACTATAGTATTATGGTAAATGTGTGTAGGGCCTGAGCTACTCTCGAATTAACATTCATACGTTTTTAAACTGTCATAATGTGCCTTATTATCCTCTTTGAGGTAAAACATCTGGTCAGGTCAAGCCTGCACAGAATCCAAACTCTAAATAATGTGTTTACATCATAAATACAGTGGTTATAGCCTAACCACCAACATCATTCTCTAAAGCTGATGATACACAGGGCAACTTTTTGAGCAATGTTGCTGAAAGATGTTGCTTGGGCACTTTCCCATTGAGAATGGGCAACACATTTCTATCTGGATATCCAAAGAGAAATGTGTTGCCCATTCCCAATGGGAAAAAGCCCACAGCAACATTTTTCAGCAACATTGCCCGGCAACATTGCTCAAAAAGTTGCCCTGTGTATCATCAGCTTTACTGTGTTTCCCACTAATCGCTGTCGTGTTCTTAATTTCCGAGGTAATTTTCAGTTCAAAGCCTTTATTGCCATACACAGTTCCCTGTACAATACAATTATTATTCTACTTTCCACACTGCATAAAAAAGAAAGCATAAAATAGATAAGAAGAAACATAAATTACAAATGTACAAAGAGTGCAAATATGTAGTAGTACAATATAGAATATAGTGTAGTATAGTCTATGCGTCAATTGTATGGGACAACAGTATGGAGAGTACTCTGTGTTGAGTTTTAAGTAATATCAGGGTAATGTCAGGGTCAATGAATGTTTGATCCATTTAACATCCAGCTGCTGGATAAAAACTATTCCTCAGTCTAGACATCCTGCATTTTACACTTCTGTACCTCAAAGGTGTGAACATTTATGGCCTTATTTTAACAATCTAAGCGCATGGTCGCATGGATAAAACGCACAACGCAAGTGCATTTAGGGCGTGTCCTAATCCACTTTTGCTAGATTAAGCGGGAAAAATCAGACTCTTCTCCCATTCCCTTTAAAAGCCAGTTGCGCTTACACCATGGAGGATTCTGTATTTACATGGCAGGATTGAAAGACTGAACGCTTCTCCTGAGAGGAATTTTTAATATTTAAAAATGCGCCTATAGGCACATATTACTAACACGCTCTTTAAATAACAGAAAAAATACTGCGCTATTGACTTTAGACCAGGTTTTTGTTGGTCAATGGCGCAGTTGTTTTCAGTTGCCTCAAAATAGCAAAGTGCTGCCAACAATGCGCCTGAGCACACCTCGTTTTCAAACCAGCACGCCCATGGATGCACAAATGGGTGCAAATGCAAATGCATTGAAATCAGAGTAGGCAAAGAAAATAACACACCACAGTAGTAGACAAATCTGCTCATTCGCGAACTAGACTGATTATATCACAATGATTAGAATGATGATGGAATGCCATTGCCGTTCGTTTCCATGAATTGCCACTAGAGGGCCTCAGTTACTTAGACTTCCTTCATTTGCAATTCATAAGTGTTTCATACGTGAAAATTACTGTCTGGTCTGCTACCAGAGAGTAGAATACATTAATAAGTGCATAGGTGCCTTTAAATGTAAAAAAAATAATAATAATACTATTTTTAAGTAACTTGTTGTTGCACTATTGTAGAAACAGAACTAAGCACAATACATTATTAAATTATTATAAAGCATTATAATAATATTTTATGCCAAATTAACAGTTCCTACAGTTATTGCTACTGAAATAAATCAGTGGTAACTTAGGTGCCAATGTCATCAAAACAAATAGCTAAACAATAGGCGGCTTTAAAATAGCAGAAGGATCATGAAAGTTTCTTATACAGTATTGTTTAAAAGACAGGGATGATTAATTAATTACGGCTTTACAGAAGTGAGAATAACTATAGTAAATCACTCATGTATCCCTTCCTTAGAACTACAATCTACAACAGCAGTAGGTTGTTAAAAAAGAGGTCTAAATATGAAGAGTGAAGAAATCAGAGTAGGCAAAGAAAATAACACCACAGTATGAGCAAATCTGCTCATTCATGAGCAAGGCTGATTATATCACAATGATTAGTTAAATAATACTTATAATAAAAAAAATAATTATATATATCTATTAACAAAAACACAACTATTGTAGAAAAAAGCATCAAGCATGCATTTTATATTTTTAAATTCATTCCTAAATGTATGCTTTAAATTCATTCATAGAATATAGGTGCAAGAGAATGGAACTGACTGGGAGGTACAGACAACTCTCATCTATTCATCTATCTATCTATCGATCACGCTCTATCTATCCACCTGTCATTCTATCTATCTATCTATCTATCTATCTATCCATTCATCTATCTATCTATCTATCTATCTATATCTATCTATCTATCTATCTATCTATCTATCTATCTGCTGGTTCTATCTATCTATCTGTTGTTCTATGTATCTATCGTTCTATCGATCGCGCTTCATCTATCTTTCTGTCATTCTGTCATTCTATTTATCTGTTGTTCTATCTATATCTACCATTCATCTATTCATTCATCTATATATCTATCTATTCATCTATCTATCTATCATTCATCTATCTATCTATCTATCTATCTATCTATCTATCTATCTATCTGACATTATATATCCATCCATCATTCTATCTACCTATATATCTATCTGATGTTCTATCTGTCGTTCTATCCATCCATCCATCCATCCATCCATCCATCGTTTGATTTGTTCTATTAAAACTTCTGGTGTGTATGCATGTATCTGTCTGTCTGTCTGTCTGTCTGTGTATCTGTCTATCTATCTATCTGTCTATCTATCTATCTATCTATCTATCTATCTATCTATCTATCTATCTATCTATCTATCTATCTATCTATCTATCTATCTATCTATCTATCTATCTATCTATCTATCTATCTATCTATCCTTGTTCTGTTGTTCTGTCTATCGTTCTATCATTCTATCGATCTATCTATCTATCCACCTGTCATTCTGTCATTCTATTTATCTGTTGTTCTCTCTCTATCTATCTATCTATCTATCTATCTATCTATCTATCTATCTATCTATCTATCTATCTATCTATCTATCTATCTATCTATCTATCTATCTATCTATCTATCTATCTATCTATCTATCTATCTATCTATCTATCTATCATTCTAATAACAACAGCCTATTGGATGGTTGGATGGATGGATGGCATTTAAAAAATGTAAATAAATTAAAATGTTCAGTCTTTTGCTGTTATTGTTAAAAGGAATTTTAAATATTCATAGAGCAAAATAATACATTCAATTACTACAAGCATCCTCTTCAGATCAGCTTGTGTTGTGTGTTGCTTGCATAAGCATCAAGTTGTGTGTTGCTTGCTTGAGCATCAATGACTGTCTGCTTAGTGTTGGGTTATGTGTGGGATTGAGCTGAATTCAGTGGCTCATATTCCTACTACAGATGGCCAGTTATCTGAAAATCTCTAAGAGATTTCTTATGCGTTGTGTTAATATGACTCGTGGCCCACGGGGAATGAAAGGGATCTAAGCTCAGAGAAAAACAAATAGCCATTTGTGATGATAAACAGACATTCTTCCAGCCTTTATCCTTTTATTGTGAGAGAAAGATTTTTAAGTTGAGACGTATTGGTATTGCAAAGCCATCAGTATAGCAGACACACGGAGGGATGTATCTGTCTGGCATTAATATCTCTGGAGCACTACACTTTTACAAATTGACCCGTGCAGAACGACAAACGTGGGTCCGGAGTTTTCCACTCCGGATTGTTTTGAATTGCTATTGCTCAGCAGTTCATCGCTCTGAAATCCATCAGCCTTCCATTTATCTTGGAAAAAATGGCACAGGCCACCATCTAATGGCTGACTGTGAGCCATTTCAGTGATGAATTCTCAAAATCATCCAAAGATGAGTAAATGTCTGCTTAGAGGTTTTGCTTTGTGGCAGCAACAGCAATTTTTGACACGTACCTCATGCCAATATAGAACAATATGCTGTATGGTGGAGAAACGTAATGAATATGAAGTACTATGAATTACTTTTCTTGAGGAGAATTTGCAAGGGTTTGTGTTTTGTGATTGCAGTCAAGAGCAGTTTAGGAAAGCCACTTATGCAATAAAAAAACAATTTTATATAATCATTTACATTTCTTTCGGTTACACTTTATTTCTGGTTCTAAAACTGAGTCAAGAACTCTAGGATTCTATACAGAATCACACTTTTCAGCCATGTTACATTGGACCCCATTGGACTTTCAGTGTATGGGGAAAAAACAATCATTCTGTTTCGCAGATGGACGACATGAGTAATGATAACAAAATATTCTTTTTTTTGTGGAAACTACCCTTTGGTCCTCTTCGGTCAAAAATGAATAAAATAAATAATAAATAAATGTAAAATTGTTTTGCTTCATCGGAATGGGATGACACTTGGTGACTTTTGTCGCATTAGCTATGTAAACACACACAAAAAAAAATCATGGAGATGTTTCGGTTATGTTAAAGGGTCGTAAAAAAAATAGTCCAACTTGTCTCCTTCGCGGTCAAAAATGACCGACCTAGGAAATGAATGGGAAATACGCAAAAATACAAAAACTCAGGGAATCTTTTGGTGATACAAACCACAAACCTGAAAAAAAGTGCACAGCAATGTAGGGGTGACACTAAAATATCAATAGTGCAAAATAGACACAACAAACCATATCAATGTGGTAAAATTGAGCCAAAAGTCTAAAATAAGAGGTTAAAATCAGTTCTTGTATGCTGTGTAAAACATACCTGTTAATTTTTGTTACATTTTTATTGAATTTTGATGTTATATGTTCAAAATATGCGCCTCTCTGCTCAGGTTTGAATGTAGTAAAATTAATGCAAAAACTGACACTTCAAATCAACATAAAAAATGTAAAAAAAAATCTAAACCTTGACAAAAAGTAGTCTTTGAGAATGTCTAAGTATAAATCCAAATCCACAACTTGATAAAAATAAGTATTTATGTCTAAAAACACTAGAGAATGTATAAGCCACTTTATATACCTTTATATACCTTATAACTACCTTAAAATATATATATTTTGAATGCCCTGTCTCTATTTTAACATGGAATACTGTTTTAATTGAAAAATAATTTAAAAAATAAATTAGGAAAAATAGCTAATAATATTTTTATAAATATTGCATTGTATCATAAAATACCCTCAAAGTTCTAAATAATAATCAAAATATTATTGCACTAAAATAAATTTGATTGGTATTCCTGGGGGATGAGAACAAGTATGACAAAGAGGACCTAAGGGTTCATATTTTGTGAGTTTAAAACATGAGTACAAAATGTTCTGTATTTTTTAAAACATCAATGCAGCCTTAAATCTTAAATACATACACATCCTTATTCCACTTTCCACAGCTTTGAGCAGCAACATTTTATGTCACACTGATCACAGATCTGTCAAAAAGTGCAGGAAATTAGGACATCCACACCACAAAAAAAGTCTGTTTCAGCACCCCTCATGCAAGTCTTCCCCCCTCCCCTTTTTCATTGTCCGTGCCTTCCCGAATTCGGATTTAGGCTTTGGGCACATCCCTATCTGTCAAAATATTTTTTTCAAATGCAAAGGGGTTTTTTTGCATTTAAAAGGGTCAAATGGGTCATACAGTTTAGTGGATTTTGGACGGAGTAGGTTTGTTGAAAACATTTTTAAAATTCAATTATCTTTTAGGTTTGTCAGAGACACAAAAAGTATATCATAAAAACAAACTTGTCAAGCTCAGGCTTGTATAGGCCTAGCCTAATAATCCTGACCAAATATTTCACATTACCATTATAGGAAACTTTAGGTGTAACAGGGTGGATGTTTTAGGCTAATAAAGCTGATAACTAGCTAAGAACAACATGCTAGCAAAAGAGGAAGAAAACATTTAGGAAGAAAAATAAACTTTCATGTCTAGTATAAGTGACACAACCGGGTGGACATGTTATGTTTTACACTATTAGATATGCTTCCTAAGATGAGAGAAAAGTTTATGACTGTTGTTCTTGGAGTTGCATTCCCTCCAAGTAAATTATGTCACTTTTAGCAAGTCATGTGATTTGGGGTATCAGTTAAGATTTTAAAGGGAAAATAGCACCAATGTAATCTTATTCCTATTCTTATGTACTAATCATTTAGCCTGGATGCCAGCCGAATTTAGCCCCGCCCACAACATTTTTTGCTCGGGCAATTCGGTCTGGACTCGATCCACAGAGGAGTTATTATGCCCGAACAGAAACTGTTCGGACCAATGAAATTGTCAGGGCGGGCTTTAGACGATGATGGACAGATGATCAACAGTAACGTAATCATCCACGTCATCAAAGGCGCTTTGGGTTGAATTTGCTCTTATCCTAAACGGAGAACATGTTCGTATGCACTATTATCGTACCTTCACTATTTCTCTCAGAAACGATGATTGTGTTGGTAAGTACTCTGTGTATCCTTAAATTATTTTATTACAATACTGGCAAAGATCGTTTACACTCATCTTTTTCTTGTAACGTTACTTAATCCAGCGCGCCTGCAGACAGGGTTGCCACGTTTTTTTGCAATGTCGCGCACAATTTCTACTCAAAACTATAGCCCAAAACAATAACTTTCCGGGGGGTTCTCCGGAAAAAAATTCTGTTTGGTTGGCAAAATATGTTATTTTGGCAATGTTGCCTGCTAAAATTCGCATTCCTGGGTTTATATAATCACATAATTGGGGTCGCTTCAACCCGCGGACATGGAGAAAAACACAGACTTGGCAACACAGTGCAGTTGAGTTCTGTTGACATTTGACAACTAGCGTTACGTGTCGCTCCGTTGCTCTGATTGGTTGTAGGTCTATCCAATTGAGGTTTTTCCTGGTTTGGTTGAAACACGCCCCATAATCACAGCCCAATGAAGCGGTACCAGACTCATATTCTGACAAGAATTGAGTACATCAGGCTACTAATCATTATGAATGTGTGTTAACTGGGTAAATCAATGCATGGGATACCATGCGGCATGAAAGTTGATTAGCATCTTATGTGAAATATTCAGTACTGTTTCATTGGGACATAAAATCCACCAAACTGTAGGAATGACCCAAATCTTAAACAGATGTCATAATTTTAAGTTTGTGATTATGAGAGCATTTTAAGGAGTTGTATTGTGCTAAAGGTTATTGTGTCAGGTTTAAATGAGCAGACAGCTCACCTTGACGGGCAGTTGTATCGCAGACGTGAGGGTCTGGACTAAACCACAGGGGCTGATAAACAGATGGAACAGTGTCATGTGCACAGAGGTGCTGTCACCTCTACCGCTCCTTTGCATTCAGGCACAGTTTACTAGCTCTTTATACATGTCTGCTGTACTTTCCACGTAGCCCACATGGAAGTCTATAAAATTGTACTAAGCAAATTTAGTGTAAATGAAAGTCAGATGAAATGTTTAACAAGATTACAGTCTCATACATGGTGGGATTTAGTTATTTATTGAATCTAATTTGAGAGTAAAATGCATATAACAATGACATTAAAGGGAAAGTTAACACTTATATTGTTTCAAAACCACTAGCGGATTTTGAAATATGTTCAGGCTGCTCAAGTCCATAAAATGAAAGTGGATGGTGACCATGGGTTGTCAAGCTCCAAAATACCAAAAAGGCATCATAAAAGCATTGTAATAATAATTTGTACAACTTGTGCATTTTATATAGCCTATCAAGTCTTCAGAAGCCACTTGATAGCTTTCTGCTGGAAACACATTGTAATTTATTTTAATATTCTATTTAATAAACTTCATAAAATGTATGAAAATTGTGGAAATATGGTTCAGATCACTCAAACCATATGGAAATGGAGGCGCTCTTGGTCAGTAACAAAGCTTGGGTGTCATCTAGTGAAAATGTTTGGTACTGCGCCCAAACAAAATCTTACTGAAAGCTAATTTTTTATATATATCAACCTGAAACTTGGAGAAAAACTTGTTCATATTCTGGCTTTAATTGTGTTGTAGTTTTAGAGTAAAGAATTTTTTGTAAATTACATATTATTATATAATATTATGTAAAATATTATTATAAAATATATATTTTTACATTTCCATAAACTTAAACTTTTATAACTTTTTATTTTATTTTACTTTCATAATTTATTTGACTTCTACAATAATCGGCCAAGTGTCTTCTTTAAAACAAGACCAACCTTAGGGGTATATTCCAAAGCATTCTTGAGTTACACCCATTTAAGTTTGGATAGTGCATTTTCATGTCTATGCGAAAAAAGGGGTGACAGTTTTTAAACCTGTTTTTCTCAAAATTCCGTTCCTGAAAATCATAGCGATCAGCCGACTTCAGATAACCATAACTTTTGTATCAGACAAGCCATGGAATAAATACAAATACATTTAAAAAGAACTTGATCCCAGGTTTCATATGATATCAAAAGCTGTAAAAGGTAAAATTTCACCATGTGATGGGTTTTCGTAGATATATATATATATATGTCATACCTCTAAATATAATACTATAATCAACACTTTCCATGATTAGTTAACCTTAAGAGCTGTAAGAGTAAAATTGTTAGTGTGTTAAAAAAGTGTTAAAAGTCTTAGCCAATCACAGCAGTGGGCATTTAAATCAGATTTAAACACCCTTCAAACAAAGCGTTTAAATCAGAGGCTAAAATCAGGGTAGGAAAAATGCCTTTTATTTCTAAATGTTGACCATTTTGATGTAAAAATCATTCTAACATTATAAGTGCACCCCAGGAAACATTATAAAACAATAAAACAATGCAGTTCATGACCCCTTTAAAAAAATCTATTATAGTATAAAAATAATATTAAAATAACACTGCTCCCTTGCCAAGGTGTCTCTGTCCTGAGAAACTTGGTACAGCATTAGTTACTGCTAACAAAGCTGGCAGACAGCAGTGCCCTGATTCTGTTGGAGGTCCCTCTCTCTGGACCACTAGCTCATCCAGGCAGTAAAAGAAGGCTGACAGGGATACAGATGGTCTTGTATACATATAACAACAACTGGCTGGCTTATTAAGGCATCGTAAATTCCAGGAGCAGCTGGCTACCTGAGCACAAAGTGGAACGAAAAGAAAAAGAGTTATGATAAAATAGAGAGGAAGAACAAGGGAATTGTGTACATGTGCTTGGGTGTGGGCATACAGTATATGGGTGTGTGGGGTTTGTGTGTGTGTGTGTTTCACCCAGGGACCTGGGGAGAGAATACATCTGGTAGGACAGCTGTTAGCAGCGTACAAGAGTATACTGATGGTGGCGAGGAATGATAAATCACAGACTTTGCAGCATTGCAGACAGCGCACCAACATACCTGTGAGTGCAGGTAATCAGGCACTG
Source organism: Gobiocypris rarus (assembly GCA_023029165.1). NCBI lineage: Eukaryota > Metazoa > Chordata > Actinopteri > Cypriniformes > Gobionidae > Gobiocypris > Gobiocypris rarus. The sequence continues at coordinate 22,287,396 of CM040911.1, forward strand.
TCAAGTAATGCTAAATAATCAATGACCCAATCCAAAACACAGCTACAACTGTCTAAATGTGTCTGACTTGACAGTGATAACTGCGTAAAACAAATTTGTCTTTAAATGAAAAAATGTAAACAGCTAATGTTTAATTACAAGATCTAATCATTCAGAAATCCATGCATGATTTCATTGCTTGATCAGAACTATCATTACTATTGCTTATACTTGGTTCTATGGGGTTCTATATAGAACTCAAGGGTTCTTGACTAAATTGTAATGAATGCCAAAAAGGTTCTAAGGAGAAATATCTTCAATAAATGCACAATACCTTCATGTTTTAGCTGACGTGGTCATACTCAATTCTAGTCAGAATATGAGTCTGATACCGCTTCATTGGGCTTTGATTATGGGCCGTGTTTCAACTGAACCAGGAAAGACCTCAATTGGATAGATCAGAGCAACGGAGTGACGCAAAACGTTAGTTGTCAAATGTCCACAGAACTCAACTGCACTGTGTTGCTAAGTCCGTGTTTTTCCCGCAGGTTGTTTTCCATGTCCGCAGGGTGAAGCCACCCCAATTATATAAGACCCAGGAATGCAAATTTTAGCAGGCAACCTTGCCAACATATTTTGTCCCCCAAACGCCATTTTTTTCCGGAGAACACCCGGAAAGCTATTGTTTTGGGCTATAGTTTTGAGTAGCAATTGTGTGACACAAAACTTGGCAACCCTGTCTGCACGCGCGCTGGAATACCTAAGTAACGTTAGAATAAAAAGATGAGTGTAAACGATCTTTGCCAGTGTTGTAAAAAAAGAATTTAAGGATACATGGAGTACTTACCAACACGATCATCGTTTCTGAGAGAAACAGTAAAGATGAATGCATATACGAACATGTTCTCCGTTTAGGATAAGAGCAAATTCAACCCAAGCGCCTTTGATGACGTGGATGATTACGTTACTGTTGATCATCTGTCCATCATTGTCTAAAGCCCGCCCTGATGATTTCATTGGTCTGAACAGTTTCTGTTCGGGCATAACTCCTCTATGGATCGAGTCCAGACCGAATTGCCCGAGCAAAAATGTTGTGGGCGGGGCTAAATTTAACTGGCATCCAGGCTATTCATGTTTAACAGGTTATTTCAATTAGTCAAAAAAGCTTAAATCCATAAAATTATCCCATTTATATATGAAGTTCCTTACAGAACCATTTAAGATTCTATACAGAACCTTTTATTTTAAGAGTAGTTTGGAGATTTAAACCAACACCTAAAACCACATTATTTGTGCTACAGACAATGCCATTTTTTTTTCTCTGTAAATCTAGTTATTCTTATGACTTCAAAACCGTTTGCCTCAGCTGAGACTGCTTTTTAGTAAGGATTAAAAACTAAGCGTATGATTAGCTATGAGGATTAGTATGAGTTTAAAAAAGGTCTCAATCCAATTTAAACTTCAAAGAAGGCTTAATCAGTGGAAAATTGGTAAATTATCATGTTTGCAATATGATTTTCAAAAACCTCTTATTTAAGACACAACAGCGTGCAAACTTGAGTTACACTTTAGTGTGTGTTTATAGTGGGTTCAGTTAAATTGTTATTAATTTGCAGTGGATAGTGCATGTCTTTTATAAAACATATTGCATTCATAGGGATGCATCTTCAAATAAAAGACAAAATACATACATGCTGTATATTCCACTATAATACAAATGTTCAGTTGCTCTTTGACAGCTTTAATTGTGCTTGAGCAAAAAACACCTTGCTACACATGCTATACATCCAACCATCATCTACAATATAGGAAAGCGCACGCTCTCCATTACATCAAAGTGCGACTCAGTGCCTCCAGACAGCGGATCAAGAATCAAAACCCTCAGCACGTTATCCACGCTGACGATCACAAGCGGAAAACATCTCCACTGACCCAAGATCAAACGCGAGGTGCGTTACATTCTCTCCTCCAGTAAAGAGCTGCAACCTGACACAGAGCCACAGTGGAGCCAGAGAGCCCAGGTAACGAAGATGGATGTCCTGTAATGCAGTTAGCCTGCGGCTACTGCGGATAAAGGAATCCGGTCATAGCAGAACATCCCAACATAAACCTCTCTAGCAACTACTAATAGGAGATTTGCCTCAAACTGATTGCCGACGTCCTCAAAGGGTATAAACAAAACTGGAAACATTGTTTTCTGGGATAATGGAGCAAAAATTTTATTTAGGAAGTCATTTCCAAAAAGCCAAAAATGTGATTTACTCTCCCTCCACCTATAATTGAGTTTCTTTGGGAAAGGTAAACTTCAGTGGTACTAAAGCAAAGCACTGTTTGTCCCTTGTAACCCTGAACTGTATACTGACAGTCAACAGTCAGTATTTTTGTGTCATTTAAATGAGAACTTTTGACCTGTAGACTTTTAGAAATTAATATCCCTTAAAACACTTTTCTCACTTATATGAGAGGCAACGTGAAACACAAAGACATGTTATGCATGAAATGCAAAGACATTACTCTTGTATTAAACGAATCCTGTGTGAATAGGGCTTTAGCCTACAGGAGATCAATGTGATATAGACGTTCAAAAGTTTTGGGGTCTGTAAGATTTTTGAAAAAACAGTTATTTTAAATTATGATAATATTTTGCAATTGTATTGTTTTCATTCATTTTAAAATGTAATTTATTCATGTGATGCCAAAGCTACATTTTCAGCATCATTACTCCAGTCTTCAGTATCACATGATCGTTCACAGATCATTCTAATATGATGATTTTCTGCTCAGAACATTACTTGTTATTATCAATTTTGAAACATCTATAATGAATAACAGCAATAATTAGACACATGAAACATTTTAGAAGTCTTTACTGTCAATTTAGATCAGTTTAATGTGTCCTTGCTGAATAAAAGTATTCATTTCCTAAAAAAAAAAAACTTTCACAGTTCTCAAACTTTTGAATGTGAGGCACTTAAATTGTTTATTCCACTCTTTATTTAGATGTTTGTTTAAAAATGCATTCCATTATTTATTTATTTATTATATTTTACAGATTTTTTTTCTATATTTTTAAAAAGTCTAAACCTAAGTTTATGTTTATAAAGTCACTTGAAAAGTAGCACAATAATGGTTTATTTGTATAGCTCTTTTCACAATTCAAAATCATTAAACGGTAGCTTTACAGACTGAATTACAATATTGTGGATTATTATCTAATTGTAAACATTTTCAAAGGGACAAAGATAACATTTAAAATGGGGTGGGGAAAAAATATCAACACCTGCTGAGGCATAAGTTGTCACAGCTGAAGAATCACCCAGCATGAATAACAAAATTCAAGGAAAAAGTTTTCTTTTGAATAATTACGTTTTCAACATCTCCATACACAGGCAAGATATTCAATCTCATAGGAAAAGCAGAAAAGAAAAATCATTACACGGCAGATGAGTTCTTCTACGAGTCGCCTCGCACTAAAAATAAACCCTCAGCCACGCATCACAAACTACCAGCGCATCCTAATGTCAGCTTTGTCAAATAATTCTGCCCAGTGAAGCTTCACTACATCCCAGAGGATTTGTTAAGCGTTATGTTTGACTTGTTCTTCTTTTCGCTCTCACTCACTCATTCATTCAAGCCTGTCTCTATCGCCCTCCTGCATATTTTTCTTTGGCATATGCCACAGTTGAGTTCCATTAATCAGTCCCTGCTCGTATGAGGGCTGAATGTTAAACCCATGCGCCGTTCCAACTCTCCGCCCAGCTACAAAAAAACAGGCCCAGCATTAACCTTGTAGACGGAGACAGTTCACGCATCCACAGTACTTGGCAATGAAGAGAAAAGGAGAACTTCTAAAATTGTCTCCAGCCTGAGCTGCATGAGCGAATGGGTCTGTGCGTGTATGTGTGGCGGTTCCCGGTTCCGCTATAAATAAGCCTGGCTGCTGGAGAGGTGGTAGTCTGCTGAGGAACTGACAGTAGAGGGCAACACGGCCTTGTCTCCCTGGGAGACGCCAATTAAAACTGGACCCAAACCCAAAGTGTGCAAACTACTTGAGAAAATGAGAAATGAGTTTTGGCATGAAGCAGATTCGAAGTAACGGCGCTGCAAAATGTCAGCCAGTCATTTAAGGAGTTTTCACTTTGAAAAATAGCTCACATGCAGCTTGTGTGCCGTCAAACAGCAGAGTTTAAATCTTCTGGGAGAGCAGCAATCCCATTGCTGATGATCAGCTACAAATTACACTGCATATATGTTAATACAGGCTAGCCGATGTGTTCACAAGGAAATCCGACACACTGCTGAAGAATAAAGAATAACTTGCTCCCAGTTTTGGCTAAGTTACTCTAAAATAGTAATTAATTACTAGCTACAAAATTACATCTTACAACAGTGTGATTAGATTACTGTACTAATAGCTTTCTCTAAAAAGTATTGCATTACTTATTACTTTCTAAATCCCATATTAACCCTGACAAGTTGAACAAGGATAGACATGCAAATGCTCTTTTAGTTCTTTAAAATAAATAATATAAAACTGCACTGGCCAAAGTATTTAAAGGGAGAAGGTTACATTAAAAACATTCATTTTAAAATTAGACGTTAATTTGTTATGTTAAAGGTGCAGTTTGTAATATTTTTGAGGATCTATTAACAGAAATGCAATATAATATACATGACTATGTTTTCAGTGGTGAATAAAGACCTTACATAATGAACCGTTATGTTTTTTTTTACCTTAGAATGAGCCATTTCTTTCTACATACACCGCGGCTCCCCTTACAGTGAAGGCATCCTAAACGGACAAACTGCTCTACAGAGCGCTAGCTGCTATCTACTGTTTTAGACGACAATGTCTTTGTCCTGTCTGGGTCACTGTAGCTTCTCTATGTGCTTCGAAAGGGAGGGATGAGTGGTGGGCGGTTGCAATTCACAACCTCAACGCTAAAATTTACACACTGAACCTTTAAAACCATTGTTATATACAGAGTTGTTCTATAGTCTATTCCGTATTCAATTACATCAGAATTAACTGTTACATTACAGAATGTTCATTGCTTTACAGAAAATTTAAAGGGGAACTTCACCACTGGGAAAATGGGCTTTCAATAAAACTTGGCTGACTATACAGATGAAAGGCAAAACAATTGTTGAAATTGGTGCTACTACCAGAGAACAAAGAGAAAAAAGGCTGTTGTTTTCCGTTTTGCTAAAAAGGTAAGAACTTCAACACCCATAATGCACTGGGCATGTTGCCGTCCAAGGCCGCTCCCACCAGTCTGCTATGGATATGCTTACCAGGGTCAAATATAGCCTTGCTTTAGTAGGAAATACTTCTTAGCAAACTTTTAGTCATAATGGTGTCGACTTGTGTTGATGGTTCCTGGGTGCAAGAATTAAATTGTTTAGCAGGAGTGAGTTACTTTCAGTTTCCAGTGAAGGATCCGGCATGTTGTAGGCATTGACTTAAGGCTGCAAAGTGTCATAAATGTGGAGAGACACAACCTCAGTGTTTGTAGTCAACATTTCAAACTGGATGACCACGAACAGTGTTTTAGGCTAAACGGAGAGGGAAAACTAAAATAAACTGCTGTTCTGTCAGTTTCACCTAAAAGGGTGAAAAGAGACATCTTTGTACCCTACCCATATAAGTTTATAGTAGGTTACATATTACTGCTCTAAGGTTCTAAAATGCACCTTTTAGGGGTAGATAAGGTACAAAGTTGTTATTTTAAAGGTACTGCCTCAGTGACAAGCTGTTGTACTTCTAAAGGTACAACACTTTTGCTGACAGCACAAGGTTTAACACAATTTTTCATCATGCACTGTTAATGTTTACATGCTGTATTCAATAAAGAAATGAAAACGCACCACAGTTTCTGTCTTAATTTTTTAAGCAAACTGCCCTTGTGAAAAAGATTTATGTATAAATGTATTGAACTTGCACTTATATACTTCAAATCTTAATATATATATATATATATATTCTTTTTAAATAAAAGGGCACATACTGTAAGTGTACTTAAAGAGAGTACACTTTCCTGGTTGTTTCTTAACACACTCAAGTACACTTAAAAAGTGCTCTTTGTAATAATGTCAAATTAAAAGTTTTACTTTAAAGTACACTTGAAATCATTGTCTTTAAAATCATGCTTTAGTACACTTATTTTAGTGTGTTGACTAAATGACTAAAGTACTTGATTAAAATGTGATATTGCATTTAAAGATAATATATTTTACTAATACATATAATATTATCCCAAACGTACTAATCTACAACTTCATCACTGCAAATGTGTAATTAAAATATTGTTAAATATACACTGTAACAGATTTTTGTAATTTGAACAGTATTTTACTGTAATATGTACAGTATAATACTGTAAAATGTACCAACAGTAAAATACTGTTAATAGCAAAGGATTATGGGAAAATATATGTTTACTACTGTAATTATTCTCTACTGTAAATCGATTTACAGTATCGACAATGCCCGCGAAAAACTGACCAATGACAATGAAGACTTCAAGTTTTTTTTTTTTTTCCGGTTGGTGGGGGCTACTGAGGAAAGACTCAAGAGGTTAGTATTATTTCTGTCATTATTTTATGTAAAACTGAGATATTTTCAAATGCATTCACTTATTAACAACAACCTAACATGAACCAGTGCTGCAAATTGAGTGAGTTAAGCAAATTCCTGTCAAGAGCCTTTTTTTCTGCCTGTTTGTCAAGGCGGGTGGTTAACTGTTACGTGACTGCCGTCAACCTTGTGATTTACTTCAACAGGGTGAATAAAGTTTGCATTGACTAATAGTTAGTAAAACGGGAAAAAAAGCTCTTTTAATGTTCCTATACCTCTTTAATGTAAATTAGCTAAGCAGGAGGACTTTACGTGAACAGCAAACTAACTTAAAATACCGAAAGAAAAGTGAGGCAACACTAAAGACGGAGGTTGTAATTACAGTATTTTGAAGTGAATCTTTTGTTTTTGTTTAAAGTTTGCTGTTAAAACCGCCATTTGGAAGGTCGGAGGTGTCTTGGAGCTATTTTCTGGCGGTTACCATGATCTGAGGAAACTGGTAAGCAGAAGCTGGTGATTATATGACTCTTATATTCAAACGATAACCTTATCGTTAACAGACGGTTTTAAAGCAACAGTCAAGATGGTTGCGCAGTTTGTGTGCAAACTACAGGTCTACACGGGTCCAAAATTCATATCCGAACCCGAAGAGACCCGTAATATTCTACACAGAACTGACCTGGACCCTTCTATTATTTTAAAAGCTGGACCAGGACTCGCGCAGATCCGAGAAATGCCTAAACGCATAATAACTTTGACTGTTTGTCCTTTTGAACTAATAACGATTGCTCGTATGGTCCCATGGCCGCTGACGTTAACATTATTTATTAGCTATAATCTCTGTGAGCCGAGTCCGACTACCTACACTTTAAGATTAAACAAGACGGTTCATTCATATTATTTTTAAAGTCATTGCAGTCACTGCGGAAGCTCGGGTTGCCATAGAAACATGCCACGCACTCGAGACTGCACTTGTGCGTTAGCTGGAGTAACCTGAAATATGAGCCTTTTTACACAAATTGAGTGTTAAGAAAACATTTATTTGACAGTTCACCTGAGATTTTGTTGCTGATTTGAAATATATTTACATTATTAACGTGCGCTTGCATTAAATCTGCCCACTTTCTAAATTGCTGAGAGAGCGCGAGCGAGAGACAGCTCATGTTTTTTTTTCTAAACCTTATTTCCCGGCTTCTTATCCTAATTTTACAATTTTCAAGTTACACAAAACACACAATCCATGCTGACTGACTCTGGTCAGGTGTTCTCTTGGTGTAAAGTGTATTGATTGACCCTTTAATAAGTAAAAAGGACTGAATGAGCTTATAACCATCATGAATGAAATCAAGTAATATTTAGGTAGAAAGAACAGTTCAATCAATTAGTGGAGGCTTTAAGTCACTTTTTGGCAAGTGTATAACTATGTTACTGGTCTAACTTGCCATTTAAAGGCATTTCAATAGGAAAAATGAGTAGATAAGATATAATCTGTCAAATATAATAACCATGATTGAAATCACGTCATTTACCACGCACAAAATGTTATGTCTATTTGCAGGTTATGGCCATTTGTTCCTGATAAAAGGAGCTAGACTTGTAGAAACTGGGGCGATAGCTTTAACACGCTGCGCACGCTCCTTTTGCGCGATGGCTTTTGGTTCATTCAAGCCAGCAAATTTCCGACGAAAAAGCCCATTCAACTTAAGCATGCGCTTCAGTGTCTTTCACTTAATAACATAACCATGTCTTAATGCCAGAGACTGCACTATATATGCCATTCCTGATTCAAAGTAAAATGATGTTTCATCAGTCATCTCCATCTCCGACTGCTGTGGTTACAGTAGGCTATACTGACCGTGTGGTTCCCTAAACATAACTTGTGGCCACGAGAAATAGATGTCTTTCTCTCAAAATATGAAGTCGAGGCCACGACATAATGATGTCGTTAACTCAACAAAATGATCTTGTGGCCACGATTAATTATCGCATTCCACGACTGAAAGGGATAGTTCACCCAAAAAGCGAAAATGTGATGTTTATCTGTTTACCCCAGTGCATCCAACATGAAGGTGTCTTTACTTCTTCAGAAGAACACAAATTAAGATTTTTAACTCCCAACCGTTCCTGTGGGCCAGTCATAATGCATGTGAATGGGTAACAATTCTATGAGAGAAAAAAAACCCATGCTTAAATTAATTCACTTTTAAATATCCGCGCTCTGGCTCGTATATCCAGTGCGTGTATTATTGACCTTACGGAAGTGAAGCACGTTTCAGGCTGTTGGATATAGCGTTGTATTTGAGGTAAAAATTATATAAATACGGCGATTTCTCACACAAACTGACCGTTTTGTGTCTTAAGATATCAATGTGTCGTCATGAGCCACAGGGCTCTTTGTACATGTTGTTTAAGCATGTTTTTTTTTTTTTGCTCTCATAGAATTGTTACCCATCCACATGATTATATGACTGGCCCACAGCAATGGTAGGAGTTAAAAATCTTCATTTGTGTTCTACTGAAGAAGTAAAGACACCTACATGTTGGGTGCACTGGGGGTTAGCAAATAAACATAACATTTTCATTTTTGGGTGAACTATCCCTTTAATATGACTTTCCCACAAATTAATATCTTGTGGCAACAACATATCACGTTCCCAAGAGTTTATATGTTGTGGCCACAACAAAACTAAGTGAACCGAACATGTCCCCTCCCGGTCACCGTACTGAATCACATAAGTGTTTCCTGATAAATTATCTTCATTCACAAACCACTGTTAATTTTAACAGAAAATCAAGCTTAGGCTACTGGATGTTTGAGTTGGCATGGCAGAAAGCAAGCAAAGAGCTGTCCCTTTATATTCACTAAAAATGTGTCCCTCGTTTTAATTGCAATCTCAAAGTTCCATTATAATCTGTCTACAATGTACAATTACTTATTTATTTATATAGCACATATTGCTTTTATTAACATCAAAGTGCATAGAGCACCATGTTATGACTGTTTGGAAAGCAGTGGTTTGATAAATGTGTTCTTTCTTGTGCTTGCAGGTTCATTCTGAGAATAAACCCTGATGGCACCAAATGCCAATCAAAACCACAGATCAGCCGGACATCTGGAAAAAGTATGAAGGTATTTTGGTGCAAAACAACTGAACACGTGTGCGAGTGGAATTTGTAGTTGTAGAGCATATCCACACATGTGTATCAATAAATTTGAAGTCACAGAGAAAAATCTTTTAGGAGTTGTAAACTTGTAGATTTCTACAAACACAACACAACAGGTACACCTTCACACATTCTTCACTGCAGGTGCACAAATCCTATTCTACTGAGTCACACATCAAGAAACTCATACACACACATTTCTGCTCCATTTGCTGCAGTGTATATGGTGCAAAACGCATTCACACAGCCGTATCAAAAATCTGAAGTCACGGACACATTTTGCACATCCATAAATTAATACATAATCCATGCAATGAGAGTTCTACACTTGTAGAATATTTGATCACAAATACATTACTTTGGATATTTTGGATATACTTGGATATTTTCCCAACACAATCACAAGTCCAAATTCTACAAGTGCTTGAATCTGCTGCTACAAGTCTCGGGCGCAGTTTTCCGCCTTCACATGACAGGTTCCATAAACTCTCACTTTTGCACCAAATACTACGCGAAATGTGGAGCCAAAGTGATTTGTGCATCTGTGAGGCAGCGGCAAGCCCTGTGACTGTTCAGAGAGCAGAGAGCCAATCAGAAGAGCTCGGTTGCACGAGTCCCGCACGGGATGTGACAGTGATGAAAAATAAGTAGGAAGGGAGGATTTAGAGTTTTATTTTGAACTTAGACTTAATAAAATTGCCAATATATTCATAGATTCAAACTTCTCGGATTAATAACTCGAGAGCTAAACGTTGTTAAAACACTAACCTCAGAACGTAACGAGCTACAACCCATTTTTCCTCAAAAGCAGAACCTTATAATATGAGAGACAAGCACGAAGGGACCGTCTGCAAAGTGCAAAACCAGCGTTAGGCCTACTACAAAATAGGCAATAACAATGTTACATTGTTGTGTCTCCAAATTCAGTTTACACATCAGTGCTCTCCTATGGTCATACTGCAACACTTAGTTTGATAAAAGATTATTATAAAATCAATACCTTCACTGTTATTAGAAAAAATATTCAATAACTTCACTGTTAGTGTACTGCCATCAAAATCAGTAAGCAATTATCTTTCAAAAGCTATTGTATTTTGGCTTGGTACATCATATGTGTAAAGAATAGCCCTACTTAGCTATGTGCTATTAATTTTATTATTTTTATATCCTGGATATTTATGTGCTGTTAGCCTATACTTGCCAAACTAAGCGTTGTCGTATGACCAGCAGGACAGTGAACTGAATTTGGTGACAGTACAGTGCATTTCAGTGAATGTAGCTGAATATTTTTAATAATAAAAATATACATAATAAAATCGGGTTTTGCACTTTTCAGTCGGTCCCTTGGACGGTCTCTCAGCGCCTGCACATAGAGATCTAAGCGGAATCCGAAATCGCTTAGGGTATAGGTGTGCCCCCTATACCCTAAAATAGGGCACTATTTGAGGGGACAGCCATTTGTAGTGGTGTTGAAACTATGATAGTGGACATGTTAAGTGCACTCATTCAATCCCACGTTGCAACGCAATAACGATTGTAGGCTACAGCCGACAGAGGATGTCCGACTTCACGCACTCATTTTCATTCACTCCTTCAAGTGAACTGTATTAGTGGACTAAAGTAGGGAATAGTGAATGAGGGTTTAGGGGGCGATTTAGGTTTCAGCCCTAGATATATTATATTATTCCTCGTTTTGAGGAAAAATGGGTTGTAGCTCGTTACGTTCTGAGGTTTGTGTTTTAACAACGTTTAGCTCTCGAGTTATTAATCCGGGAAGTTTGAATCTATGAATATATTGGCAATTTTATTAAGTCTAAGTTCAAAATAAAACTCTAAATCCTCCCTTCCTACTTATTTTTCACCACTGTCACATCCCGTGCGGGACTCCGTGCAACCGAGCTCTTCTGATTGGCTCTCTGCTCTCTGAACAGTCACAGGGCTTGCCGCTGCCTCACAGATGCACAAATCACTTTGGCTCCACATTTCGCGTAGTATTTGGTGCAAAAGTGAGAGTTTGCGGAACCTGTCATGTGAAGGCGGTAAAACTGCGCCCGAGACTTGTAGCAGCAGATTCAAGCACTTGTAGAATTTGGACTTGTGATTGTGTTGGGAAAATATCCAAGTATATCCAAAATATCCAAAGTAATGTATTTGTGATCAAATATTCTACAAGTGTAGAACTCTCATTGCATGGATTCATGTATTAATTTGCGGATGTGCAAAATGTGTCCGTGACTTCAGATTTTTGATACGGCTGTGTGAATCGTTTTGCACCATATACACTGCAGCAAATGGAGCAGAAATGTGTGTGTATGAGTTTCTTGATGTGTGACTCGTAGAATAGGATTTGTGCACCTGCAGTGAAGAATGTGTGAAGGTGTACCTGTTGTGTTGTGTTTGTAGAAATCTACAAGTTTACAACTCCTAAAAGATTTTCTCTGTGACTTCAAATTTATTGATACACATGTGTGGATATGCTCTACAACTACAAATTCCACTACACGTGTTCAGTTGTTTTGCACCAAAAATACCTTCATAAAAGGGTCAAGGAAAAATCGGCAGCCTAAATCCCCTTGTGGCATCTTTCATCAGAGAGCTTGTTGACTTCGATTGGCACAATTATTGAAGGCTTGTTCTGCTTTTCAGCATGTTTACATTTTTAGCCATGTTAAATACACAGGATGAATTCAAACACATTTGTAAAATGTACTTTTAAAGTAAATGTTAAACAGTTAAACAATTAAACAGCATATTTTAATGACAACTTTTTTGGGGGGGTTAAAAACATTTTACAGTGCTGTCGTGGTTTTTCATTATTTAAATATCAGTTACACCTGTTGTTAATTTCATTAATTGGTTTGTCTTTTTAAACTCTGTGTTTGGTTTGGTTGTTTTGTTCCTTTGTTTTCTGAGTATTTTGAGTTCTGTGTTAAATAAAACTGACTGCTGTGATTAGATCCGTTTCATCAACTTTATTGCAATCTTACCTGTGACATGTAGATTAAAATTAAATTAATTTTGTTTAAAGTAAATTAAGCTAAACTCAAATCGTAAAAAAATATATAATTCTGTAATAGAAAATTAATTCCAATACTGTAAATAAAAATACAGTACTTGTACTGTAAATGAAAATACAGTACTCATACTGTAAATAACAATACAGTATTATTACTGTAAATGAAAATACGGTACTTGTACTGTAAATAAAAATACAGTACTCATACTGTAAATAACAATACAGTATACATTATTATTACTGTAAATTAAATTACAGTAATGATACTGTAAACACTTTTACAGTAACTTACTGGCATCCAGCTGCCAGTAAGTTACTGTAAAATTTACAGCAACCTTTTTACAGTGTATGTCATATGAGTTTCAATAGAAATGTCATTCTAGACTGTTTTAGTTTACCATAAATGCTTGCCACATTCAAAAGTATGGTAAAACCAATGGGTTCATATATATACTTTTTTTCCTGCCGCTGTATCATAAGAAACAAATTGACATAGTATGACATGTAACAAAATCCTGATGAACATACAAAAAGAAATCTGGTGTGAAAATACAAAATAAAGATTTTGAGCACATCAAGTTCACATTTTCCTTTTATAGTGAAGATAGCAAAAATCTAGGTTTCACATTTTTTATTTATTCCTCATAAAAGAAAAACAGAAGTCTTTGACATGACCTTCAACCTTCAGCTTAAGAACAATGAATGTGAAACCATCCTTAAAAGACACTTGAGTATCATCACTCCACAACACAAAGCACCAGTCAATTTAGTCACTCTGCTCAAACTTTCACAAAAGCAGTAGCATACTTCTGCGAACTTCACATTGACATTTGTGCTTGTAAAATTTGAGGAGCAAGCATAAATGATAAAGAAATATTCATTCTTACCTTGCCCTTGAGCATCCACTGAGTCTGTGCACAGGATCCACAGGACACAGATAATGAGGAGGAGTGGAGGCCCAGCTAGGACTGCAGTACACCTCGCTCGGTCTAGGTTGGCGGCCATGACACCATTGGCTGCTGTCAGAAAGGAAAGATTGAAAGATTTTTGTAAAGTACATTTACACAAAGTACACTTACGTTTTTTGTAAGTATTTGTACTGTAAGTTGAATATAATTAACGCAGTCTTTTACTGTATTTGATAAATAAATAAATAAATAAACATACAAAATAAATAGTATTGGTATTAGTATTGCATTAAAAGTAAAACTAGTAACGTAATCAGATTACTTTTAATAGTTACTAGTAAAATAACATTACTTTAAATTTATAACAAAACATCAGAGTTTTTCAAATAAGTAACACAAGTTTTGTTTTGTTTTCCATGTATTGACTGACAGCTCTCCTGTCCTCATGTTGAGAGAAATAGACTATAGACTTCTAGACTAAAGCCGTGTTTCCACCGCAGGAGCTAGGGACTTTGGGGTGGTCCTCTGTGTGTTTCGACCACAGAAACCGGGGTCTAAATGAAGTTCTGGGTAAAAATGTCCCCCCTCAAAATGGCCCTACTTTTTCAAACTTCAGGAACTTTCGGGGGTAGGACTGATTGGTTGAGCTCACCCAGCACTTTATTTCAACCTAAAATCAGTTGCGGTGAGTGCAGTAAGAGTTTTTTGCTATTTGAATCAACAATGAAGTTTAAAAAATACGGCTGATGGACCAACAACGAGGTGCAGGCTTTATTAGGTGTATTTGCGGACGATGAAATCCAGTGGGCTCTGGAAAGTCGCGTGCAGTCCTACGACTAATCTTCACGGTACTTTGGATTGCGATGGAAACGCAGACAGCAACAGGTCTGTGGGAAAAACAGTTCCTGGAAAAAAAAGATCCTGGAACATATTGTTCCGGGTAATTTCGTGGAAATGGGGCTTAAATGTGAACATGCATTTACTCATCTTACTTGCACAAAAATAGATTTCAGTATGCCTTCAAATAAAAATTGTGGAATGCAAATTCAGAATATTATGCAAACTTGCAGTAATTAAATGTTAAATAGCACAAATACACTATGTATTTAATGTCACTTTTTAACTCCCTTCATTTTCCCTCCAGCATTGTTGAAAAAAAGTTGCCAGCCAGAGCCAGCGTTTTTGATCATTTTCACAAAAATGTCACGGCCCCCAGAATATTTTGTGAACATGCAAAATATCAAAAGAAAGAACAAAAATACTCTAGCTTAATGCTTTTTTTTAACACATTTTTAGCAAAAAAACTCATAAATTCATGTTTTTCTCAAAGACTATGTCTGGATCAGATTCAGAATGATGAACAAAACATAGATGGTATATAGTGGGGCAGGGTAAAAAAAAAATAGATTTCTCAGTTAATTGATTCTCATTTTTAAGAACCAATATCGATTCTTAAGTCATCCTGTTTTCAGCTGATGAATGAATGGAACATTGTAGAGCCCCACCCATCCAATAAATTGCAATAAGCTTTGTGCTTTGTTACTTTTTATATGAAAAAAAGTCTCAGAATTCAAATTATGTCCATTGTATTATGAAATTCAACAAATAAACCATTTTGCCGCTGTTTAATGTGGCGTGACAGATCACTGTATTATTCAGAAGTTTAAAAAACTGTTGTTGTTAAAAATAAACAAGAAAGCCCAGCCCAGGGGCCTCATTTAGAAAACTTTACGTAGATTTCATCCTAAAAGTGTACGTATGCACAAAAGCTAGATTTTGCATACGCACAATAGTCCAAAATGGCAAAAATCCCTGTATCAATCACAGTCAACAGAAGATTGTGCATCCGTCTTCTCCCCGAAATGACCATATTTGGAGCTTACAATGCCTAGTTTTACTATGCATAACCTCATCTGCATATCATTTCCATGAATATTCCCATCCACGTGACACCATGTTTAACACGGATAAAGGTAAAAGACATTAAAAAAATATTACATACAGAGACTATAAATGCCATTTGTGCTCTACACATTACATTGATGAAAATCATCTAAAATCCTTTTATGTTTTAGAATAAATATATCAAAATATCCATAAAAACTAAAATACTTCTCAGATAAAGTTTATGGAAGAGTGGATTCATTCATTTCCAGGGGCCACATAGTATTTTAATTCAATATATTTAGTTCATTTTAAACCATTCAAATCCACCAAATTCATGCAGTTTTGCTGGTCATGTGAACATATCTTTTAGGATGTATAGGCTACGTTTAATGAATACAGATAGGCCTACTTATTTATTGCAGTTGTCTAACTTGAACCATCATTGACAAAGTAGGTTAAAAATGAAACATGCAAATCGTACAGTTTTTTTCAAGTTGTGTCCTTCAAATACAGTGGTATTTTTCATAATTTTGTGAAGATGCCTTTACACAAAATCAACACCTCCATGTATCTGCGGTTATACAGTATCATAGGACCTATTCAAACCGGACAACGGACGCTTGACCACCAAAAAGTGTGCATCACTGATCATCGTTCTGACTGTGAGATCTGCAGTTTAGTTTAAAAAGAAATTATTGGAATTAGCCTATATTTAATCCTTGCTGTCATTAAAACGGTGTCACAGTAAAAGTGATAGTGTAGTATTCTTACTTCATTACTTCATTACTTTTCTCACTCTAGTAAGCGTTTGTATGTGTACGCAATGATTATAAATAGGGTCCCAGGTGAGAAAAAGTAACACAAAGTAACTAAGTACTTTTTTTAGGGAGTAACGCAATATTGTGATGCATTACTTTTAAAAGTAACTTTCCCCAACACCGGTCAGCTGTACCCTGCCCTGTCATTCATAAAGTTCATATTTCAAGTACTTAATAAGAGAGTACAGTTCCTTTTGTTGAAGCAATGATTTAAAAATGTAAAAACCACAACGGAGACTCGTTGAAAGATCATTATTTGTTCTTAATATCTCTAAGACATCTAAGGATATCTTAAGACATTTTCTGATATTACAAAACATGCAAGACACATCCAACACTTGATTACTTCACTATCCAAGGACTTATTCTGAAAGCCACGCACAATTTATCAGAGGCGACATTCCCGCCATGCAAGACGTAGCCAAGCTTTCTTTTTTAATTCACTGAGAGTAAGACGACTGCTATGAAATATAACTCACGGTCTGGAATGTCCCACTCATTAAACACAAAGCTTTTATGAACCAACAATTCATCAAATTTTAACGATAAGTTTGTAGAGGCGCATTCAGGGCTAAATTTATGAAGTTACCATTACACTTAATGAAGTATTATGTCTTTATGATACCAATAACTAAAACATGCCCAGCTGACATGGAGTGTGGTTTAAGTGAAAAACTGGCAGAAGTTGCAGCTCACAATTATTACTCAGTACAAAATGAAATGGAGGTTACTACACGTAATGTATGAGACATTCCTCAGTGTCAGCTGTGGCAGTGATCAATAAAATAAGTTCCTAACATGCTTAAATGATTGCAATTAATGCAATGCAAATGGAAGAAGCAACAGCATACTGTAAATGCAACACAAATCCATTTATGTGCCAAACAAAAGCAGTTCTTTTCTTTTGTTGCCTGATATGTTTGTCAATCTGCGCAGTGATCAGATATTCTCTCTTTCACGGATGCTCAGTCTGGGTCAGTCAGACCAGTGGCCAGTGATGTGCAATGCCTGACTTGGTTCACTTTGCCATCACTCACCCTTACACTTCTCAACATGCTTGCCTTGTAGCAAAGGGTAAATAAAATCAATAAGCCTCCATTTCACATTGCAACTACTTATTTATCCATCAATAGCTCTTTGGCTGGAATTAAAAGCACAGGGATTTGCATAAACAAGTCAAGACTGAGCATTACTGAGAATGAAGAAATGAAAGTGGCTATTTTACGGTTAGAACGTAGCCGTCAAGCAGATCGGATCATTAGCAAATCAGGACATGGTGCGTTTACATTTGTTCACATTGAGTGGCATCGGATTTCTGTTTCTGTAATATTTTGAAAAATAATATTATGTTTCCGCAAAATATTTAAATTAGGTCTGTGGGGCTTGAAAACATCAAATGGCATCGTAGCTTAAAACAACTTTCACTTTAGCCTCTATCAATGGCAGAGCACACAGCACTGACTTTTTGTGATTTATTCAACAAAAGTAGCGTTACAATCGATCACAAATAGAGTACTACTTATTTAAGTTTCTCAACATTAATCGTGTATGATGAAAAGATTCATTATTCCGATTGAAGGAGCAAACCAGCATTTATATTGTATGTGTAATAGCAGTAAAACACGTGCTGAACACCTACAGGTAGGCTATTCTAAAACCGGTTAAGACAAGAGTAAAGAAAATGCAAATTAAACAATGTCCCATATTGCTTTCACTCACTTACTTTACTTTCCGATGCAATCTCCAGTCTTAGATCAAATTAAGTTTAAATGAAGGAATACTTTGAGTTGATCATACAAAAATAACTAGTTTGATCATATTAAAAAAGTCACATCATCCGGGTTTAAGTTTATAGTGTGCAATGACTACATTGACAGAAATTGGAGATTAATAAACATTCCTCTGGCAAAGGAGCGTGCAGCTCTTCATTAAGATCGCATAGCTGTGATTGTACAGGCGATCGCCTCATTCAGATAATGTTGCGGAATTACAATTAAAAAAAGGACACACGGTAGGCTATCATGCAAGTCTAAATATTGTTTTAAAGATTGACGTTTATTGTAAAGTTCAAATAAGTTTAATTTATTGTCAAACCTGCATCTGTAAATTATTTTCTAACAGCCACGCGGAGAGACTGGGCGGGAATTTATACAACCCCAAATCAGAAAAAGTTGGGACAGTATGGAAAACGCAAAAAAAAAGAAAAAAAAGAAGTGATTTCTAAATTTACTTTGACTTGTATTTCATTGCAGACAATATAAACAAAAAATATTTCATGTTTTGTCTGGTCAACTTCATGTCATTTGTAAATATGTATCCTTTCCTGTCATTCAGACCTGCAACACATTTAAAACAAAGTTGGGACAGTAAAGCATTTACCACTTTGTAATGTTGTCATTCCTTTTCACAACACTTAAAAGACGTTTAGGGACTGAAGACACCAAGTGATGAAGTGTTTCAGGTGTAATTTTGTCCCATTCTTCCTGCAAACAAGTCTTAAGGCGGGCAACAGTACGGGGTCTTCTTTGTCCCATTATGCTCTTCAAAATGCGCCACACATTCTCTATTGGAGACAGGTCGGGACTGCAGGCAGGCCAGTCAAGTACCCGTACCCTCTTCCTCCGCAGCCAGGACTTTGTAATGTGTGCAGAATGTGGTTTTGCATTGTCTTGTTGAAATATGCATGGACGCCCTTGGAAAAGATTTCAGCTGCTGGTGTTGGACCACAGTGTTTTATCAAGGGCAGGGTCAATGCAGCTAGCTATCAGGAGATTTTGGAGCACTTGCTTCCATCTGAAAAGCTTTATGGAGATGAAGATTTTGTTTTTCAGCACGACCTGGCACCTGCTCACAGTGCCAAAACCACTGGTAAATGGTTTACTGACCATGGTATTACTGTGCTCAATTGGCCTGCCAACTCTCCTGACCTGAACCCCATAGAGAATCTGTGGGATATTGTGAAGAGAAAGTTGAGAGATGCAAGACCCAACACTCTGGATGAGCTTAAGGCCGCTATCGAAGCATCCTGGGCCTCCATAACACCTCAGCAGTGCCACAGGCTGATTGCCTCCATGCCACACCGCATTGAAGCAGTCATTTCTGCAAAAGGATTCCCCACCAAGTATTGAGTGCATAACTGAACATAATTATTTGAAGGTGGACTTTTTTTGTATTAAAAACACTTTTCTTTTATTGGTCGGATGAAATATGCTAATTTTTTGAGATTTGTGCGTTTTCATGAGCTGTATGCCAAAATCATCAGTATTAAAACAATAAAAGACCTGAAATATTTCAGTTGGTGTGCAATGAATCTAAAATATATGACATTTTAATTTTATCATTACATTATGGAAAATAATGAACTTGTATCACAATATGCAAATCTTTTAGAAGGACCTGTATATAAAAGTGAATTAACCAAAATTATACCATGGTCAGTCATTTACCTAGCCTGACGTGGTCATACTCAATTCTAGTCAGAATATGAGTCTGATACTGCTCCATTTCAACAGAACCAGGAAAGACCTCAATTGGATAGACCCTCAACCAATCAGAGCAACGGAGCGACTCATAAGGTTAGTTGTTAAATGTCAACAGAACTCAACTGCACTGTGTTGCCAAGTCCGTGTTTTTCCCACGGGATGTTCTCCATGTCCGCGGGTTTGAGCGACCCCAATTATGTGATATATAGCCCCAGGAATGCGAATTTTAGCAGGCAACCTTCCCAAAATAACATATTTTACCAACCAACCGCCATTTTTTTTCCAGCGAACCCACCGGAAAGCTATTGGGATTGTTTTGGGCTATAGTTTTAAAAAAGGAAAATTTTCCGCGACATTGCAAAAAACTTGGCAACCCTTTCTGCACGCGCTGAATTAAGTAACTAAGTAACATTAGAAGAAAAAGATAAGTGTAAATGATCTTTGCCAGTATTGTAATAAAATAATTTAAGGATACACAGAGTACTTACCAACACGATCATCGTTTCTGAGAGAAACAGTGAAGGTGAATGCATATACGAACAAGTTCTCCGTTTAGGATAAGAGCAAATTCAACCCAAGCGCCTTTGATGACGTGGATGATTACGTTACTGTTGATCATCTGTCCATCATTGTCTAAAGCCCGCCCTGATGATTTCATTGGTCCGAACAGTTTCTGTTCGGGCATAATTACTCCTCTATGGATCGAGTCCAGACCGAATTGCCCGAGCAAAAAAAATTGTGGGCGGGGCTAAATTCGGCTGGCATCCAGGCTATCATTTACCAGCATTGACAAATTATATTTGTCAGTTTGCCGCGCAATGTTTGAATGGAAATGTTAAAATTACGGTTTTACTCGTCAGCTAGCAATCGTTAGAACTAGCATTCTGCCCGCTTTAAATCAGACAGAAATAAAATAGTGAGGTAATGTTACATGTATTTGATTAAACTATATATATTTGAATTAATTAGCCTATCGAGAGAGAGAGAGAGAGAGAGAGAGAGAGAGAGAGAGAGAGAGAGAGAGAGAGAGAGAGAGAGAGAGAGAGAGAGTGTGTGAAGTTAACGTTACCTGTGTGTCTGTGTAGGCAATGAGGCTGTGAGTTTATTTACTTAAAAACAGCGATGTTCCAACCTCCATGCTGAGTAATATAATGTAGAGATTCAGTAGCGAAGATAAGTTATCAAATAAAGTCGCGAGGCAGCGTCGACAACACATTTCTGTTATTGTTTCTGTGTGAGCAAGCGGCGCATAGTAGCCTATAGAACGGTGATTAAACTGACCTGGAACTACTTGCGCATTAAACGGTTTTATTGCACACCTTCCAGCCAATCAGAATCGAGTATTTAGATAGACAGTGGTATAAAAAACCTAACCAGCAATGATTAATGATTTGCTTTTTTTTATCTCATTCATTGTAACTGCATGAATAAAGACCAGCACAGTCACATTTCTAACACACATCACCAAATAGTAATTAGGGTTGTCACTACACCAAATTGTTAAAAATTATCAAAAGCAAACAAGTTTCATAAATCTCACTGTCACCACATAACAAATGAACACCTTAAATTAATTAAATTAATACTTCTTAACAAATTGATTGTATACAAGTACAGTACATAATCTTGCAGAGAATCATACATGTAGTGAACTCATATTAATCATTTGTATATAAGCACATCTCAACTGCCTGAATGTTAATTGATCAAAAACTAAACTACAATAGGCTACATCTGAGCTCTATATATAAAGTTGGATATAGAGTATAACCTTATTTTCATTTGCACACATATACTCAAGTAATATACTACTAGACAGCAAGTCTTTTTTCTTTTTTTTTTAAATGGATGTATAACTTTATCCACATACCTACAGTACACTTGCGGACTATACTATTGCCCAGCTCTGATCTATAAGATTAAGATATAACAAACATTATGAAACATGTATTGTGAAAGTGTTGTATTTGACATGATTGGAATTATTTTGAGTTCTGCAGATTTGATTGTAAGAATTTAAATCTTTTAGTGAACTGTCCCTTTAAAACTCTACACAAGTATAGTCAATATCACAAGAACCATTCAGTTTCAAACCTGCAACTGACAAAAGTAGGCGCCACAGAGAAGACTAATTCCCCTGATCAATATCTACTTCCATGTTGGGCTACAGTTCAGCGTGGATGGCAGTGGTCAATGACTCTTGCTCAGAGGTCCAGGGCAGTGCTGGACACAGGCCCAGGAGAGACAGATTGGTGAAGAGTGGGACGGCTACAGCCAGGCGCCTGGATTCCTGTCATCCTCTCCCCCCTCCTTCTGTCTGCTAGATCAACATGCGCCACGGCTCTCAAACACAACAACCTGTTTGAGATTAGCCATCGAATGGGCTGCTTTGCATAACGACAGCCTTACAGGCATCCACAATTACACTGCTTTTATCTTGTCACGTCTGGATATGTTTAAGTAGGTGTCTGTCTGGAGCTGTCCATGGTCCTGAATGCTGTTGGATTGGTTCACCCTGTGGAGGTGTGGACGCCGCAGACGTGCTGTCCATCGTGCTGTCAGAATGTAATTATGTGGGAGTCTTGGAGTGCCAAGACAGAGAAAAAAACAACACAGTCGAGGTCTTGGAGGGCAAGTGTGCCACCGTGGATTTCGGCAAACATTTCAGGAAACTCTCCTGAGCGTGGCAGGCCTCTGCCAAATCACAAAGCCGTTAGGCGCCTCAAAAGAACTTCAAGGGTCATGTTGACACAAACCAATTGCATTCTCCTCTGCTGTAAGCTTGACATGCTGTGACCATTTATTATGATTTTTAAAACATCCAAGATGTTTCCCAAGCGTAATTATAGGGTTATTTTGCACTAGGCACTGATGGAAAGGCCTGTTTTTTTTTCATTGGTGAGTCAGGCATTAAAACATCTAAAAAAGTTAAAAGCAATGAACTCTAAAAGGTGCATCAGTATACATTCATATCTGGGACATGTAAAAAAAAAAGCACTGGGATATTTGGGATATTTGTGATGAAAAGCACATACATTTTTTTAATATTATGTAAATAAACACTTTATAAAATAAAAGTGCATTAATGCCTAATATCTGACTAAGCCCAAAATATATATATTATATATATATATATATATATATATATATATATATATATATATATATATATATATATATATATATATATATATATATATATATATATTGCTTAAAATTTACATTTAAAATCATTTTAATTCTGTACCAGATTTAAAACCTTTTATTTTATAAAACACACACAAGGTTTTAAATCTGGTACAGAATTAAAATGATTTTAAATGTAAATTTTAAGCAAATTTATCAAGGGGTATCCTTCCACTGGAAAAGTCTCTGACATAAGAAAATGATGCTATGCTCAAAATACACTATATATGGTATGAATCACTGCATATGGTAAACAGGTGTTTTGTGCCATAGCTATTGACCAGTCAGAAGCCAGACTACCCATTTTATGCAATATAAGTGAGAGTGAGTATCAGCATGACTGTGATTCTGTTTTATATATATAATATAAAAAAAGGCCAGTTACGTTTTTTTCCTCCACCAACAAAAATAGTTCCGCAAGAAGCCAAAGCAAAAAGGCTTACGTGTCTCCAAGCAACGACCTGTTCTAGAATTATACATATAATTCTAGAAATTTTGCAGTAGGCTACTTGGCTCTATGCAAGAGTTTAAGAAAATGAAAAAAAAAAAATACTATAACCACAGAGGTGGGAAGAATCTGGCCAAGAAAATAGTTGGTCCTTTAACACACCAGATCCGTCAAGATGCTTCGTCCTCAGACTTACACAGACTGACAGTGGATTTGCATAAAGTCCAACAATGAAAGATAACACAAACCAAAGCAGAAAGCAGTTTACGTACTGTATGAATGATATTGAATAGCATATAACATCCACTCTAAAGTGCACTCAACAGTAATGTAAGACTAATGTGAGATCACTGTGACTGACCTCCACGAACACACCATGTGACAAACACACTGACCCACATGCACAGACATAGATAAACTTCCTCTTGCCTAGCTTACCTCTATCAGCAGGTATCTTCAAAGCATAGCTTGAAAACACATTGTCGATGTATTTCCTGTGCACAAGGAAAGCTGCTCTCAGAATAGTTTGCGCACGGTTGGAATTCCTGCCCTCTCTCACACACAACTGGCAAAGCACTCTGCCTTCCTCCCAGGCTCATCCCATCTGCAAAGCGAGGGAGAGATGGAGCTCGTGAGAGAGAGAGAGAGAGAGAGAGAACCAGGGAGATGGAGAGAGAGGAAAGGATGAGGCAAAAGAGAGTAAAGGAGGAGGAGAGAGATTGTTTCGATAATGCAGATTGTCATAAGAGAGCTGCATTCCTGGTAATCCAATAGAAGTGAAGTAAAAGCTTCTGTCATTTCAACAGACTTAATGAAAGCAATTTGATTAGGTGGCCCTGCATCTGCACATCTTCCTTCAGACTCATTGTTTCGGATTTGTGCCGGCCTGTCTCACTCTCAAATTAACTTGCCTTTAAATGTATTTAATGTTTGACTTGAATACTTACACGATTCCTGCTCCGAACGGCTCGGTGGAGGGGAGCCATCCAACTGAAACAGCTATTCTTTGAGTGAAGTGAAGTGAAGCTGGTACAGAATGGTGCTAGTAACATCAAGGTCATGGGTTTGATTCTCTGGGAAAACAAAAGTGATAAAATGTTTACGTAGAATATGGCTTTGCTTGATGTTGACAAAGAAAATATAACATCAGTAACCTAAGATCTTAAAAAAGGGGTATTTAGCATTCTTCAGGCAAATAATCTATTGATGGATAAAGAGATGGAGCAGAAAACTGGTATATTACATGGTCTGCAACAATGCTTAGGTAGGTGGTGTCAAAGTAACATCCACATGGATGGCAGGACCCAAGGTTTCCCAGCAGAACACACTGCCTCCGACGGCTTGCCTTTTAGTGCATCATGGTGCCATGTGTTCCCTAGGGAAGCAGCGCACATGCGCGGACATCCCCTGATGTAAAAGAAAACGTGATTCTTCAGACCAGGCCACCTTCTTCCATTGCTCCGTGGTCCAGTTCTGATGCTCACATGCCAACTGTTGCCACTTTGTGCCACTTATTTTGGTGGTGGACAGGGTTCAGCATGGGCACCCTGACTGGTCTGAAGCTCAGCAGACCCAATATGCAACAAACGTGCACGGTGTATTCTGACACCTTTAGCTCGACTGTTTTATCGGACCACACAGGCCAGCCTTCGCTCCACACGATCATCAATGAGCCTTGGCCGCCCATGACCCTGTCGCCGGTTCACCACTGTTCGGACCACTTTTGATAGATAATGAACACTGTCAAACTCGCTCAAATTCTTACGCTTGCCCATTTTTCCTGCTTCTAACACATCAACTTTGAGGACAAAATGTTCACTTGCTGCCTAATATATCTTACCCACTAACAGGTGCCGCGATGGAGAGAAAATCAGTGTTATTCACTTCACCTGTCAGTGGTCATAATGTTATGCCTGATCTGTGTATGTTGCCGTTCATGCCAAGAGTCTTGTTGCCAATATATGATTTAGTACTTTTACCACACGTCTTGCACCTGATATGTAATATTTCTAAATGGTATAATTAAAATAAAACACTGCAAAAACTTTAAAATATACCAGAACAAGTCAACCACATTATTCCATTCTCCACTTCTTTTCATTTCCTTGAGTTTCAATGTTAATCAGAGACAAAGCAATTATCCCCAATTTAACAACAGCAACAAAACTCCTTAATCAGTCTCTCCAACGTGAGAGATTAAAACAAGATCATGAAAAAACAAAGTCATGGTTTACATGGTTCTCATATTGAATAAGCATTTGTCATTATTACCTTCCAAGCAGGACTGATGGTAGTGCAATGCAAGGAAATGTAAACCAATTAATAACAGAAGCAATTGCATTAAACCATAGTGTCCTTAAAAGAAAACTGGATTACTCTAAAATGAACCGTTAACTACTTGAAGAATCTCTGTGAAATCTCTGAGGAAGATTTTTATAAATGCATGAAAACTGTGCAGAGTAGTCCTATAAATCTTGTTTACGTTCAAACTAATATGATCGACAGTTAAGTAATAATTTGCGGATTACGGCAAGTGCATGTTTTTGATATTATCAGCAGATTTAAACATCAAGTGGATTGTCCAGCCGTCAGAGGCTGATGAATGACCACTCATTAGAATTGCAAAGGCGGAGCGGGCCGCCGCTGTCAGCTGCCGCAGCGGAGCGTGATTCCAGACGGGGTTTGACAGGGCCACCAGACTCCATCGTGGTAATTAATTTGCCACATTCTAAAGGACGTAGGGTGTACTTCTCGAAATTAGGCCGGTAAAAGAAGTGGCAAAGGGTCATAATCAATTGATTATCACGACAACTGAGATGGAGGCGACATGGCTCTTTAATGATTAATGCTTTTGTTTGTGTGCTTTCAGAGAAACCCTTCCCATGCTAATCAAGTTCAGATAAGTTTAGCCTAAACCAAGTTTGACAAGCAAAGCAATGCCAACACATGTATTGTGCTAGCAGAGAACCTAATATTCTGTCTTGAACTACAGGTCCTTCTCAAAAAATTAGCATATTTGATAAAAGTTCATTATTTTCCACAATGTAATGATAAAAATTAAACTTTAATATATTTTAGATTCATTACATACCAACTGAAATATTTCAGGTCTTTTATTGTTTTAATACTGATGATTTTGGCATACAGCTCATGAAAACCCCAAAAATCTCAAAAAATTAGCATATTTCATCCGACCAATAAAAGAAAAGTGTTTTTAATACAAAAAAAGTAAATCTTCAAATAATTATGTTCAGTTATGCACTCAATACTTGGTCGAGAATCCTTTTGCAGAAATGACTGCTTCAATGCGGCGTGGCATGGAGGCAGTCAGCCTGTGGCACTGCTGAGGTGTTATGGAGGCCCAGGATGCTTCGATAGCGGCCTTAAGCTCATCCAGAGTGTTGGGTCTTGCGTCTCTCAACTTTCTCTTCACAATATCCCACAGATTCTCTATGGGGTTCAGGTCAGGAGAGTTGGCAGGCCAATTGAGCACAGTAATACCATGGTCAGTAAACCATTTACCAGTGGTTTTGGCACTGTGAGCAGGTGCCAGGTCGTGCTGAAAAACAAAATCTTCATCTCCATAAAGCTTTTCAGCAGATGGACGCATGAAGTGCTCCAAAATCTCCTGATAGCTAGCTGCATTGACCCTGCCCTTGATAAAACACAGTGGCCAACACCAGCAGCTGACATGGCACCCCAGACCATCACTGACTGTGGGTACTTGACACTGGACTTCAGGCGTTTTGGCATTTCCTTCTCCCCAGTCTTCCTCCAGACTCTGGCACCTTGATTTCCGAATGACATGCAAAATTTGAGCGACAGTCCAGTGCTGCTTCTCTGTAGCCCAGGTCAGGCGCTTCTGCCGCTGTTTCTGGTTCAAAAGTGGCTTGACCTGGTGAATGCGGCACCTGTAGCCCATTTCCTGCACACGCCTGTGCGCGGTGGCTCTTGATGTTTCTACTCCAGACTCAGTCCACTGCTTCCGCAGGTCCCCCAAGGTCTGGAATCGGACCTTCTCCACAATCTTCCTCAGGGTCCGGTCACCTCTTCTCGTTGTGCAGCGTTTTTGCCACACTTTTTCCTTCCCACAGACTTCCCACTGAGGTGCCTTGATACAGCACTCTGGGAACAGCCTATTCGTTCAGAAATGTCTTTCTGTGTCTTACCCTCTCGCTTGAGGGTGTCAATGATGGCCTTCTGGACAGCAGTCAGGTCGGCAGTCTTACCCATGATTGCGGTTTTGAGTAATGAACCAGGCTGGGAGTTTTTAAAAGCCTCAGGAATCTTTTGCAGGTGTTTAGAGTTAATTAGTTGATTCAGATGATTAGGTTAATAGCTCGTTTAGAGAACCTTTTCATGATATGCACATTTTTTGAGATAGGAATTTTGGGTTTTCATGAGCTGTATGCCAAAATCATCAGTATTAAAACAATAAAAGACACGAAATATTTCAGTTGATGTGCAATTAATCTAAAATATATGAAAGTTTAATTTTTATCATTACATTATGGAAAATAATAAACTTTTATCAAATATGCTATTTTTTTTAGAAGGACCTGTATAGATGCTTAGTGTTGGGGGTAATGCATTACAAGTAATGTATATTATGTAATCGCATTACTTTTTTGATGCAAAAAGTAAATTAACACATTACTTTATAAATGTACACATTAATATTAGAGTTACTTTTAAAAAAAAGTCAGTTTAATTAATTTGCATATTTTTTTAACTAATGAATCCAAATACTCTATCTTCTCCATAATGTTGTCACTTTCATTTGTGTGTTGTTAACCAGTGTGGGGGGTAACGCATTACAACTAACTTGAGTTACGCAATCAGATTACTTTTTTCAAGTAACTAGTAAAGTAATCCACTACTTCTAAAATGTACAACAAAATATCTGTTACTTTTTCAAATAAGTAATGCAAGTTACTTTGTTTTCCCATTTATTGACTGACAGCTCTCCTGTCCTCATGTTGAGAGAAATCGTAATTGCAGAGGAGTTGTATTCCTCAAAATGAATAAAATCTGAGAAATGCAAAACATAATATTACGCAAACCTCCAAAAATAAAATATGTTAATAATGTACTTGCTGCTGATCTTCAATGATTAAGTTAAACCATAAGCAAAAATAACATTAGAATTTTTGTTTTTATTGGTGAAGGTTTTCTTCTCCTGCATCCTATCCTTCTGTGGTCCAGAATGGCAGCAGAGCTGAAAGGTTTGTTTGAGCTGCGCCAACAGGGGTGAATTTGCATTTTCTTCAGCCTTATTATTTCCATTTTAGTCTGCAAAATGGACCTTAACATTTGGTAAAAACCAGTAAAATGCTACGGTGAAATACCCTGTACCCCATATTTTTTTAAGGTAAAGTTCTGGCAACCACAGCTGCCGTTTTTTTACCGTAGATTTTACAAGTACTGCTATATTGTAACACATCACTTTTTAAATTTAATTTCCCCAAGATTTCAAGGTACAGCTTGTTTTTTTTAAGCATGACCAGAACCATTAAACATTATTAGAGCTCAATAGCGTATCAAGCCACAAAAGTCGCATTGTAAAAGCAGATCTTAAACTGTAATTATCCAAATGAAATGCAACAGTACTGTGTGCTAATGAGTGTTCCCCCTGGGGAGCATTTCTGTTATTGGTGCTGAGTGGGTGGTACAGGCTAATTCCCAGAACAAGATGATACATCAGTAGACAAAAACAAGGCTGGTATAGAGGCACAAAATCACTAAACGGGTCTACACAACCACACCGTTCCTTTCTGAATTCATCTCTCAAGCTGACATGAGAGAGCTGCTTGCTATTTTGGTCTGACGTCTTTCTCAAGAGAAGTTGACTGATTTGAGCTGCTCCTATAAAGAATATGGAAAACCTTACGGTGAGTTTCAGATGTTTAGATTTGAATGCAATGCAATTTTTTTCATAAATAAAATGTGTTTTTAGGCTGTAGTTTATCAGAAGAACAGTAGGCCATTTATGGTTTCCAAGCCGCATTGCAACTTGACACATTAAAGGGGTAATTCACCCAGAAATTAATTCTGTCATCATTTTCTGAACACAAAAGAAGACATTTTGAAGAATATGGTTAAGCAAACAGATGATGGGCCCCTATATGCCTTCCATAGTATGGGGGAAACATACGTCAATGGGGACCAGAAACTGTTTAGTTATTCATATTCTTCAAAATATCTTCTTTTGTGTTCAGCAGATGAAAGAAGTTCAAACAGGTTTGGAACAACTTGGTGAGAAAATTATGAAAATTATTTTCATTTTGAGGTGAACTATCCCTTTAATATAGAATGAAAGTTAGCCAATTGGTAAATTCATCATTTAAGTAATTTAGGTCTATACACTACCATCCAAAAGTCTCTTATGCTCACCAAAGCTGTATTCATATGATCAAAAATACAGTACAAATGTATTATTATGAAAAAAATTACATTTTAAAATATATTCAAATAGAAACAGTTTTACAGTCAATTAAAGTAATGGCAAAGCTTCATTTCTAATAAGCTGATTTGTAGCTAATATTCTTTATTCTTTTTTGTACTTTTTTTTACTTTAATTCAGTTTAATGCATTATTGCTGAAATATTAATTTCTTTAAGAAAAAACTGACCCCAAACAGCAGTATAATTTATTATGGTGAAAATACACAAAAAAAGTGTCACCAGTGTCATTAAAATGAGAGTAATAAATCTAAATGTTTTAGAAGTTGTTTGGTTTGCTTCTTGAGGTTATTTCACCCTGTAATGATGGTTTGGTGGGTGTTTTCAACATCTCCTGTCTCTTTGAGCAGACGGACAATTGGCGGGAGATTGTGAACAAAAAGCTTCACTTTCCACCGGAGCTGATCCCCGCCATCCAAGAAGGCAACATGGCCTGGGTGGACAGTCTCCTCTCCCTTGGTGATGGTATCATCCGTCAACTGGAAGAGTCTGAGGATAGGTTATGGAGGGAAGCGTTGAACCTCTCTATCCGACTGGGCAGTGAAGACATCATGACTTCCCTTCTTTTGGGCGTCAAGTTTGACTTCCGTCAGATCCATGAAGCTCTATTGGTGGCTGTTGACACCAACCAGCCCAGATTCGTCAAACACCTCCTGGACCGCCTGGATCAAGAAAAAGGCAATAAGATGGACGTTCGTTCCTTTAGCATGGCCATCTTCGACCACTCCATTGACGATTCTCAGTTCGCACCCGGTGTGACGCCACTAACGTTAGCCTGCCAGAAGGACCTATATGAGATCGTAATGATGCTGACCCAGAGAGGCCATGATATTCCTATTCCTCACTCAATCTCGTGTGCGTGCCTGGAGTGCCGTAATGGCCGACAATATGACTTGCTGAAGTTCTCACTGTCCCGTATAAATACGTACAGAGGCATCGCCAGCCGCGCATATTTGTCAATCACATCGGAAGACGCCATGCTCAGCGCTTTCCACCACAGCCGAGAACTGCGCAAACTGTCTAAGAAAGAACCAGAATTCAAGGTGAGCTCAGAAAAATGGTCATTGATTTACTCAAAACATCACAAATAACAAATTCAAAAGTTCATTTTTTTGCATGCATGTTGTTTCATATCTTCATAACTTGTCAACATACAGTATAAAGTAATGTAAAAGTGCACAAACGGTCATAAACCTTTTAAGCAAACAAATCTGTTGATTTTTTCCGTTACCTCAGATAAGCTTTGAGTTCGCATGTCGGCATGTCTGTTTGTGCTTTGACGTCACACCAGAGGAAACTCCATTTCAAATCTCTTGCAATTTTTTTGCACTGTCAGTGATTTTATCAAGAACAATTTTTATAGTTATTAGCATTTGCTTTTACATGTAAACGCACTCATTAATTGATTTTTAACGTTTCTTACTCAACTCTCTTTATTGATGTTTAGCCTCAGTACCTGGCTTTGGAAGCACTGTGTCAGGAGTTTGCAGTGGAGCTTCTGGGAATGTGCCGGAACCAGAGCGAGGTCTCCACCATCCTCAACAGTGCTGAGGAGGACAGCGAGGATGAAGAACTAGATGAACAGACATTTGAGGAAGGCATCCCCAACCTCGCTCGTCTTCGTCTGGCGGTAAACTACAATCAAAAACAGGTCAATCCTCTTGGTTCAATTGCAGCAACTGATAAATGTGATATAAATAACAATTTAAAATTAAAGGCGCAATAAACGTTTTCTGAGAAACACTGTTGATATTTGAAATCAACCGAAACAAACACACCCCTCCCTTCATTGCTCCGCCCAAAAAATGCATGAACACGCAATGCAAGAGCGGATGTCTCAAGCTGAAGAAGAGCAAAATAAAGCTTAGTGAAAAATAAAGCGAAGATGATGAATAAACGACAAGAATGAATAAACATAGATGTAACCAGTCCTATTTGACACACTCCGAGCGGGATTTGAACCCACGCGCTATAAAGGACGCTAAAGACTAGACGCTAAAGTCTTGAGGCCAGGGGAGTGAGGTTTACTTGCACAGCTCCTACTAGCTGGAGTCCATTACATATAGTACACATACAAGCAAGAGTCAGGTGCTAGTTGCCATCAGCACACTAGCTGCAGACAAACAATGACACTCAAAAGTGTCCTGTAACTACGGCTAGCATTACTACAACATATCTACAACAACAGCATATCTTGGTAATGCCTTCTTTCCATAGTGCATCCTGGTGCCATGTGTTCCCCAGGTACGCGACTCACACGTACTGGGCCATCCACGTGATGTTAAAGAAAACGTAATTCATCAGAACAGGCCACCTTCTTCCATTGCTCCGTGGTCCAGTTCTGATTCTTACATGCCCACTGTTGGCACTTTCAGTGGTGGACAGTGGTCAGCATGGGCACCCTGACAGGTCTGCGGCTATGCAGTCCCATACACAACAAACTGATGCACTGTGTATTCTGAAACCTTTCTAACAGAACCAGCATTAACTTCTAGAGCAATTTGAGCTACAGTAGCTCGTCCACACAGGCCAGCCTTCATCCCTATGTGCATCAATGAGCCTTGGCCGCCAAAGTCGCTATTCTCTCTGAATATTCTGTCTCTGATGTAATCAGCCTGGCCTTCTTTATGTTAGTGCTATTTTAGACTGTTTGAATGAATTTGATTACTGGTTTACTGAAAACTTTCCCAGAGTATAATGGCTTAAAATGGCCTGATCACAAACAGAGAAGCAGAATTGGGTTAAATAGTTAGAATGGAAATTTCCTCGTACCAGGGTTACAGGTGCTGTAGATGCTCAGTGTGATTGTGATAAACTCCCGACTTCTAAGATCATCTAACTGTGTTACGAAAATGAAGTTAATGAAGCAGCTTCACATACTTCTGTAATTTATTTGCGTTAATTGCGACTTTAAATTAATCGCATAAGTTAATGCATTAGCGAGACAGCCCTAATGTAAATATTTATTTCAGTTAGCATTCCTTTTATTTTATATCAAGTAATGAAATGTTTTGTTAAAAGGTTTTAGTAAACTATAATAACCCTAGTTCAGGTAACACTGTGTAGACTTACACTGCCCACACAGACTGATGGATTTGAGGAGAAACACAGGACATGTGAACATCATCTTTCAAAAGAGCACAGTCGTTTGACCCCTGCGTCGATGCCGTATGGGATGCCTGATTGATTGACAGTTGGCTGGGAGGCCTGACTGTTTGTTTTCCTTGTCTAGTTTGTGACTCATCCCATCTGCCAGCAAGTGCTCTCCTCCATTTGGTGCGGGAGCCTGTCTGGTTGGAGGGGAAGTCGAACTGCTTGGAAACTACTGGTGTCTTTGGGGATTTTCATTGCCATGCCGTTTCTGTGCCTTGTCTACTGGATCGCCCCTAAGTCCAAGGTAAATTTGAGTCAGTGGTGATAATAGCTATGATCATAATAATCAAGAAATCAAATGCAAAGGCTGATGTGCCCATTCCTTCATTCATTGAGGTTAAAAGCATTTCAAATATTTATTTTTGTCCTACCAGCTGGGTAAATTGCTGAAGGTTCCCGTGATTAAGTTCCTGTTACACTCTGCGTCATACATGTGGTTCCTCATCACCCTTTTGACGGAGTCAATTTTCATGGAGATCTACCGTAGCGATTTTGCCTCCCGAAAGCAGAACATTCTCCATAACTCTCTTCACATGATATGGGTTGCAGGTAGGTTGTGTTGCCAAATAAAAATCAAAAGAAACTTTTTTTCAAAGTAATTTAAATCTCTGAGTGTAATCAATAATTGCATTTGATATACAAGCAGAATAAGGCATTAAGATGTGCTTTATAAGTAATGTTATGCATGCTAATAAGTAACTAATGGATGGATGGATGGATGGATGGATGGATGGATGGATGGATGGATGGATGGATATAGTATACTAATATACAATAGATAGATGGATGGATGATTATTATTTAAAAATGTTTTCATTTTCTATATTGGTAGGTTTCTTCTGGTTTGAGTGTAAGGAAGTTTGGCTTGAGGGTTTGAAGAGTTACTTCTTGGATTTATGGAACATTCTGGATATGATGGTGCTGAGCATGTATCTGGCATCCTTCACACTGCGCATTCTCATCATGCTAAAGGGACATTTCCTCTGTCAGGACTCCAGCACACAAGAGCTCTGTGATTATTTCACCAACACAGGTGACATCTCACATAGGCTTTATTTAACATTTTTGACTTAAACCATCCATAACATCCTTACTACTGAATATAATATACAATAATGTATAATACTTAAATTATATTAGGGCTGGGTATTGACACAAAGTTTCACAAGCGTGCGATTCGATTTGATATAGATTATTTTGGATATATCAGGTACAGTAGATCGCAAATTTTCTCAAGGAAAATAATCTCTCAACGAGGCCTAATGCTGTGAACTATACATGGGAGTCAGTTGGAACTACTATCCTAATATTAAAATGAATTGTTGTTTAAATAGGCCTACTAACTTTAAAATTACTTGATTTCTACTAATTCGTTTTTGGAAATATAAACATTTAAATGGTGGGCATCAACTTGACAGATTTATTCAAACATGCATCATATATTGAAAAATATTAAAAGGAAAATTAATATGTAATATGGTGCATATATTTAGAAAAATGCTACTCTCTATAGGTCATTTCTCTAGTTTTTTTTTTTTCATGGTATGCTAAATGTGACTTTACGTGACATATTGTTTCCAAGCTGTTTTAGTGACGTCTTTCCGCAGTCGAAACCCTGATTGAGCGATTACATGAGACATGATGCGGATTTCAGTAAGTTGTACTGTATCTTTTAACATTTCTTCAGATCATGTTTATTTTGCGCTGTAACTGGTATTAAAGCAGAGGAGGGCTGCCAATATTAAAAATAAATAAATATATAAAGAAATATACAAAGAAATATAAAAAAGCAAAAATAAATAAATACATATATAAATAAATAAATATACATAGAAAAGCAAACAAAAAAAATAAAAATAATTATTTATACTTTTATTTCCATATATATGTGTTTATTTCCATATATATATATATATATATATATATATATATATATATATATATATATATATATATATATATATATATATATATATATATATATATATATATTCTTTTTTTTTATTTATACATTTATTTATTTCTATTTTTATTTATTTCCACATTTATTCCTTTCTACATTTATTTATTTCTATATTTATTTATTTATGCATTTATTTATTTCTATATTTATTCTTTTATTTATTTATGCATGTATGTCTTCTAACATTTATTGGTGCGTAGGGTAATGAGGAGGGCGGGGTTTACCTCAGACATAGAAATCGAGCTCAGAGTAGGCGAGGGTGAAGCGTTGAGGCCACAGTGACACCTTGTGGTGTGGCCGAAATACAATAATTACAGCCTACTGACGCTGATCCCAGACCATTGCATTTTAATGTAACTTCCAAAAACAATACTGACAGCAACAGAAACTATTTGTTCTATTAAGCGGTGGTAGTCTTTAG